>JABTXL010000186.1:11754084-11795366 GCA_025134845.1 Neodon shergylaensis
ACATCAGGATAAGAGCCAAACATGTCTCTTTCTTCCCCCGACTCCTAGACCCCTGGGTGCTCATGCATGAATTAAGGAGCCACTTACAAAGCTATGACAGGAAAAAGATGAGTTGAGACTATCTTGATAGGCCAGGACAATCTGTTTCAAGGTAGACTTATTAACTACTTATTGAGGCTCCTATTACATGTCAAACACAATCCTTGGCACTAGATACCAACAATTCTGAAACAAAGGTGGTCTAGGAGTCTTATCAAGATACATGCTCACTGGAGGCTGTTGTGTTGTTAATGTCTTATTTAATGAGACAGAGTTGTGTGAGAACAAACACTGTTTGACACTCAGGGAAGGGCATGGCACCACTTGGGTGTTCAGTGAAGATCTTTTGAGGGGATAATAAATGAGAAAAGTTTTGAAAAATTACAAGAACAAATTAAGAAAAGTGGGAGATTTTTCTCCTCCCCCAGGAAAAAGCAAAATCAAAATCCTTTAAGAGCTAAATAGAGTTGTGTCATGGCGTGTGTGTGTGTGTGTGTGTTTTCAAAACAGGGTCTCACTATGTATCTGTGGCTGTCCTGGAACTCAATATGTGGTGTGGAAGGTCCTTCTGTCTCTGTGTTACTTTTGCTGGTTAATGAATAAAGAAACTGCCTTGTGCAGAACTTAGGTAGGTGGGGAAAACTGGACTGAATGCTGGGAGAAGGAAGGTGAAGGGAGAGAAGCCATGGAGCCTCCGGAGACAAATGCTGGGAATTTTACCTGGTAAGCCACAGCCTCGTGGCAATACACAGATTAATAGAAATGAGTTAAATTAATATGTAAGAGTTAGCTAATAGGAAGCTAGAGCTAATGGGCCAAGCAGTGATTTAATTAATACAGTTTCTGTGTGATTATTTCAGTTCTGGGTGGCCAGGATGAACAAGCGGCCCTCCCTGCAACAAATAATATGTAGACCAGGCTGGTCTGTAACTCACACAGATCTGCCTGCCTCTGCTTCTCAATTGCTGGGACTAAAAGCAGGTGCTACTATGCCCAGTTGAGTTCTGTCACCCTAATGAAGTGATTGAAAACACTGTATAGTATACATGGTATAAAAAATTTTCTTAAAAGTTACCAAAGTGGTTGAAAATGGAGCTGCAAAACCTTCGATCCCAAACCCATTTCAAAGCAAAGAAAAGGAAAATTTTAACATTTCCAATTAAATACAAATATTACATTGCCACTAAAATACAAAATAATTCAAGAGAGAAAACTACAGAGAAAGCAAAAAAGCTAAATATTAGGAAATAAAATCAAAGCACAAAATACCATAATCGTTTCAGGAATGAAAAGATAGGTCAATGTTAGGAAATTCATTAATATAATTATTATATATAAAAGCCTTGCTATTTATCTCCACAGATGATTAAGCATTTGAAAACTTCAGAATGTGTTTCTACTAAGACGCTCTTCAAAAGAAGATTAAAGGCTTTTGTTCATAACATCACAATTCTTCTCGCTTGCTGTATCTTACTATAACCATGTGGAAATGCAGAAGGCTCTTCTAAGCTCTAAAGGAAGACAAATGTGCCAACCTTCTGTGTGACACTTCACACACTTCGGAGGGACTAGCTGTGTATTTGTTTGCTTGTTGGAGACAAGGTCCTTACTGTGTACTTCTGGCTGGCCTGGAACATGCTATATGGACCAGGCTGGTCTCAAACTCGGATCAGCCCACTTTCTTTTACTAGGATTACAAGCGCACACCACCACACTTGCTCAAAACTATGTTTTTACAGAAGAGATCAATTGGATTTGTAAGAATTTGATTAGATGATATATCTAGAAAGGGACAAAAACAAAACAAAACAAAAACCAAAAATAAAAAGAAAAACCCCAGTGAAAAAGTGCTGCAAAAGACAAGATGGCCCGGTGCAGAAGTAATTATGGAAGCCATAAACGGGGTCAACAGGCTTCTTGTACAAGGAAGATCCAGTTAGAAGATAATGTGGAAGTGGGCATCAGAATACAATTTTCCAAAGAAGCTACAATTACAAAATCCCTAGATACAATGTTTAAAAATGTGCAAAATCTATGAATAAATGTTTAATATTCTCTGCAGATATCAAGGTGGACACAAATAAAGCACACACATGATGTTAATAAAAATAAATTCTAACTCCAAATAGATTTCTGGAAATTGTATTTGATTTTCATCTTGATTTTTAGTTACATAAATTAACTCTTAAGGTCACATAAGAAAATAAATAAATGGGAATATCCAGAAAAACACTGGGGGAAAAAAAAGCAATGAGAAAATGAGAAGGGGCCTGTCTTGCCAAAAATATGCTAAGTCATCATAATTAAACTGGTATATGATGTGGGATTTCCCTCTGTAAACTATGAATTTGTTTTATTACCATTGGTTAATAAATAAAGTTGTTCTGGCCAATGGCTTAGCAGAGCAAAACCAAGTGGGAAATTTGAACAGAGATATAGAGAGAAAGTAGGCAGAGTCAAGGAGATGCCATGTAGCTGCCGAAAAAGGACTGAGAACCTTACCAATAGGCCACAGCTTCGTGGTGATACACAGAATGATGAAATGGGTTAATATAAGATGTATTTATTTATTTATTTATTTATTTATTTATTTATTTTGCTTTTTCGAGACAGGGTTTCCCTGTGGTTTTGGAGCCTGTCCTGGAACTAGCTCTGTAGACCAGGCTGGTCTCGAACTCACAGAGATCCGCCTGCCTCTGCCTCCCGAGTGCTGGGATTAAAGGCATGCGCCACCACCGCCCGGCTATAAGATGTAAAAGCTAGCTAGGAATACGCTAGAGTCATTGGTGAAACAGTGTTGTAATTGTGTGGTTTCTCCAGGATTATCCGGGTCTGAGCAGCCAGAAAACAAAAGAGCAGTCTCTGGTTACAAGTATAGAATTGGTTCATACGGACAGATACACTGGCAGAGTAAAAGAAAAGGTTCGGATATCAGTCAAAAATATGTACAAATTTACTATTCAATAAAGATATAGAACATGAAAAACTTTAAAAATAAATTCTTTTGGGATGTCTCAGTACATTGGGGACATCAGAGTAAGGATCCATGATCTGTAGAGGTAAGGAGGAAATCTGGTTCAACATGACTCAGTAGCCAGTGTTGGTTCAAACTTCTAGAGTCTGACCACAAGGAGATTATTGTGAGCATGTTTAAGTACAGTATAATTTGGAAAAACTTTCCTGGTGCTACAATCCCCTGTGCACAGGGGGATAATTACACCAAAATTCTCAGAGTACAGATCACTTCTTGCCTGATGATGGGGTAGGAGGCCTGTGTTATCTTAAGAGCCTGGGGGAGTATCTGGTGTCCTCCCAGTCACACAGATAAGTGAGTGGTCACCTGGGCTTTGGTCCTGGTTGTGGAAACTTGGGGGAGCCCCTGGCCATATAGATAATGCAGTGGTCACTCAGACTATTGGGTATCTCTGGTCCTGACTGTGGGTATGTGGGGGAACTCTTGGCCCCTGTTCTGGGGCCTTGATATGGACTAGCCCTACAGATGGCACAGATCACCAGGCTCTTAGCCACCTCCATTCCCAGCCATCTGGGTGGAAAAACAGATTATACATCTTTTTCTTTAAAAGCAACCAAACATGTTTCCAGTCCTGGTTTTCCTAGGACTATCTGTGAGCCCGTGGACCTCTGTGCTCCCAAAAACTTTCCTGGGGAGTTGGGGAAGGTAAAGTAGAATCCATTATTATGCTACAAGATAAAACCCACCTCAGTCAGTTAAACAGTGTAGCAAGAACACAAGTCTTCCATTCTTACAAGAAAATGGGACTAGATCTCTGTAATTGATCCAAAGGGGTAGTGAGTAAAGCATTTCCATGACTTTAACTCCAAAATCAATAGAAGACTGCTAAGTTCTATGACATAATTTTAAAATTTGTATGACCTGAGTAATGTTAACAAGGCCAAAGGCTAAAGGGTCCGTCGAACATAGTATTTGCACCAGACGCTACAGGGAAAAGGTAATTTCTCTAATGCCCAGGGAGCTCCTGGAAACAGACACACAAATGCAGTTGAAAAATTAACTAAGACACAAATAATTTTAAAAGTCATGTAATTGACCTTTAAAATAGTCGAAAAGTCATGCAATTTGATTTTAAAGTATTAAAACATACTCAATTCATTCAAAACAGAAAGTAGAATTATATTGCTTTGACATATTGTTTCTTTTAGTGTTGCCAAAACTAGTGTTGCCAGTAACATAGTTATAACTATATATATATGGTTACTGGTGAAAGTTACAAGTGCTACAGCTCCCAAGCAGGGGTTTCTGGTACTGTTTCAAAGAATTAGTAGTGAATGTCCTCATCCCTAAACCCAGCAATCGCATAGTCTAGAGATCTTTGCTGAAAGTCTATACTGAAAACATATCTGTACAAAATTTAAAAAAGTGTTCATGCAGACAGTTCTTGTGGCCTTTTTTAAGGGCAAAGTTTCTAAACAGCTCAGATATCTATCAACCATGGAGGAGCCGAGTAGATCAACAAAGTCTGGTATATATTGGAATACTGTGGAGCTACAGACATAATGAGGATATTTGCTTACGCTGCTAAGAGGACGATTGCCAGAATAGATTGTGTGAATCTGAGTGCATGAGAGGGTATACATGGAAGCTGCTTTTGTGTAAAAAGAAGCACTTTAAAGGCTATTCCAGAAACTAACAGACGGGTTAGATATTGGGGATAGGGGAGGGAGAGGTGCGGACAAAGAACGAGGAACGGAAGGGAGATAGTTCTGAACAAACATCCCAGTGTATTTTTTACTCTATAATTATTTTATATATTCAGCAAGTAAATTAAACCAAAAAGAACAAAGAATAATCAGAAACTAAAAATCAATGAGATAAATAAACCTAACTGTGTATGAAATTGGTAACATAACCAGATTTATTTCAAGTGTCGTTTGAACACAGAACTTTGCCTTTCTTTGTTGGGAGCACAAAGATCCTTGCCCTCACAGATAAGCTTGAAGGAGACCAGGACTGTCTTTTCAACAAGAGAAAAATATCACCTTCCACCCAGAAACCTGGGAATGGACTATCCTAGTCCATCTGTGGGGCCAGGCCATACCCAGCTCCCATAAGCAGGATGGGAGATACCAAATAGTCTAGATGACCTTTGCATTTGGCCCAGGGCTCCTCCACGCTCCCACAACCAGGACCAGAGGTGGCTAATATTCCAGATGACCTCTGCACTACCTGTATGACGAAGACCACACCAGATCCTCCCTTAGGCTCTTAAGATAACTCATGCATCCTATCTCTAGAAGATCTTCATGTAAGAAATGACATGTGTGGTGCAATTGCGCCTCTTGTGCATAAGGGCTTGTGTTACACCAGGAAAGTTTTTCCAAACTGTACTGTATTTAAACATGCTTTTCATAAACTGCTTGGGGTCAGACTAGAAGTTTGTTCCAACTCTGGCTACTGAGTCATGTTGAACTGGATTTCCTTCTTGCCCTTACACCAGAGACCCCCACATTTCTTTAGTGGAAAGTATTTTAAGTACAAAACAAGCTACAAAACTTCGGAAACTGTATTCTGTTACTTTGTTGCTGATACTGAAGATTGATATTGTGAAACCTGTTTAGAATTTACCGCAGAAAGCAGATAATTTTAACGTGTGTTGTAATACTAATGTACAACCAAATAACTATAAAGGTCTAATGTTCAAAGGGAATCTTCAAATTGCCAGAGTCCCGAAGATGCCATTTTAAAATGAATAAAAATTTAACATTTTATAGGTCGAAATGAGAGCAAGTTATAGAAGACAGAAAAACAAGATCAGAAAACCTAAAGATGGAAAGATGAAAAAGGAATTAGAGCAAAAATTATTTTTGTATATAGTAAATAATTTAATATACATGAAACTGAAGTTTCAGAAGAACTATGGATGAAAAATATTTAAAGAAATAATAACTAAAAATTCCCCAAATTTGAAAGTCAGTTAAATGTAGATTGAATAAAGAAAACTATGTCAAAGCACATTATAATCAAACAAATACAAAAACCAAAGTAAAGAAGAACACGCAGAAGCAGCCAGATAAGTACACATTACAGGGCTAGAGCAGCACCGACCAGCTGGGGCAGATGGGTCAAACCTGCGCTGTCGCCCATTCTCCCAATGAGGCTTTGTTGAGATGCAGCCACGCACACATCTATTTCTGTATGTGCTAAGCTATGACATAATGACTAAGCTGAGTAGTTGCCACAAAGACCACATGGCTTGTTTCCTGCAGAGTCTTTGCAAGGCAAAAGAAAAGGCCAGCCCAGAGTGTTTTGTTGTTTTTCTTTCCCCAGAAATGATATCTATCAATCCATCTATCCCTCCCTCACTCCTCTTCCTTTTTCTTTTCTTCTTCTTTTTTTTTTTTCAAGACAGAGTTTCTTTGTGTAGCCCTGGCTGTCCTGGAACTCATTTTGTAGACCTGATTGGCCTCAAATCCAGAGATCCTCCTGCCTCTGCCTCCCTAGTGCTGGATGATGCCACCCAGAGCAAATGATAATTTTTCAAATGAAGGTGGGATACTTGGAGTCAAAAAAAAAAGACCCACTGGAATTCTTTAGGCAAGAGAGAAATTAAAGTCGGTAGAAATTTGAATCAATATAAAGGGATAAAGGTGATACATTTAGATGAACTATAAAATATTTTTCCTTACTTTTTAATCTCTTGAAAAGATAACAGCTATTTAAAATAGAAATAAACTGAGCATGGTGGTACACGCCTATAATCTCAGCATTCAAGAGGCAGAGGCAGGTAGATATCTGGGAGTTTGAGGCCAGCCTGGTGTGTGTAGTGAGTCCTAGGAATGTCAGGGCTACAGAGTGAGACAGCGTGGAAGAAATAGAAATAATAAAGCACTTAGAGTGTTATGACATGTAAATGAGATGCATATGATAACAAATCCTCAGAGGCTATTAGAGGCATTGCAGGCACACTATCACAGATTCTTACACCACGAGGAAGTGCACAAAATAAGCGGAAGGTTTACTTACAAACTGTGTAGCTGTCCATCCACTGTGCTAGCTACTCAATGGGCATGGCTTCTTAGCTAAGGACTGGATGCTTTTATTGAAAGTGCATTTGCAAACTCGTACCCATTTAACACTTTAGTGCTAGTGACTAAAACGAATGGAGCTAGACAGGAGTCACCCACTCCTGGTCTTACTGAAGCTCAGTTGCACTGTGTGAGTTCCTGATGGCTCGCTGTCAATCATTGGACTTACAATTTTTGGTATTCAGGGCCCACACATGGCTGCTTATTATTTAGAGCAAGACTAATTTATGTTGTGGGATATTTGGTTACACTGTGAAGATGTGTCTCTGCTGTACCTCACCTGCATAAGCCATCTTTTGATTGGTTTAATAAATAATCAAATAATTATAATTAATTTATAATTAAAAATAATAAAGAGCTGAAGAGCCAATAACTAGGCAGGAGAGGATAGGTGGAACTTCCAGGCAGAGATAGGAACTCTGGGAAGAATCTGAAGTGGGTATTCAACAGTGAGACACAGAGGAAGTTGTCCATACAGTATGGAGGAGGGGTAACAAACCACACATGGCAAAACATAGATTAATATAAATGGATTAATTTAAGATATAAGAGCTAGTTGGGAACAAGTCTAAACTAAAGCCAAGGTTTCATACTTAATAATAAGTCTCTGTGTCATTATTTGGGATCTGGTGGTCCAAAGAAAGACCTGCTACAAATTCAAGGCAAAGAAAACAAAATATTCAGTTCCTTAATCATGGCAGTCACATTTCAGTCACCCAGTAGCCACATCTGGCTAGTGTCACCACAGTGGACAAATACAGATGAAAAGGTTCATCATCATAGGAAATTCTGTGGTTAATAACGATGACAAAGCAAACAAGAAAAAAAGAATTAGTTATCCTGGTATTTATTGAATCTACTTTTAAAAAGCAACTATTAGTTTTAAATGTTTCACATTGGATTAGACTTTTATATATTGTATACAAATTTTGTATATTGAGATTAATTTTGTTAGAACATACTGTACTTACATTTCTACTCTTGTTCAAGGTATTGTATCTATATAACTCGTTTAACAATGTGATGCAAATTTCTAGTGCTTTAAAATTATTATTACCAACTTTTTAGGATAATAAGGAAATGCAGGTTAGTAGTTAATAACCTAGTATAATCGAACTTATAGTCACATTAGGTATGTTTTCCAGGTCAAGCAAAAATATAGTTTAGACAGACAGGTCATCTTCAAACACTTCAGAGATCTACAGAATATGGCATTTAAGATGTTTTAATAACCTAGGTTCTTTTATTATGACAATGCACGTGTCTGGTCCTGGCAGTGCCAAACTAATTCAGAGAAGATAATGGGCATTGAAGAACCTCCACATGGAGTTTACTTTCTTTGTGGCAAAAGTAAGCTGCTGGGCAAGAAAATGCCCTTACCTTGACTGCTGACATCATGCTGTCCTAAATGGACAAGCAGGACACAAAAGAAAGTGACTGCCAAACAGTGTAAAAACAAGGAAAAGTCTATTGGATATACTGGGTCTGTAGGCCTAAGGTGGATGCCCCAATGTTGCAGAAGAACTGGCGACTGTCCAGGTAGCCAGCTGTTTCTGTCATTTCTCACATTTCTTGGAAGTCGTTGCTTGCACTTGGTAGGGGAAGCCCCAGCCAATCACCTTCTTTGTAGGGCGGGTACCCCTTAGGTGAATGTTTACCTATAAATCTGGCGGGTGTGCTCCCCGTACTCCCTTTTGTTTCCTGCTCTATGCTGGAACCCTGGTTTTGTAAGCTCTCCTCTTATTAAAGCTGAATATATTATATTAAGATAGCCTGGTTAATCCTGTTCGCCGTTCGTTTGCGCCGCTTCAGCACTTCCTTCTTACTCAGTCAGCATTATTTCCTTCTGGGGTCTCTGAGAGAGTTGAAGACTAGATAGTTATAGTTTTCTTTGTTTATCAGATGCAGAAAGCAATTTATGCAGAAAGTAAATTAGGCAAAAAAATTAGGACTCAACAAGATAGGATAGATATTGAGTATTTTCTCTAAATTTGTCAAATGCAAATAGACTAGATTTATTTATTGCCTGTATATATTGTATATAGTCACTGTACTTATTGTATATAGTTTTTCTTATATTATTTATAGCCTTCTTTTTTATTTTAGACAAAAAGGGGAAATATAGTGATATTTTATTTGTATTTTAATAAATATATCTTGCCTGAAGACCAGAGGCAAAGCTAGTCACTAGAAGTCAGGTAATGGTGACAGACACCTTTAATCCCAGAATCTAAATTCAAGGCTACCCTGGGCTACACAAGGTCAAGGCAGACACAAATCCAGGTGGTGGTGGCTCACACCTTTAATCCCAGTCCTAGGGAGTCAAGGGAATATAAAATGGGAAGAGAGAGAGGCTTAGTCTGCTTAGTTTGTGGCTGCCCGACCTTGGTAGAGATAAGACTTCTCTAGTGGCTTGGCTACTTTGCTTTTCTGTTTTTTGGGTTGAACCCCAATTTCTGTCTCTTGGTTTTTATTATTCATGTTACAGATAATAAGCCAGTAGTGGAGGTAGAAAGGAATCATTTAACAATGTATTTAATCTAAGCATAGGGATGAAAATAAGTAAAAGTCAACAATGAACAGATGGAATAAAGAGAAAACAAATAACAATATGATAGAATAAAGTTTAATCTTATCAGTAATTGAATAAAAGTCATTATCAATAAATTATAATTAGAGGGTAGAGACGGTGAGGGTAGATAAAAGAGGCAAATATAAACTACATGTAGGAAACTAGCTTTTTAAATTTTTACTTATTTATTTATTTATTTTGGAGACAGTGTCTCAAAATGTAGCCCTAGATGGCCTTGAATTTACAGATATTTGTCTGCCTCTGCTTTCTAAGTGCTGGGATTAACCTCAAAACTCACTTTAAATATGAAAGATATGACAAATGGAAAAAGGAGAAAGATGTTTCATGAAAACAATAAATATTAAAAAGTACTGAAATGGCTTTGTTAGTATCAGACTTAAAAAATGTCAGTGGTGACTATTGTGCTTTTCTATTAAATCTGTAATTCTATCTTAAACATTTAGGTTTATTTATTTTACTTTATGTGTTTAAGTGTTTTGATGTATGTGTATGCAACATATGTATAACTGGTGTTGGCAGAGTTCAGAAGAGACCATCAGATCCTCTGGAGCTGGAGTTAAGGATGGTTGTGAGCCACCACATGGGTGCTGGGAACTGAAGCCATATCCTCTGGAAAAGCAGCAAGTGCTCTTAACTGCTGAACCATGGATCTGCCCCTTGTTTTTACTAATAAAGAGACCGACTCAGCGAAAGGATATACTAATTCTACATTGTTGAGTACCTAGTGAAAGAACTTTGAAATATAGGGGGAAAGCCCAAAGGAACTGAGAAATAGACTAATCTTTAATTAAATCCATTAATTAATATTAAGTACAAATAAACTAATCTTCACAAAAGACAAGGAATGTCAAGATGAGCAAAGAGAAAAACAAGAGGCATCGTGACTATAAAAGTCGTCTGTGGGGACTTACTGAACACTTAAGGAAACAGAGTAACAAGAACGTTAGTACAATTGTATACATATCAGTCAACTTTTGGCTTTAAAGCAGAAAGCATTACTAGTGAGCAGAAAAACCACCTAACTGTAAAGACATTCAATTCACCAGAAACCATGACAATTAAATTTTTTTAACCACAGGGCTGAAGAGAGGGCTCAGCAGTTGTTCTTACAGAGAAACCAGGTTTGACTCCCAGCAAGCACATAGTGGCTCACAAACATTCTAACTCCAGGATCAAGGGATCTGATGCCCTCTTCTGACCCCTGAGCATACCAGATACACACATAATGTACATACATGAAAGAAAAAAAATACACATAAGACTAAATAAATAAGTTTTATTACATTAAATTTATTAAATTTCTTAAAGTAAATATTAATCATATGTCCATCACTTCAGAACATGCAAGGCCAGCCAAACTCACAAACTTAATTGGGAAAGATGAAAACAACTCTTTCTTGTCATATAAGTAAAAAAAGTCATTCGGGACATAGGACATTTTATAACTAATGGACACATTTGTTAAAACTTGCCCAAATAGACATGTATCCATGGAGCATATTTTTTTACATTACGTGTGCATTAGTTATAAGCAGTAACTTGCTTTAATTCAGGGGTGAACACATTTCAAAAAGTTAAAATTATATAAGAAGTATTCTTTAGCTGCAACGGAATTAAGCTCTGCATCAGCAACAAAAAAGGCGAAACAAAATTCTTATGCTTGAAAATTAAGAAATGGTGACTTACTCGATATTTAATGTATACCCACTATGCTACAAGTGTTCTTCTGAGAAACTGGAATTCCATAGAGAACAAATCAAGTCTGACAATACAAAGCGTTGGAGAGAATGTGGATGTGCTGGCTAGCTGACAGAAGCTAGAGTATTCAGAGAGGAGGGAGCCTCAGTTGAGAAAATGCCTCCATAAGACCAGGCAAGCATGTAGGATGTTTTCTTAATTAGTGATTGATAGCGGAGGGCCCAGCCTATTATGTGGGTGGGGCAATCCCTGGGCAAGTGGTCCTAGGTTCTATATAAGAAAGCAGGCTGAGCAAGCTATGGGGAGCAAGCCAGTAAGCAGCACCTCTCCATGGCAACTAAGGAATAATCTCCCCCCTCTCAAGGAAGAACACACCAATTGGTTATTCAATACCAAATGGTCAGCCCTGAAAAAAAACATACATGAGTACCATACAGACTGAGCAGATAGTACTTATATATTCAGGAACACACACATATTCAATAACTAAAGGAAAAAAAGAGGCCATGGATTTGAAAGAGAGCAAGGAGGAGTATATGGGAGGGTTTGGAGAAAGGAAAGGAACTGGGGAAAGATGTAATTATATCAAAAATACAAAAAAATTAAAAAAACACAATGTGGTATATTCCTGTAACAATACAACAGAACAACGAGACAAACAAAGCTCCGCCCCGGTGACACTGATGATCTTTTACGAATGTGCTGTGTAAAAAAACAGGATTTAAAAACTACCAGAATTCCATTCCTGTGGAACTGAGAAAAATAAAGGCTAAAGCAGTGCAAAGTCAAGGCTCAGATGGCATTTCTAGAAGACTTTGGAATGTAGTGGGTCGGGTGAGTGGGTGGGGAAAGGGGAGGGCATGAAGAGAAAGTGCCTGGCCAGAAATGTGAAATGTGGTATTGTTTGTGGGTCTCGGAAGGAGTGTGTTGGGGAGCATTTGAGACTGCAGCCATCTCCCTGTTCTGGAGGCACCATGGCTTCAGGACTCCCAGCTCTGGGTTTGTGGTTACCCTGCAATCAGCCTGGTTGTGGCTGTATCACAGAGCGGAGCACCCAGCTGCAAAACTGTTTCCAGGCTCTCAAGGCCCCTGGATGGAGGATTCTAGTTCATTCATTCCTCCCTCAGTGGTGTAAAGCTCTTTCAAACCTTCCCTACAATCTGGGCGCTGGTGGAACACAGCACAGGGAAGGGTGGAGGAAGAGTTGGGTGCACGTGGCTCACTGAGTTTGAGGACAGCCTGGTCTACATAGTGAGTTCAAGGACAGCCAGTATTGTGGCATAGAAAGCCTGTCTCAAAAGAAATAAACAAACGAAAAAAAATCTTGCCTAGGCTTGCATCTTGCCAGAGGATGAGAGAACAAAGCTAGCTTGCTTCAGAGTTCAAAATCCACTAAAAATTCTTTCTTGCCTCGCTATTGGTTATTTCCTGTCTTCCTTATCTTAGGCCTCAAATCATAACTTCAGGTTTCAAATGACATTATCTCCATGCTCCATATCCATTTCTTGGAACCTTTCTCCACGCTATTTTTCTATGAAAGAGAATGTCCCCAAACACTAATAAAAGTCACAAGCATGAAAGAGAGAGGCATTATGTCCCACGGACCTTGTTGAAACGTAACTATCAGAAATTTCAGCGTGAGTTATGTGAAACTGTGGACAGATATTTTCGTCCACCACACGGGAGGTGTCATAGCTAATAGCCTGACTCTGCTGAGCAGAGCCGTTAAGGCATCTGGTAAGGGAGGGAATGGGTTTCAATAATACAAACAACTGATGTGGGAGTGCAAAGAATGGTGATGGATGGGCTGGATGGATCCTTGGCACAACCCTCTGAGGACAGTATGGTCCCAGTTTAATTCACTTGATCCAGACAGTCACCAGAAAATTTCATTTAGAGTTTGCTTTTGCTTCCTGGAGACCTGGGTAAAGCTGTGGAAAGCGAGAGGCTTTATTGAGATAGGCCACCTTGGGCTATTTCAAGACAAACCTCCGTCCCCAGGACATTGAGTTTCTCCTCCTGTTTGGTTCTTGATTAGATTCAGTTTCGCAGCCCCGAGAAGCCTGAGCTTTTTATAGCCCGTTCTACATTGCGGAGAGTTCTTGTTTGGTGTGATTTTAGGACATTTAGGAGAAGGCATGAACAAGGGACAAAAAGGCCTCCACTTCACCACAGTCAAAAATCCACCGAGGGCTGCTGGCAGAATGGCCCCAAGTGGAAAGGCCCTTGCTACTAAGCCTGATGTCCCGAGGTTAAAGGAGAGAATTGACTCCTGCAACTTGTCTTTTGACCCCCAATGGGTACGGTTGAATTTGTGTACAACCCCCTAATAGAATTAATGAATCAATTAGTAGTAAGTAAATAGGTTATCTCACTGTTAGGCCCCGTAGTGCACATTTGCAATCCCAGCACCTAGGAGTCTGCGGCAAGAAGAGAAAGCGTTCAAGACTATCCCAGACTACACAGTGAGCCCTGTTTAAAAAGCAACAACAACACAACAACAACAACAAAACAGTGTACACCAGAACATAAGGATGTCCTCGGAATATGACAAACGAGGAGGGAAGTTTTTGTTACATACACCAAGTTACACAGGCACAGGTATAATTCCTTTCCGATTGGACTGAAACCATGAGAAGTAATTTGTCAAGAGAAGTTGCCCCTGATGAACTAGAAATTATGCTTCTATGTGATGACCCTGAGGAAGTACACACCCCAGAAAATTTCCCCTCAATGATACTGGTCTTTTACTATAGCTGATTCTTCAGGCCCAGCCAACCAGCTATGAATGTCTCTGTACAGCAAAGGCCTCACTTCCACAGATCACTAACCTGAAATATCACACAAACATCCCTGATCATTTTTGCTTCCCTCTGAAACTTCACAAGCCAGGTATTCATCATGGGCAGTTCTGTTGGCAGGGTCTTCCAAGTTCCCACGGACCTACTCACTAAGAACTAAGTACTCAAAAACTTTTCCAGCCCAAAGTTCTAAATGCTTCTCCAATTTTCTCCAAAAAGCACGGTCAGGACCATCACAGCAAAACCCCACTCCCATGGGCTGGAGAGATGGCTCAAAGGTTAAGAGCACTGACTGCTCTTCCAGAGGTCCTGAGTTCAATTCTCAGCAACCACATGGTGGCTCACAGCCATTTAGAATGAGATCTGGTGCCCTCTCCTGGTATGCAAGCATACATGGAAGGAATGTTGTATACATAATAAATAAATAAATCTAAAAAAATCCCCACTCCCAGAAATAATTTCCTTCCTAGTTTGCTTCCCTATTGCTGTGATACAATATTGACCGCAGTCAACTGGGGAAGAAAAGATTTAATTGGCTTATAGATTACAGTCCATTGTTGCAGGAAGCCAAGGCAGAAACTCAAGACAGGAACTTGGAGACTGAACATGAAGAGGGGCTGTGGAGGAATGCTGTTTACTGGCTTGCTTCCCTGTTCTCATTCCTTATGGAACTCTTCCTTATGCAACCCGGAATTATGTGGCACCACCCACAGTGAGCGAGGCTTTCCTCTATCAACTAACAAGTGTCCCCAGAGACATGCCCACAGCCTAGACTGGGGGCAGCCATTTCTCAGTTGAGGTTCCCTCCTTCCAGGTATCCTTAATTTGTGTCAAGTTGAAAAGGGGGGAGGGGCACAGAGGTCACACTGAGATGAGCCTTAGGCAACACAGCCTCATAAGTTCTATTTGGGGAGCATTGCCTGGGGATTCTAGGCTAAGTCACAGTGAGCTTCCAGTTGACCTTGATGTAGTGTATTCTAGATCCAGCCCAGAAGCATCCTTATCAGATCAGCTGCGGAGGTAAATAACAAACACCAGAGAGGAAAACAGCAGGGGCTACTCACAAGTCAAACGCAACTAATGTTTCCTCCCTGTATTTTCAAGCCCCACTTCCCAGGTTCCTACCTACCCTCTCAAATGTCTGACCTGGAACTGGCCTGGATCAGCCACAGCCCTGGGTCTCTGCACCTGCTTCCCATGGTCTTTGGTGCTTCTCCAGTCACTTCCCCTCCCTCTGGGCCCAGGCCCCTGTGCTCTCTGTGTACTGCATGGTCAGAGCCTCTGAGCAGCATGATATTCTGATGCTGAAAGCCTTGACATACGCAACACCCTCAACAATAGTGGCCAAGGGCCTTGTGTGATGGCATAGCCCAGCTCCCACTGTGTGGGGCAGGGTTTGATGTCCAGCTTATTCGGCAGCAAAGATGGGAAACATGACACTAGTAACAGGACCACTCTTCACAAGTCAAAGGCAGGGGACACACCAGAAGAGAACCAGCGAGATGGAATCTTTCGGGTGACATGCCAGCGCAGAGAGGGGAAGAATGGAGCATGGCAGAAAGCCTGCAGAATGTGCCAGTCTTTTCTTGCTGCAGCAAGGCTCTCACGGGAGGGACAGCAGGACTGATCCTGTAAAGCTCTGAGGACCTTTGCTGTAATGTGATCAGACGTCATTCTGGGTAAGCTCAGTGGTGTCCTGCCTCGCTTTCTAGCTTTTCTATAGATCAAAATCAAAACATCAAACATTTGCATGCAAGCACACACTTGCCGTGGTGGAGACCAAATTCCTACTTGTGGACCTTGGTTTTCTCCTTTCACGGTGTGGGTTTCAGAGATCCAACTCAGACTGTAGACTTCGCCTTCTAGGTTAAAAAAAAAAAAGTCTCTTTGTTTGTACTTAGGGACACCAAGGAAAAACTCTCTGGTCTTTTTTGTTTTGTTTTTGTTTTTCAAGACAGGGGTTCTCTGTCACGCCCCACCTCGTCCAGCAAGGAATAACGTGACCACCGGAGCTCTTCTCACTGCAGTTTATTCCAGACCTTTTACACTTCTCTCTCTTCCCCTCGCTCCTCTCTCTCTTTGACCTCTCTCCTCTCTCTCTCTTTGACCTCTTCTTTGTCCTCTGGCAAACCTCTCTCTTTGACCTCTCTCCTTTCTCTGGTTTTTCCTCTCTCCTTTCTCCTCTCTCCTCCTCTCCTTTCTCTCCTCTCCCTGCCCTTAAGTAGGCATGGGCTGCCAACCCCGAACTGCCAGGTGGGCACTGCCCATAGGTTCACGCATATGCAGGCAGCTGATAATCATTGCGTGATCATAGCATAGGTCAGGCCTTAGCCATCTCAGGAATTGATTATACATCTCCATCAGGTGTGACACCATGCAGCTCGCTACAGTTCTCTGTGTAACAGGCCAGGTTATTGACTGTCCTGGAACTTTTCTGTAGACCAGGCTGGTCTTGAAATCACAGAGCTCCACCTGCCTCTGGCTCCCGAGAGCTGGGATTAAAGGCGTGTGCCACCACCTGACACTTTCTGCTCTTCTGTGAGCTAGAAATTTAGGGTTCATCTAAAGTTTGTTAACCATGGATGGCACAAATGGCAGAGCCAAGAGGGACAGAAAAAGGCGAGAGTGCCACAAATTTGTTGAAGGAGCAGCACATAAGTGTGAACGCTCATTTCAGCAAACACAATATTGTTTGACACATGTGCTATTTTGTTTACATATTTGTTTTGAGAAATTAAATTCCTACATCTGCCCAATATATATATATGCCTTAGCTTATTTATTTAAACATGCTGATGCTGGGTATTTTAATTTGCTTTTATTTTTAACAGCATTAAGAGAAGCATAGACCAAACGGTTCTTTGGTGCAGCAAAAATTTCCTATGCTAGATAGACATTCTTCATCACTAAGACCCACAACCAGGGAAACAAGAACACACTTGCTTTTATTGAACTTCTAGTGTCCAATGACATTCAACCACACTTAATTTTTTTTCTATATTTAGGTGACATTGTTGATTCTCCTTCCTAGATTCTTGTAAACTTGAAGGTTGGGGTCAGTTGGCTTTCTCTTTAGTATGCTGCGGCCTACAAGATGACAACCCCCAATCTATGTAATCTCTAAATATATTATAACCCATTTTTCTTCCTTCTCTCCTGCTCCACCCTTTAAATAGGGGAAGGAGTTTCCTCAAAGGACAGGGACATTCAGCGGCTTTCTAAACATGGGCACTAGGGGCAATGGCCCCACAGACACTGATGACTCAGTCTTGTATAAAGGTACAGTGCTAACTCAGATTTAGAAAAACTACAGTCCAGTGCCCCAACACATCAACAAAACAAACAAAAAACGATTCAGCTGAGGTCTGAATCATTAAGGGCAGAAACGAAATTGTGTTCAGGTCTTTGTAAGTACCCTATGTGTGGGCTGGAAAATCCTGGGGAAGGGAACCGTACTTGGTGGCTCTTAAGTATCCATTCTACAGACACATTAAGCATTTGGCTTTCTGCGTCCTAGACGCTATTTTAAGCGCTGGGGATTCCGTGATGCAGGGTGCAGGGGAGGGAAATCTGTTGCTATGGAGTTTTCATTCTCAAAATTTAAGTACTTCGTTTCACCATTCTCATCAACTCACAGTTGGGTCTCATAAGGAACAGAATCTCACCCTGAACTTTCTGGTGCGAGGGAACTGGTTTACGCAGCAGAAGGGAGAGGCAAAAATCGGTCGTGCCCTCCGCCTCCCTCTGCACCGTCAGGCCTGGCGCGGCCACCTCGCCTGGGATTAACAATCGCCTTGTTACCCAGTCCCGCCGGCCGCTGGAGGACAAGGACAGGATCTGGCTCTCGCGCCACCCTCCAAGAAAGGTATGCGGAGAGCTGATGTAAAGCTCTCCCACCCGGGCAGACGATCTCTCTCGGGCTTGACGGTGGGGGGCATGCAGCAAACTGCTCTCTCATGCTGTCCTATTAAATATTGCAGCCACACGCTCTTTGCAGCTTCCCTGAGGCCACTGCAGCGTCCCCGCCCCGCCGTTCCGCCCAAACAGCAGAGCTCCACTGCAGCTTCGGAACCCTGTTCCCTTTCTTCTCCACTTCCTCGTTGCCATGGAGACACACGTCATTTACGTGCCGTGCGTCGCCTTGGAAACGGGGGAGCATCCGCGGCGCGGCTGGGAGACCCGCCCCTGCCGCTCCAGCCGCACTCGCGGGCTCTGCTGGTGGATGGCCCGGGGGGAGTCCCGAGAACGACACGCTGCAGGTCCCCGTCTCGACCTCCACTCCTCTGAGAGCGCCTCCGTGACCCAGAGAGCCGGTGGTTGCTGGGAGGGCTGCGGGGACACAGGTACCATTCGGGAGGCGAGCTGGCAGGGCACTTTTGCCCCTGGGCAAGCCCGCAGACGCTGGCCCCAGGACCTTAGACGGGTCTTCGTTCCGTCGACTCTTCTCGGCCTTCCTTGATCCTGCCGGCGCCCTCTACCCGGGACTGCTCTCCTCACGTCGGCTCCCCGCCCCTCTAGGGAGCCTAGGTGTCCCTGGGATCCACCCCGTCCCTCTTGGGACCCTTCTCCCTCCACACCCTTCCCCCACCCTGGAGGCCCGGCTGGACGCGACCCAGAGCTGCCACCGCCCGCTTCTGCCACTCAATGGAGGACAGTCTGCTGGAGATCATGACCAAGGACGGCGGCGACATGCCGGCACCTCTGGAGGTGTCCACGGTGCCAGCCGTGGGGGACGTGATCTCTGGGGAGTATAACGGCGGCATGAAGGAACTGATGGAGCACCTGAAGGCCCAGCTTCAGGCCCTGTTTGAGGACGTGAGGGCCATGCGAGGGGCGCTGGACGAGCAGGCCTCGCACATCCAGGTTCTGTCGGACGACGTGTGTGCCAATCAGCGGGCCATAGTCTCCATGTGCCAGATTATGACCACCGCGCCCCGTCAGGGAGGCTTGGGCGTGGCCGGAGGCAAGGGGAGCTTCCCGAGTGTTCCACATGAGCCAGAGACACCTTCGCCTGGTATCGGGGACAGCGACTTGCTGGGTCGCGATCCAGAGGAGGACGAGGATGAAGAGGAGGAGAAAGGGATGCCCAGCCCCGCCACACCCACCAGTCACTGTGAGCGCTCTGAGAGCCCCTGTGCTGGTCTCCTTGGGGAGGATGGGCCACTTGTGGAGCCCCTCGACCTGCCTGACATTACCCTGCTGCAGCTGGAGGGCGAGGTCTCTCTGTGAGGGAGGACCCCACGGCGGCACCAACTACCTGGGCTTTGAGTTTCTAAGTGCTTAATGCGAGGGGATTGAACAGTGCGGTGCAGTGTGCTTCACTCCAAACGTGATTCTTATAGGTCAGGGAGAGAGACTCCCTCACGTAAGGATTTGTAGAGTGAAGGACTTTGGAAGCATCGCGAAACCTTCCAAGCAAACATCATAGCAAAACTGCGGAAAGGTGAGGTTCCCGGAGAGGAAGTGCCCATCTCCAGGATTCCCAACCATTCACTTACTTTGCCCTTTCCCCTCTTCCCAGGAAACAGAAGGACCATTTAATTATGTAAATAAAATTCTGCTTTTTCTATTCTGAAAAAGGACTCATCTAGGACTTTGGCAAATAATCTCTATTTACCTAGAAATTAAGGAATTGGGGGTATGTTCTGTTCTGGCAACAGGAAATTCACCCTTTTGCTGAAATCCGAGATACACAGTACTCTGCAGAAGCCTCTCCCCTCGCAGATCTCTGCGGCTGTTGATTGGTAAAGGAAGCTTGAGGAGGGAGCTGCAGCCCTAGGAATCTGGGTGCATGGGGTTGCAAGGGCCCCTGGGCTGGGAGAGCTGGCTATGGATGTGCATGAAGACACAATAGCTCAAGCTCTGGGATTTTGCATGCAGAGCAGAACCTGCCCTCTCACTGCCTTCATCTGGGGTTGCTTTCCCACTCACCTGGACCTAGAGATCAAAGTACCCAGTTCACAGGCAGAGACTTGAGGCTGCTCAGCAACAGCCCAGATCTAGGGGACAATTGAGGAACTCTTGGCAGGGGGGGCTGCGGCCCCAAACTGTCTTTTCTGGCTATACCTGCTTAAACTTAAGTTCCCCTTTCTGTCAATATGTCGCTACCCTCTGCTTTTTGGTGTTGCTTCCATTATTGTCTTGTGTTTTGTGTGTCCACCGTGTAGTAGCGTGTGAGCCCTCAGGGGCAGGGCTTGTAGCTCTAGTGTTAGGTTCAGGGGGCTTCAGACCCTTCTGTGAGCCCCAGGCTATCATGGCGCTTTCCCCTCTCTTTTCCCCTTCGCCCCACTCCTCGACCAGGGCATGGAGCATGTGGCTGTCCTGAGGTTCCTTAACTGATGTGCCTCCCTCCTACCTTCTGAAGTGGTGACTTTGTGTGCCCTTCCCCCTCCTTTGTGTATCCTTTCTCAATGCTTTCCTTGGTGTCAACCTTAATAAAAAGACGTCATCTCCCCTCTTGCTGACTGGTCCTAAGGGGGCTTAAGGGTGGAGCTTCTGGGTCTGCTGTGTGGGTCAGTGCTTAGTAGGAACTTAGGGACCATGCGTTCCCTCCTCTCTCCTTGCCTGCAGTCCCAGAGAGTTAACTGACCTTGTCCTGGTTAGGGCAAGCATTGCCAACTCTGCCTGCTGTCCCTTCTGCCTCAGAGCTTGATCCAAACTGGACTAGGAAATGTACAGATTGGCACAGAAATACCCAGCTTATAAGGGCTTTTAGTAGCCAGCATTCCACACCTGCACGAGACGTTTTGTTTCTGTGAAGCATCCCCCCTCATCATCCCTGCCACAGGGTGACTTCCGAACAAGAGCCCTGGCACAGCAGGCATGACACCTGTTCTAGGGATGGAGTGGCAATCGCCGTTCTGGAGGGGTTGCTCAGGGTTTCTGGAGTGGAGTGACACATCACCGAGGAAACCACAATAACTGCCTCGGGCCTCTAGTGGAAGATGCCGGCAAGGTGTTCCCCAGAGAGAGTCAACACTGACATCATCTCTAGCGGCTCCCTTGGGTGATGGAGATGTCTTGAGGCTGCCCCAGAACAAAGGTTGAGAGCAGACTAGGCTCTGTGTGTGTGTGTGTGCGCGCGCGTGCATGCGTGTGTGCTTGTGTCTGCGTGTGTGTGTGTGTTGGTTTGTCTGTGTGTGTATGTGTGAGTCTCTCTCTCTCTGTCTCTCTCTCTCTCTCTCTCTCTCTCTCTCTCTCTCTCTGTGTGATGTAAAAATTGCTTCTGTTAGAGAGGTCCAAAGAGGGCTAAAGGCACAGATATGGGTTTGAATCTTTAAATTCCAACACTGAATTTACTGCCCGAGATCTGGTTTTCAGAATGCATATGATAGGAATAAAAATTCGTTGGCAAAAAAAAAAAAATACACAGCTCCTAGGAGGTCTTGTGTAAATGTTAGTTTCTTTATAGTTCTCCTAGGAATGCAGAGTGGTGACGACTCCTTCAGGAAAGCAAAACAACACAGGGAAGGTCCTAGAGACTCTTTAAAAAGGTTTATTATTTATGTATACATGTGTTTGTGCCTCTATGTGTGCACATGTGCGTATGGTGCCCACAGAGGACAGAAGAGAGTGTCAGAGTCCCAAGAACTGAAATTCAGGCAGGTGTAAGCTGAGTGACGAGGTGCTGGAAAACACCAGAGTCTTCTGGAAGAGCAGTGAGGGCTCATGGCAGTCAAGACATTTTTCCAGCCCTTATTTTGCAGGTCAGATTTATGCTGTCCTTTTTCCTTTCCTTTCTCACCCCCTTTCCTTCCTTCCCACCCTCTTTTTCTTTTTGAGACAGAGTCTCACTACATAGCCCTGGATGACCTGGGTTCTCTATGTAGAACAGGCTGCCCTTGGACTCACAGAGATTTACCTGCTTCTGCCCCTTGAGTAAACTCTCTTTTAATATGATCTTTTACCAAATAAAGAACCCTTACCCTTGAGGATAGAATTAAGGCAAAGGGCATGGCATGATTAGCTTCTCAAGAGGGCACAGGCCTTTTTATTTTAAGCAAAAGTAGGTATGAACCAAAAGGCTAAAGGACTAGCCCCATATTCTGAAAATGCCTTGAAGTATATACAGTCCTGGGTAATGTGTGCTGGGGCCCCCAGGAGAGCAGACAGGGCACATAGCTGAGGACTGGGACAGGTTTCTGCTACAGTTTCGACAGTCAGCATTGATTACCATGGTGACGATCAGTTACTGAGCTCCAATTTTATCTCCCAGCAACTCTATGATGTAGAAACTGTTATTATTTTTACATAACAGCTCAGCCACAGGATTAAGACTTCAATGTCACAGACTGGAATTAGAAAGAGCCAGGACCTAACCCCAAGATAGTCTGATTTAAAAGAACCCTAGATAGAAACCATCTTCCTATTTGCTCTTTTATTTGGATCTTCAAAGAGAGCGAGAGAATCCTGAAAGGACACCAGCATCACTTCGTCAGTTGTCACTTTCTCAGTTTGAAGAGATCACAGTTCGGGTTTTGGTTCATGACCTTTCTCAGCATGACCTTTCTTGAGTAACTGCATGGAGCAGATGGCTATCCGGACCTGCTGTTGGAGGGGGAAGAGGCCAATGCCTGCAGGCATTCCCTGACAACTCCTTCCTCTGGTGAGCTCACTTTCTGTTCCGGAGCCCAGATCCTCCATCATTTGACCTAAATCTCAAAGGCAGCACAGCTCATCTGGACTCCATAGAAAGTTCTGGTTGAGTCCGGTAGCCATCAACTTCAGTTCCATTCCTGTGTATGCGTCCCCCAGCCCCCTAATTATTCCCTGCAAGTCCAGAGAGATGAAAAATCTTCCTACAGAAAGTAGTTCTCATGCCTTCTTTTATCTACACCAGCATGTCAAAGAGATTCTGCAAGGCTGCCCCACCTCCCACCCCCACCCCAGTTCTGCCTTCCCTATTTCCCACTGGCCTCTGGGGGTTTCTTCTCCAGACAGTTGGTAAGTGAGTTTCAGTCCTTTTCCCACCCAGGGTTTATGGCAGACCTCACTGTTGCATTTCAGGAAGCCACGGTCATTGGAAATTAGACACAAAATCCGTCAAATATATATTCTCTCTAGAGAGAAAGGGCTATTGTCTCTACTTAATCCTTAAAGAGTAAGAATCAGGCTTTTATAAAAATGGTAAGAGCCATTGAGTAAAGTGTAATGAGAGACTTCAACTCAAAAAAAAAAATCCACAAAGAAAACAAGCTGTGTGAGGCCAGGATGTCCAGCATCGGTGCCTCCTGGAGCCTCCAAAGTATTTCCTCCCTGGAACTGAAGTGGCCATCTCCATTCGACTATTCTCCACTTACTTGATTACACTGACACCTATCAGGTGGTGCAATCCTGCCATCATCACTTCCAAATCTGCAATCCTGGAAACCCGTCAAAGTACTGCGAGAGCCTAAGAAATGTCTGAGGTCTCCTGAGAACTCGAGAGCACTCATCTACTCACTAAAGACAAATTGAAGAAGCGATTCCACCCAAGTCCAGATTGGTAAACTAGCGAGCTTATTGGAGTGTTCAATAGGGGGTGCAGGGGAGGTATTACTTACAGAAGCATGGGTAGCTAGCTCACTCAAAGGCAGCTGCATCGTGGAACAGCCCACCTCAGCACAGGAGGCTACTCCCCAAAGCTGCATCCCTGGGGCTCCCTGCCCCACTTGCAGACAGCTCCAGCAGAGTCTTATACACCAGTGTTACGTAACCTTTCAGGGGTGGGGCTTGTCCTAACTTTCTGGGTTCTGAGTTTTCAAAGCCTCCACTCTCCCTTCAGGAACCCCTCCCCCCACAGGGTTTCTTTGTGTGTAGCTCTGGTTGTCCTGGAACTCAGTTTGTAGATCAGGCTGGCCTCGAACTCACAAAGATCCATCTATCTCTGCCTCCAAAGTACTAGGATCAAAGGCATGGCAGGGGGGCACATTTTAACTGAGAGGAAACAACTATATAACACTATCTGTGGCTTCGAGTTAAATTTTTCTGTTTGGGGCCAACACAACCCCACATACAACTCAATACAAGTCTCAGTTTCTAGAACTCTCATCTCTTAACTGGCCTAATTAAGATTAGCTCTTAATCTCAAAGACAAAGCACATGTTGTTTCATAGAAATAAGCTATAAATTTAGCTTGGTGCAGCTAAATCTGCTCTTAGAGGATCCGTTGCTTCCCTGTGACTCAAACTGGCTTTCAACATGGCATGCAGATTTATGATTTATGGACTCTCAGTGCTGTTGTAGATTATAGTTTCTGCTTGACACCTATAAACACAAGTTCTTCTGGAACTGAGTTACATCATCCTCCAAACATATTTAAGTCAATACTTCTTGAAAGACATAAAACTTCTTGCTTTGAAAGACAGCTTTTCATAAACATCTTTCCTTATTTAAGTGCTTAGAAACAGAAATCCACTCAGGGAACCTATTAGAGCTGGAATATTGAAGCACAGAAGAAATGTTCATCAATCTTATTCTAGCTATCAACCCCCCCCCCCCCGCCCCATTCTACACTGTCCTCAGAAGGTGAATTCCTTCTGAAAAACAGCTTTTCTGCTTGGAAGCACTGTGCTTGGGGAAAGAACCGGGCTCTGTAAATAATGCTGTAATGGTGCCACCTGTCGCGGAATAGAGACATTACAAGAGGAACCTCGAGTGAATTTATGTCTTTCACTTCTGGCCTGGCAAAGGCCTTCGAAAAGCCTGGCTCCCTGCCATGTGGTGGGTGGTGAGGAGAGACAGGAAAACTGAATAAGTAGGGTGGATTTGAAGACTATAAATACAGCTGCAATAAACCAGCTGCTCCCCCGTCTCTCAGATACCGATACTCCAAAAATGAATCTTCCCAACAAGAGTTCTGAATATTCTTGACAATCTGCAATTTCTCCCCAGTGCTGCTTATATTAAATAGAAAATGTGATGTGATGTCGTGTGTGTGTGTGTGTGTGTGTGTGTGTGTGTAGGGGGGAGGGAATCAAATTTCTCCCTAACAAGGGCCTGGCATACCCTCTGTCCCACCAATATTTATTTTCCTAGCTCCTTTTTAAAGACGGTCTTACCTCATCAGAAGCCCAGATCCTCCAGTTCAGTGCTGGAGGTGATTCCCAAATGGAACCTGTTCCTTCAGTCTGGACGGGTCTCTATTTCTTCCCAGAGAAGTCAGGTACAAACCATGTCTCCAAAAATGAGCCTTTGGTCATAGTCTCCAGCATTGTCTATCTCCCCTGGTTGTTTGCCTTTCATGCTGCCTTTGAGTGAGAACTCTCCACAGATACTATGCAACTCTTTTTGATTATGAATTTGTGTTTTTATTTCTAAGAGCAAGGTTCACAATTTTCATCAAGTTCCTTAATGGGCGAAGTCGAAAGGAATAATGAATTCTGTAGCCAAGATGTACTACTCCTCATTCCCTGGAGACACTTCCATTTCCCTGCATTCGGTAAAAACTCTTACTTTTCTATTTGTCCTGTCCCTGTCCTCCAGTTCAAATCTCTGCCATTCTTCAAGGCCCATAAGTACTTCCCTTTCAGAAACACAGGAGTGTGACCTCATCCTCCCCTAAGTGGCTACCTCTTTTTGTTTGGGGAACAATAACCTCATTTGATCTTGTTTCTATTCCTTGTGCACTTTTATTCAGTCCTGAGCGCACTGTCCATCTAGGTCCAGATTTCTTGGGTACCTTGAGAGCTGCTACTGAACCATCTCTGAAATGTCGACCAGTGGCTTTGAGTACCACTGATTGAGGGGCACCTCATGTTAGGCACCCTGGAAAAAGGAAATAATACTGCCAATAATGATCACTGTTCTCATCACTCGGGTCTTAAAGTTTCATTCTTATTCAAATATCATTTATTCTTAATTTGAAACAGAACTTTAAAATATCACTGCTGTGTACGCGATTATAATTAATGATTATCACAGCGTTGTAATTACCTCTCCTCGAGCCTGGGTGCCTCTGAATCACTTTTGACTAAGAATTGTCCATATTTTTCCATGTATTTATTGAGGGGGTCATATTGAGTTTTTAGCAAAGTAGTTTCTTATGAAGAAGCTGTTGCCTCTGGGAGTTTCCTCCTGGCCCCAGTACCTAGTCTTCAGTACTGGCTCTTCCTTTAATCTTGCCAGAGAGAGTTTAAGGCAAGTGTTTGAACAACACCCAGGAATAATATTTCTTCAGAGGGTCCTTAGAGGGTTGGTGAACTGAAACATTGAGGGACTGAAGTTTCCATTCATGACTCTGCATGATAGCAAGGGTCAGGCTTGTGTAGGTGTGACAGCAATGGTGTCATGCCTTCTGGGAGCTGGTAGGAACTGCGAGCTACCATCAGGTGTAGGAGACATTCTATTCCAAAGATGTTTAGATGTGTGAGAAAAATCAGCTTCAGGAATCAGTGAGATTTACATTATTACTATTATTATTGTTATTGTTTTTGAGAAAAGATCTCACCATGTAGATAAGGCTGGCCTCAAAGTCGCAGAGATTCACCTGCCTTTGCTTCCAGAGTGCTGGGATTAAATGTGTCCACCACCACACCAAGCACAATTTACATTATTATAAAGGACCATCTTGACCATAAGATGAAAAAATGTTTAGTTGAGTAATAAGAGTGAAAATGAGCAATTGAGAAGGCAGAGGTAGGAATTTAGCTGAAACCTATTGTCATCTCTCAGAATCTTCCACATTTTCTTTTTTGAAAGAAACCTTGGTGATGATGTTTATACAGCGATTTTATATGTGAGTTAGATGTCCGAAGGGGCTTCCCAGAGCTATTACAGACCTGATTAAATTTGACACAAATTCCAGTTCCTAGACCAGGGAAGTCTGCAGGATCCAAGATAGTTTCTGCAGTGTTCTGGTGGTTTATTTCCCTTTGTACTTACATCCTGACCCTGACCCCACGTAGGCAGCCTTGGCATGGCTACTTAGTAACTTCAACTCACACAAAGTATAGCCTCACCCCAGGTAGGCAGCCTTGGCATGGCTACTTAGTAACTCCAACTCACACAAAGTATAGCCTCACCCCAGGTAGGCAGCCTTGGCATGGGTACTTAGTAACTCCAACTCACACAAAGTATAGTCCTTTTACTGATTTTAGCAGGGACACAGCTCTACTAGACATTTTAGCCCTTTCATGCAGACAACTAGAAAAGTGAAAGGGTGGAGAGAGTGGCAAAGAACACCATGGGAAGTCCGCTGTGGAGCTTGTGACTTCCACATGCTCCTCTATACCACTTCCCCAGGCCTTTAAGGAGCTCACAATCTACGGATAGGAGAAAACTATGTTCTTGAGTAAGTGCAACATGCGTCTCAGAAGATGGAATAGAAAAACCTCTTTTCCGTGAGTATTGCTGGCTGAATTGGGAGTATTTCAATGTAAAAAGTGCATGGTATATGGGGAAAGTACATGTGTATGCAGGTAGGGCATAGTAAAATAGATGTGAGGTAAAAAATGTTGTGCAGAAAATCTGTAACAAGTTATATTGCAAAGGTCATGTAGCAGAACATTGGAAGACATTAGCAGAGACAGCATTCCACTCTGGAGTGGTGTTGGCCAAACCACCTCCACCACCACCACTTCCCTAAATGAACCAAAGTATGGTGTCCACAACAATGTACACAGTACAGGTAATAATAAAATCCTTGCATTTTACACTGTGAGAAAAATAAAATATCACAAATAAGGGAGAAACACAGTTGGATGGGGCTCCTGCCTGAAACATGGTACTGAAAAGGGCCAGTCCACTGTTCCAGAGAAATGGAGCTAGGTTCTTTTGTGGAAGGGCTGCTCACCATGGGACACAGATTGTGTTTTTACAGGTAAGCTGCTCCTGGAGGAGAAGCAGTATCTTTATTGTGATCTACAGATCAGCCTTGCATTTGTAAAATTTAGGAAGAAGAGGGACAGGGAGAGGATGATAAAGCAAGACAGGAGAGCTACTCTGGCTCTAATTGTGCCCCACAGAAAAGTCTTGAAAAATAACCACATGGGTGAGTTCATGGCAGCCACGCAGATCAGGCAAAATAAATAAATGAGCAAACCTGATTTTAAATACTTAGATGATAAAATCGGAAAGTCTATGGGAATAAAGGTTCAAAGATGATGCTTAGTCAATATAATTTCTTTGGAGGAGTGGGAGCTCACCAAAAGGACTCTGATATGTGTGGAAAATCGATGTAACTGAGAGAGTGGTACCCATACATCATCAGTGCTTTGAAAGCATCACCAGGACTCTAATTACAAAATTTTAAAAGTTCCAGACATATATAAAAGTTAACTGGGGCTGAAGAAATGACTTAGTGGTTAAGAGTGCTTTCTCCTCTCCCAGAGGAGCTAAGTCCTGTTCCCACAAGCCAGTTTGGTTGGTTCACAACCTCCTATACATCCAGCTTCTGGGATCTGATGCCCTCTCTGGCCTTGGGGGGCACTGCACTCAAATGGCACACACACACAGAGCTGCATTAAATATCTTTTAAAAGTTAACAATGAGCCAGGCGTGATGGTTCATGTCTTTAATCCCAGCACTTGGAAGGTAGAGGCAGTAGGATCTCCGAGAATTCTAGGCTAATCTGGTCTACATAAAGAGACCCTGTCTCAAAACAAACAAGAGCTAACCTTTTTAATATGCTAATGTTATATAATAAATATATTAAAAATTCAAACTCAGTTATGATTATATGCAGTAACATTTTCTGTAGCAGCAGCAAACAATAAATTTGATATATTTATCCTTTGATAGAATTTGTGAATTTCAAAGGGCATTACAGACAAAGTGGACTGATAACAGAATAGGACAGAAAAAATATTTGCTTTGTCTAAGACTAACAAGAACGGACTATCATTCTAGAATATACAAATAACAACCGCAAAGAAACAGGAACAAGACAGCAGACCACTGGCACAAAGGAACAAAGGTTATATGGACAGGCAGTTTAGTAAGGAGGAAAAACTAATAAGCATATGTAGATTTAATTAAAGTGGTTAGTAATATAATGCAAGCTAAACCAGTGGTAGCTCTTGCTCTCTACCAAGCCAGCCACCGCAGGAGTGAGCAAAGTTGCAAGTGTTGGCAGCCGCGTGAAGCTACAGTCTTGTACTCATTTCACCGGCTTTGCAGAGCCACTCAGGATTTCTTAGACACATCGAATAGAGCTGCAACTAGTAGCTTTAACCAATGTCAAATCCTCTTACAGGGCTAGAATGGAGT
Source organism: Neodon shergylaensis (assembly GCA_025134845.1). Classification (NCBI taxonomy): domain Eukaryota; kingdom Metazoa; phylum Chordata; class Mammalia; order Rodentia; family Cricetidae; genus Neodon; species Neodon shergylaensis. The sequence goes on from JABTXL010000186.1 coordinate 11,783,467, forward strand.
AATCGGGGAAGTCCAACGTACAGCTGTAGAGACTGGAGCTGCAGACTCTTGAGTCTGTTACTCAAGAGTGGGACGAGAGAGGCTTTGCCGTGAAGCAGAGTAAATGTCAGCATCTGGCAAAGTGTATGGAGCTGAGAAACCCTGCTCAGTGGAACAAACACAGGACACGATGTACATCTCACCAGCTTTGGAGAACTTGAAACACGCGTGCCTAGGAATGGGGCTGTGGCTCAAGATTAAGCATCTGATGCACATGAGCAAGGTCCTGGGCTCCATCCCCCAGGAGAGAAGAAACAATCCACAAAGTAACAAAACAGAAACATGCACAGTAGGACATTATTAGCACCACAGAAGGAGAAACAGTAGGGCAGAGACAAAGGATGTGGACAAAATAAGGGAGCTTGTGCTTGCAGACATCAATGATGGTGCATGGCATGGAACAGAGTTATGGTTAAGTCGGTCCCTTGTGGAGCAAATAAAATATAAATATATCAGAACAATACTTGGAAGATGAAAGGGTTGAAATGAGGAAATCTCACAGAAAAGTCCCCCAAATGGAAATAAGTATAAAAAAGAGATGTGTGGTTCTTGGGGCTCACAAGATATTGCTAATAGTTTTTATGGGTGTGTGGTCACATTTCCGGAGTTTACTACAAGGACATAAAGTTATTTCACAGAAAAGAAGCAATGCAAGGCAGACACAAAGCAGGGGAGTTATCTTAGGCTCCTTCTCCAGAGACATTCTCTTTTGTTTCCCTTTCCCGTTGACTTCAATGTTCACACCAACTTTCTTCCCTTTCTGTGTATACATGACAGAAGATGCTTCATCGCTTGAGGCTCTTGTCTGCCTTATCTACTACATAGCAATACACATTCCCAGAAAAAAAGTTACTATTGACCTATCTCGGCAAGGTCAGATGTAGTGATGGTGGGTGGATGTGATATCTCATAGGATTTTCTTGGTGACAATGGTCCACTCTGTTCTTAAAAAAATGGGTTGTGCAGTATCTAGGACAGCCCGCAGGTTCATCAGATGAACCAATGAATGACACAACACTATGCTCAGGTTTGCCTGTCTCCAGAGCTCCTGTAGCCACTTTCAAATGTTCTTGTTTGAGGAGATTATTTCTGCTTCCCAGGAGGAGAGCCTTTTATTAGGGGAAGATAATTCAAACAGAATTTAATGAAGGGTTATTTTGAAGACCCAGGTGAGGATGTGGGACAATCATAAGAAATTTAGAAGCAGAGTGAGTTCTGTTCCAGATCTTGGAGACTAAACTAGGTGGAGAGAGGGCCTCAATAGCAGAAATCTTAGGTAAAAGGGGCTCCCTCAAGAGAAAGTCAGGGCACTATACTCAACCTCCTGCTCAGCATTTGCCATTCATGGATGAAACCCAGTGGAAAGCAGAGATAAACGAGAACAGTGTTTATGCCTTCCACGCCTTGAGATGGATGACAAGGATATTGAAGAGCCAGAGAGAGGACAGGCCTTTAGATCTAGCAAAGTTTAGGTTTAGTGTTAACAACTATGTGCTTTTAATTTTCATGACCCGGATAAACCATATTTCTATGGCTAAACTATTTCAGAGGAGGTGACTGGGGGGGGCTTGGGTGGGCTCAGGACTCTGGACACTTTCCGGTCCCATTGGAAAAGTTTTGCTTCTGTTTCGTTAACAGACAGGATTCTCCTGGATTTTCTGAGGGATATCGTCACAACACCCTCTTACTGTCAAAGTACTTGTGCCATGGTCTGAAAACGTAATCACTTACTAGATGGATAGAGAAGAGAGTAAATTAATCCTAAAACAACGAGGGAGTACAGCCGTAAGAAAGACACAGGTTATGGGAACTCAGAGAGCCCAGTGACTCCAGGTACGTGTCAGGAGGCTTTCCTCGAACAGTTAGCTGAAAGGGGGCCATAAGGCGGCTGAGGACACTGCAGTTGTTTACGGGCAGTGAGTGCAGCCCAGCATTACACAATTCGCTAAAAATGGAGCTATCGCTTGGAGAGATTTAGGCTCCGCATCCTAGGACTGAATCGGCAGCTACCGAGGCCTAATGTGATTGGTCGAGGTCCCCGGCTGTGCTCCGCCCCCTACCAGGCGAAGGGGAGGGGTACTCCGTCGGGTGGGTACCTCACGCCTGGAGTTTCTCTGCCTCTGCAGCTGCGGGACCGCGGCCGGCCGCTGCAGTCGCTTCCCGAAATAGACCTTGTTTCTCCGAGGTTGACAAATCTGGATTCGGCGCGCGAGGAGCGGCCAAGGAGACAGCGCCCATTGGCTGCACGGCGCGCGCCGAGAGGCGGAGGACGTCTGATTGGTCACAGACTCGGCGGTTCTAATCAGGTCAGGCCTGCAGCGTCGCAGGGTGCTGCCACCAGGTGGAGCTGGGCAGGGAGATGTGGCCTCCGCGGGGAAGGAGCCGAGCATCTGAGGTTCCCTCCTACCCCTTGGTTTCTAGGTAGGGGCTGAGCTAACTCTAGAGCTTAATTGTGTTCTCTTCCTCAGGACGAAAGGGGGCTGGGACGCGGAGAGCTCTTCTAGGGCAGCTTCTTCTAGTAGTTGTCTGGCTTTATTATTATTATTTTTTTCTTTCAAGACAGGGTTTCGCTGTAGTTTTAGAGCCTGTCCTGGAACTAGCTCTTGTAGACCAGGCTGGCCTCGAACTCAAGGCGATCCACCTGCCTCTGCCTCCCCAGTGCGCCGCCACCACACAGCAGTTGTCTGGCTTTTTTTAGACCCTGGCGCTCTCCCCTTCCAGGGGGACAGTTGGAGGCTGCAGGTGGGGAGACCTGGCACAGGCCTTAGTTTTGCTTGTGAGTCCTTCCAACTGGGAGGCCTTGAGAGGACAGTTTGAGGTCACCCCGGGTCTGATTTCTCAGCATTCCCGGCCCCATCTAGCTTTCTGACATGCTTGTTGAACGCACATCTACAAGAAATAGATTTCTTTTTGTTGTTGTTGTTGTTTGTTTGTTGTTGTTGTTTGGAATTTTAGTCCTAACAGCCAGCACCCTTCTCCATTTTGAGCTTACAACTCCCCCATATTCTTCATGACTTTAGCTAACATCACCTCCTGGCATTCTTCTGGACCTCCGAGGTGAGCTGAGGACAGTAACAACATTCCACCCCAGTGCAGCCGATGAACTGATGAGTTTAACTGAGGTCAGTGACAACTTCGGGGCAGCTACTAAAGAAAAGGTTTCTCTCCTTACAACACTTAAGTCTGGGTATCCCAAGCCCTGCCCCCTCTAACCATAACTACCAGGGTGTCTCAAGGGAGGGGAGGGGCCTCGTAAGTCCCGCAGTCAATGGTGTAAACAGGTAGTCTACAGATAATCCCATTTGCTGAGGAAGAGGTCAAGAGGACAATAACAGTGCCAGACCAGGAGAGGAAGAAGGATAAGTTCTGGGGCCAGGGCTTCTGAGTGAGAATGGCAGCCAAGTTCTTTAAATCACGTGTAATCTGAAAAAAGAAAAAAAAATGAAAGAAAAAGAAACAACAACCATTAGGAACTTCCGGTTTTGCTATCAAATAGGATGGCAGTATCTGGTAATGATACTATTATCGTGGGGATCAACTGTAAAAGTCTTAGGACCTAATACATGTGTGCTGCTTTTATCTGTGCTCCGACCATGCTTTGCATGGGCCATTAAGTAATGCTTGCTCTTTTGCTGAACTGCCTGGTTCATAATCTTGTCTATCAGTTGCCCGGAAATGAAAGACTCTGGTTCTCAACTAGTGGGTTGAGACTCCTAAGGGGTCGAATGACCCTTTCACGGGGGTCGCCTAGGACCATTGGAAAACATAGATATTTTTATTATGATTCATAACGGTAACAAAATTATAGTTATGAAGTAGCAACATGTAGTGATAGGCCCCGCCCATTTTGGGCGGGGTTGCCTGGGGCAAAGTTTCTACTGATAAATGGAGAGCGCAGAAGCTGCAAGCTCTCTGCGCTTCCTCCCTTGTTTCCGGTTTCCTGTGCTGCGCGGGAACTTTGGATTCGTGAGTTGGAATTTTCTATTAAAGTTTCATATATTACTATTGTCTGGATTTATCAATTACCGCCAACACTTGGCGCCCAACGTGGGGAGGTGGGTCTTGTATCTTATCTGTTGCTTTCATTGGTTAACTAATAAAGAAACTGCCTAGGCCCATTTGATAGGCCAACCCTTAGATGGGTGGAGTAAACAGAACAGGATTGGGGGAGAAAGGAGCTGAGTCGGAGAGTCGCCATGATGCTCCCACTCCAGCCAGACGCAGGTTAAGATCCTCCCTGGTAAGCGCACCTCGTGGTGTTACAGGGATACTAGAAATGGGTTAGATCGATATGTAAGAGCTAGCCAATAAGAGGCTACAGATAACGGGCCAGGCAGTGTTTAAATGAATACCGTTTCTGTGTAATTATTTCGGGTACAAAGCTAGCCATGTGGGCGGCCGGGTGCCGGGGAAGCAGCCCAGCCGCCCCTACTTACTACAGCAACAAAAATAACTTTGTGATTGGGGTCACACAACGTGAGGAGCTGTATTATTAGGTTGCTGCATTGGGAAGGCTGAGACCCACTGCTGTAAGGCTATGAAGTTATTTCTCAGGATTTCTCAAAGAACACTTTCTTCTTCTCTGCCTTTCCTTTACCATTTTTCTTTTCCTCTTCAAAGGCTTTTTGCAGATTGGAATTTCACACTTAGAGAAGCTAGGACTCCAAGGGGCAGAGGAGGCCTTCTTTTCATTCCTGGTGACCTGGAAGGCCTATACCCTCCCCTTAGTTTGATAACTTTAGACAGGGTTCTTCTTGGTTGTAAGTATCCCCCCCCCCCTTTTTCTTTTGCAGAATCAGAACACCTGCCATTTCTAATTTTTTTCTGGTTCTTTAATATGTATATAAATCTTGGAATCTTACTGCCACTTTCATGACCCAGGAAAGGTCTTTCCAGGGCCTGAGCTACTGAAGGTCCATCCTTAAGGAAGATGGTGCCCTGTCTCTCAGTCTGGGGTGGGGTAGGAACCTGTCTCCCAAAGGTTAAATTACTGTTCTTCTTAAAGACATAGGACAAGCTTACTTTCCTTTTAGGTAACACCAATTAACAACACAGGGTCCTGTTTCCTCTCCAGGACAGCTCTCCCCTTAAAAACTTTTATTCAGCTTATGAAGTATTAAGATCTACAAAGTAGATCTCATAAGGCCTTTTCTTACCCTCTTGATTTCCGTTCATCACCCTGACCTGTTCTCTTCCAGTCCTCATCCATGCATAAAGCTGCCCAACTCCTGGATCTCCCCTGTGCTTTCTCGTTTTATGGCTTCTACTCTCTCCCCTCACTTGAGCCCCTCACCCCACACAGCCCTTGGCCCCTTTCTAACTTCCTGGCTCCTATAGACGTTCCTGGTTAACCACACAAATCTACAACTTTGACCCTAGGTCCCACACATTCCAGAACATACATCATTTATCTTTATGGAGTTGGGTCACCTCAGTATAATGTTTCCCAGTTCATTCCATTTCCCTAGAAACTTTATTTTTTTTATTTTAGCAATGAGTATAGGTACTATATTTTCAATGTCCGTTCTTTAGGCGATGAACTTGTAGGCTGATGTAGTTTTCTAATTATTTTGAAGAGAGTCTCTGATTCGGGATAAAGAGCCCTGTGCATATATGCCCAGAAGTGTTACAGCTGGATCATATGTTAGTTCTATTTTCGGCCTTTTGAGAAAACTCTGCAATGAATTTCTTTGTGGCTGCCCAGTTTACCCTCCAGACAGTGCATAAGGATCTGCCCTCTCTACAGTCCCGGCAGCAGTTGAAGGAAGAGGCTGATAATTAGTCTTTACTTTTACTCCGAACACTTTTTACACTTGTGTATGCACTAGCACCTACATGCTGCAGCATCTGTATTAAGGGCAGATGACCACTTGTAGGGGCGGGTCTCCTTTTCGATCTCTTTCTGTCAGTATGAGTTCCAGGATTGCCTTACTGCAAGCACCTTTACTTGGTGAGCCATCTCACCAACCCAGTCTTTTCTTTTCCCTTCCTTTCTCCCTCCTTCCCTACCTTCCTCCCCCCACTACCTCTCTTCATGAGACAGTATCTCAATATATAGCACATGCTGTCCCGGAACTCACTCTGCAGACCAGGCTGGCCTCAGAGCCACTGCCTTTCCAGTGCTGGGATTAAAGGCATGTGCCACCATGTCCAGCTGTCATTCGTGTTCTTGATGACGGCCATTCTGACTGGAGTGAGATGGACTCTCAAAATAGTTTTAATTTGCATTTTTCCTAGTGAATAAGGGCATTGAACATTAAAAATACATGAATTTGAAAGAGGGGTCCATGGGAGGATTTGGAAGGAAGAAAGGGAAGGAGGAAATGATGTAATATTATATTCTTTTGAGAACTCTCTGTTCAATTCCATAGCATAATTTTTTTAGTTGAGTTGTTTTCTTGATGTTTATTTTTCTTTATGTTTTTCATATATTTGAGATATTGCCCTTATGTTAGATGTATAACTAATAAAGATTTTTTTACATTCTGTAGGCTTTCTTCACTTAGTTGATAGTTTCTCCTCTTCTTCCTCCTCTTCTTGTTTTTCAAAACAGAGGTTTTTCTGTGTAGCTTTGGTATCCTGGAATTCACTTTGTAGACCATGCTGACCTCAAACTCACAGAGATCCACCTCACTCTGCCTCTGGGGTGCTGGGATTAAAGGTGTGTACCACCACTGCCCAGCAGACAGTTCTTTTGCTGTACAGATGCCTTTTGATTTCATGAGGTCCCATTTGTTGATAGTTGGCTGGAGTCCTCCTCAGAAAGTCCTTACCTAAGCCTATATCTTGAAACGTATCTACTGTTTTTCCCTCTAGAAGTGGAAGAGCTTCAAGTCTTATGCTGAGATGCAGATGTACTTGGAGTTCATTTTTGGATACCAACAGGTAGACATCCAGTTTTTTGTAGAGGCTGTCTTTTTGCAAAATGCATTTTTATTATTTATTATTATTTATCTTAGAGTCTTTTCCTATTGCTGTGTAAGATACCCCAACAAAAGCCATAAAACAGAAGGAGCTTATTGCAGCCTGCAGTTCAAGGGCATATAGTCCATGATGGCAGGGAGGGCAAGGCAGCAGGAGCTTGAAGCAGCTGGTCACATTGTTTGCACCTGCAGAAAGCAGAGGGCAATAAATGTGTGTGTTCTACTAACTCACTGCTTCCTATTCAGAACTAGGAATGGCACTGCCCAATTCTAGTGTGGGTCTTTCCATCTCAAGTAACCTAACCAACATAGTTCTTCACGGGCATCTCAGAGGCTAGAGAATTCCTCACCTGTGAAGCTTGACTCCCAGGTGACTGCAGATCCTGTAAAGTTGACGATACACACTCTCAGATGGTTGTAGTTACATGGAGTTTTATCTGGCTCTTCTAATCAATTCTGCTGATCTACATGTCTGCTTTTGTTCTAATGCCATGCTATTTTTTATATTTATATTTATCTATCTATTTATTTATACAGTATCCTGCCTGTAGGCCAGAAGAGGGCACCAGATCTCATTATAGGTGGTTGTGAGGCACCACGTGGTTGCTGGGAGTTGAACTCAGGACCTCTGGAAGAGCAGTCAGTGCACATGGGCAATCTTTCTATCTTCTAGTATCTTTCTCGGTTTCTTCAAGTTCTGAAGCTTTCACTGTAGAGGGATTTCGTTGTGTGAGTGTGCGTGCATTTGTGCGTGCATGCATATGTGCGTGTTGGATAAGATCGTTGCCTTGATTTCTTCCTCAGCATATTGTCATTGGCATATAGGAAGGCTGTTGATTTTTTTCTTTTAATTTTATCCTGCCACACTGTCTAGACAAGCTCTTGAAAATCCCTCTAATCTGAATTTGAGTTCCATCTCCTACTGTAATAGTTTTAAAGTCTTGCTGTCTAACCTCAGTATAGGTTTTTCTTCTTTTTTCTTTTCTTTAACAGGAACATGTAGGCTCTACATGTATTGCTTTTTCTACATATCAGTGCTGACATTTCTTCCTCCTGACCAGGTTTTCATACATTTTCTGGTTTCTTGATACAAGATTGCAGTTCTATGGAGTGAAGCTATTGCTTTGGTTGCTGTTATGAAGGACAGAACGTGATGCACAGGACATGGAGGACTATGGCCTCCATTTGATGGCTTTCCACGTGGAGTACAATCACCATCAAAGAGCATCAGGGAAATGAGAAACAGGCCTGTCCTTTTTAAGAGAAAACCTATTTGTTAGCAAAGGAGTTTGAAAGTAAAGAAAACTGCTAATAAAAGGAGGTTTGGCTAAGGAAAGAAGCTCAAGGAAGCTGGAGAAAATCAAATAGAGGCTCCTTCAGTGGTGGAGGCAGCATGGGTAGTGTTCCTTGGAATGCTGAGAATTAAATCAATCCATTTCTGGTGAGAAGACAGGTGAAGTGACTTAAATATGAGTTCAATCAAAGATGGAGGAGCAGGAGAAAGGCAGTAGGGTGCATGGGGCATGACTTAGGTCTTGTAAACATCAGGAAACTGGCAGCTTGAGGAAGTTGATAGAGGCACTTACTTATGTGGAAGGGAAGTGTCAGCCAAATTGTTGTCTCCCTAAAAGAAACCAAAGGACTTAGGAGAAGGGGTTTGAAATATTGTCTTCTCCTACTTGCTCCTCCCCAACAATACACAAACAAGTAGAGTTATGTAGTGTTGGCATTTGGGGGAGGTCTAATGGAGAGTGATCAGTCCTGAAACCATATATAAACAATAAAGACAGATGTATGTTACTATAATAATCAAAGAAAAGGAGGCTATCAACAGAGGTGGGGGTGTGGGTTTGAGGGAGGAGCTGGGAGGGCCTGGAGGGAGAGAGGAATGTAATTCTGTTTCAATTGAAATATATTTTAAAACCCAACTAATATGGCTTATTAAAAGGTTGAAAGATTATTTATTCCTAAATATATGAGCAAAAATTATCCTGAGAGATGGCATGTAAAAGAATTATGTAAACAAGATAGAGTTAAGTGCACTCATTCACTGAATCCTGAGGAACACAGAGGAAAAATTCAGGAAAGCCTCACATTTTCTTCAGGAAAGTTCGCAGAAAAACAATGAGCCTTAGATGTCAGGAGGAACTTCCAGGTCTGAGTCTAGTGCCACGGAGGCTGCAAACACTCTTCTCTTGTGTTTGGAAAGCAAGGGCTGGGAAAAGTAACCTTCCATCCCTCACTGAAAGAAACGTCTCCAGAGGGTTTCCTTCTGGGCAGGTACAGCTGAAGCCAGGTTGCCTCTCCCAAGGGCTCTACCCATGGCCCCCTTCATTTCCTTGTTGCGGAAGCTGTAGATGATGGGGTTGCACATGGGGATGATGATGGTGTAGAGGAGGGAGAAAGGCTTATCTTTGTCAGGCCCATGCGTACTGCGGGGATTCATGTAAGAGAACATGGCTGAGGTGTACAAAAAGATGACCACAGTCAGGTGGGAGGCACAAGTGGAGAATGTCTTCCCCTTACCCGAGGAAGAGGATCTGCTAAGGATGGAGGCCAGGATTCGGGCATAGGAGGTGACAATGAGCACCATGGGGCTGAAAAGCACTACAATGGCATCAAGAAAGATCAACTTCATGCTGAGTTTGGGGTCCCCACAGGAGAGAGCAATCACTATGGGGGCCTCGCAGAAGAAGTTTTCTATGTGGTTGTCTTTGCAGAAAGGGTTCCGGAATGATATATACTCAAGAAAGATGCCATTGGTCATCCCAAAGATCCAGGAAGAGCACACCAGTCTAACACACACCTGAGGGCTCATGATCTGGGCATAGTTCAGTGGATGGCAGATGGCGACATAACGGTCATAGGCCATGAAAGCCAACAGGATGCACTCGGCCACACCCACTAGAAAGACCAAGTACATCTGAGTCATACAAGAGGCAAAGGAGACTGTGTGGTTCTTGGTCACCAGATGAACCAACATCTGTGGGATGGTGGTGGTGATGAAGCAGATGTCCAGGAAAGACAGGTGTCCAAGGAAGAAGTACATGGGGCTGTTGAGTCTGGGGTCAGTCCAAGTGATGAAGATGATGAGGCCATTCATGGCCATGGCGAGGCTGTAGAGAGCCAGGAAGAGGGTGAAGAGCAATGCCCGTGTGGAAGGGGGACTCTGCTCAAAGCCCACGAGGATGAACTCTGAGACTGTGCTGCTGTTCCTCAGGTCTGCTGTCTGGGGCCTGTTTGAGGAGGGGGGCAGGAGAAACATAAAGGGCACAGTTGTGTGGAAGGTTAGATGATCCCTGGACCCAGAAGCCCAGCAAGAGGCTTTCCCTGGATGACAGTAAATGTTTTGGCACTTGGCAGTCACTGGTAAATCTGTGAATAATGGCCTAGTGAAATGCCAGGGTCACCAGAGGCTCTATACATACATCCTCATTTTAGAAGTTGAGGAAGAGCTGGTTCCCCTTTAGGCTGGATTGATGAGATGCCCTGTGAAATGGTGCATGTGTTCCAGGTCCTTCAACATCAAAGGACTGCTTACAGCCGGATGCATCCAGAGGGGAAAGAATAAGAGAGCTATGCCTGGGACTCAGGTCAGATGAGGAAAGTTAAGAAACTGGGGTGTGCAGTGTGCGATAGAAGGATGGTGGTGATTGACTTAAAGAGGGTCATTTGAAGGACCAACCTGAGAGAGATTTAAGCCATATTTTATACTCTTTTTCTTTTTTCATTCAATTTATTTCCTTCCTTCTATCTCTTTCTCTCTCCCTCCCTCCCTTTCTTTCTGTCCACCACACTTTCTTTTTTGAGACCAAGTCTCGTGTAGCACCAGCTGGTCTTGAACTCACTGCATGGCCAAGGATGGCCTTGGGCCCCTGCCTCCACTTCTCAAGTACTAGAATTACAGGCAGATGCCGTTATAGCCAACATGAAGGTAGTATTTTCTAGAAGAGGACAGCGTTTGGTCTTTTTGTACCTAATTTGAGGTGGTAAATGTGTTGATGTTTTTGGGGGGAAACTAAACTGTCTCTGGAGTGGGAATGACTGAGGGGTTCCTGGATGCAGCCATGGCTACCTCTCCAACCTTTCCTCAGTCTCACTCTCTGGTGGTTGTTGCTGTCACACCAGTGCATGCTGGAGGACGGGTTTGATTGTCATTGCTTGCATTTTTTTTTTAAATTAGGAAACACCTTTCCCTCAGCAGTTGGAATTTACCCACTATTTGGTGGAAACAATTCAACCATCTTTGTGTGAAAGAATCTGTGTGCAAGCCACATGCATTCTAATCCTTTTGCCTCTGTGAATTAATGGTGCGCACGGTACATCTTCAGAAACCTTGTAGCTCTCGGGAAGCCACCACGCTTACATTAACTCTGTTGTGCTTTTCATCTTGTTTGGAGTTAGGATGTAGCATATGTGCGTAAAGGGACCGTGTAATCCTGCTTAGCTTTCTTCTCACTGCCAGTTTTTCTTCTATTTCCTGTTTTGTATATTCCCATGAGCCCTTTGTTCCCTTTGCTCAGCTCCTCCCATTTCTCGCTCTGTGAAGCACTAAGTTCCCTTTAAGTGAGGTTTCTTGGTTGATCAAACCATCAGCTGGGCCCAATCCTATCATCTTCATGTTGGAAAGTTCTGCTATCTAAGACTACTCTGAGTGTTGGAAAGGGAAGGGAAGGGAAGGGCAGAGAGCGTAGTTTAATATGGGCCCCAAATCTTTCACTCTCAGTCATGTTGAGACCAAGCTAATGATTGGGCAACCTAAGTCGTCAGTGAGCCACGATCTGTAGAATTCTTGGACTTGGCTAAGAAGAAGTTGTACTCTAACTCAAGGACTCACTGAGCCCCACTAATGGACACATGCTTGCCTGTAGTTCACCGAGAAGAAATAACCTTCTGTGCTGGCCAGCAGTGAGTGCCCTGGGAGGTGCCACCAGCAGT
>JABTXL010000186.1:11795376-11806730 GCA_025134845.1 Neodon shergylaensis
TGGGAGGTGCCACCAGCAGTGAGTGCCCTGGGAGGTGCCACCAGCAGCTGGGGCAGTCAGGCATCTGTGTGAAGACACGGGGTTATAGAAAGCAAACCACACCCACCTCATCCCCTGGCTCTGCTGTTCCTGCTGTCACTGAGTCACTGTCTCCAGTAAGAGAGATGGCAGGGGAAGAGCTGCTCCAGGGAGGGGGGTCTGAGCTGGTGGGCCACTCTGGAAGACAATGGTATCTGGTGACCTTTTCAGCTCTTTGACGCCAATGCTATTATAGACAAATAAATTCTTAAGCAACACCCCACATTGCATGTGCAGGGCACTATAGAACAGGCGAGGGCTAAGGGCTATCTGCCTCATACTGCCATTGGGTAATGCTCACTCTTACCGGCTTGCTTTTCACACTGTGTATTTTGACCTTCTTGCCTCTTTATAGTTTTTGTGTCCATGCTTTCCTTAAAAACCCTATGTTCTTCTGTTTATTTAATAAGTATAAGAAAAAGAAAATGTCAATTCTCTAGTTTTAGATAAGCATATATATTCTATTGTAAAAACAAAACAAAATATTCCCACTCTCAAAAAAATATTCTGACAAAGAATGTCTTAAAATGAACTGCAGAGGTAGCTGGCGAGATGCCTGGTGGTTAAGAGCACTTGTCGTGGCTCTTCAGAGGACCTGAATTTGGTTCCCATACCCACTGTGGTGTCTCACAGCCATCTGTAACTCCAGCTCCAGTGGGTCTGATGCCTGTAGCCTTCGTGGGCTCTCGCCCTCATGTGCACACACCCACACATAATTAAAAATAACAAAACAGGGCTGGAGAGATGGCTCAGCAGGTAAGAGCACTGACTGTACTTCCAGAGGACCTGGGTTCAATTCCCAGCACCCACATGGCAGCCCACAACTGTCTGTAACTCCAGCTTCAGGAGATCTTACACCTTCACATGACCTACATGCAGGCAAAACACCAATGCACATGAAATAATAATAAATAAATCATTTAAAATAAATTTAAAAATAAATAATTCTTTAATTTAAAAAATAAATTTGTTTTTTTTTATGTATATGGATGTTTGCATACATGTATGTCTGTGTAATGCTTTCATGCATGGGCCCTGTAAGTACAAGAAGTGGGCATCAGATCCCTTGGAACTGGAATTATCGATGGTTAGGAGCCACCATATGGGTGCTGGGAATTGAACCTACGCCTGCTGGAAGAGCAGCCAGTGCGCTTTTACCATTTAAAAACTAAATGGTAGAAACTGTTGTTACATCCTCTGCAACTAATCTGAGCCCTGGAATGTATTTACAATGGTTTTCATGAAGAGTAACGATGGTTCAACATTTGTAGCTTTATAAATGGTATCTCTGTACACATTCACAAGACGCTTGTGGGATTTCTTCGCTAAACCAGAAGAACATCGTAATTTCCTCTGCAAGCCGCATAGGGAAAAGGCACCATTCACCATTGTATTGATTCCCTCTTCAAAGACTGGAGGATCTGTGGTCTTTTAAATTAGCGACAATTTCCAAAGTAGTTCATATGCGTCATCTTGTTTGAGCCTGCAGTTTGCTAATATCCCTTAATGAGGCAATTTAATCTCATTGAAGACTTGCTGATAAGTTATATTGGACAATAAAGCCGCACATGGCTTGGCAGTAGAACAGAACCGAGAACCAGCTCTCTCTGGGTCTGGTGTTGTCATAGTTAGTTTAACTGACCCACTGTTCTGATCATTTCAGAACCATCTGCAAGTAAAATAGGAACTTCCAGATTGTCCAAGAGCATCTCAGAAGAGCAGCAATTAAACTGGGGGATCAGCTATGCAGGTGGAAGCCGGTCAACCAGAGACATAACAAGGTAGTTGAATAAAGTGATGGGCACTGGTAAGCAGGGAAGGAGAGGGGGAAAGAGAGGTGCCTCTCTCTTACAGGTTAGCTGTTTCCTTCCACACGACAGAGATCATCTGACTTCCTGTGCTCCATACTCTATCAGAGGACAGGAAGTGGGTTTTTTTTTTTTGAGAAACCTGTTTCTTGTGCTCTCTACGCTGGGTGCTGCCCCTGTTTAGGACACTCTGGTGCTGACTGGTGCTGCCAGTGACTGGGGAGTAAGCCTACCTAACAACAGGCACAAAGAAGCCCATGTAGGCTCGTTGTTGTTGTTGACAAAGGTAATGTATTGACCCCCTCTCTCTGTTGACTCTTTCCCTCCTCAATTTTTTTTTTCCGTTTACCCAATACAAGATGAAAAAGCAGTAAGTACTTACTGGCCCCCTCAAAGTCCCCAGTAATTATTATTAAACTAATGTTATCCCATATATAAAAATACCCCGTAAACAATGAAATGTGGTAGAGTTTGGGGTGTAATGAAAAGCAGCCCTTAGCTAATCACAATATGTGGCAGATCCTGAAAAGGAAACAGTTCTGAAGCCTTCCACATTCTGAATTATGAAAGTACAGAGTCGGTGAGCTAAGGGTGAAGTCTCCATCCATGACTACCGAAGAACAAGTGTGATACTACAGACCAGACCTGTGGGAAACACCGCATGCCAGCATGGAGCTCAGATTCTTGACATATTTCCTAAGATGAGGAGAGACAGGAAGATCTGAGACCTTAGTGGGGTCCTGACTGAGTCAGTGAGCTCTACATTCAGTGAGAGAGACTGACGAGCTAAGATGAAGAGGAGATGGAGGAGACACCATGTATCTCTGGCCTCCATATGTATGCACACACACATGCATACATACGTGGGCATGTATAATGTTGTACACACACACGCGCACACACACAGAAAGCAATTTAATTAGATAAAAATAGACAAAGGACTTGAATAGACATTTCTCAACAGGCAAGTGAAAATATAAAGTTTAACACTACTACTGATCAGGCAAGCAAACTATACCTGCAGAGACATATGACTTCCACCAGCTAAAATGGTGTTGTAAGAGGAGGTGAGAGAGGGGCTGGAGTGATGGCTCAGTAGCAAGAGAATGAACTGCTTTTGCAAAGGACACGGTTGGTTTCCAGCACCCACATAGGGTGGCATACAAGCACCTGTAATTCAGCTCCAGGAGAGCTGCCATCTTCCTCTGGTCTCTTGAGCACTGCTCTCAGGTGCACAACCTCCTCCACGTATACTCATAATTATATATAAAAATAAAGTCAGGACTAGAAAGATGGCTAAGCAATTAAGATGTACACCGCTCTTCTAGAGGGTCCGGGTTCAATTCCCAACACCCTTGTCTAGCAGCTCACTGCTGCCTGTAGCTCCAGCTCCAGGGGATCTGATTCCCTCTTCCACAGGTACTAGGCTCACATATGTGCATGAGCATGCACGTGTGTACACACACACAAGCATAAATCTAACTAAAATAAAAACAAATCATATAATTAAAAATAAAATCTTAAACAGAGATATGAAAGAGAAGTGTTGGCAAGGATGTAGAGGAAAAGGGCCCCCTTTGCATACTGTTGGTGGGAATATGAGTTCAGCTGTTATAATAAACATTATGGGGGTTCCCAGAAAAATTCCAAATATATGTATCATTTGGTTCAACATACTTAAAATTAAATTGGCATGTTGAAGACACATATTCACTACAGTGTTCAATGTAGTGTTGTTTACAATAGTTAAGTAGAATTAATGATTGTATCCATCAACAAATTAACAGACATTTTTAAAATGTGGTAATTAATAATGAAAATATAATTCAACCTTAAAAATCAAGAAATCTTTTTATTTTGGATAACATGGACTAAACATATAGGATACTGTACATGAAACCAATAGAAATTAATTCATTAATACCATATGATATCACTAATATGTGGCATCTAAAACTCTATGTCAGAGGCACAGATAGCAGAGAGATGGTCATCCGAGGCAGGACAGAGGTCTAAAGACACACAACTTGAGATAACCATAAAAAATAAATTCTGACATCTATTGTACATCACGGTGACTACATTTAATAATTATGTATTATACACTTGAAAATTGCTAAGCAAATAGTTTTTAACCATCCTCACCTCAAATGGATACTTTCATGAGGAGAGAAATATGTCAACTGGCTTAGTTTATCCTTGTTTCATATATAGGCATATGAAAACATCAGGGTGCCCTGGGGATGCAACTCAGTAGGAGGGAACTTGCCTGAGAGGGGCAAAGCTCTGGTTGCAATCTCAAGAACTTCAGAAAATAGACGAACATGTGAAAGAAATTGTTTATTTGTTTGAGGCAACTCTCACTAGGCAGTTCCATTTGTCGTAAGGTTCATTGTGTAGACCAGGCTGGCCAAGAACTTGGAGTGCTCCACCTGCCTCTGCTTCCCCAGTGTAGGATTAAAGGTGTGTGCTGCCACACCTGACCAAGAAATGTCATGTTTCACAGCACACATATATGTAACATTTATTTAAAAATGAAAAAAATTCTTATTTTGAGTCAGATTTGAAGACATTGCTATTTCAAGGTAAGTGCCTTAAGAGTAATTATTTTCCTTCAATATATAATCTTTCCCCCTATGTAATCATTTAAAAATGACCTATAAAGCTAACCTTTACACTGAAAAATAAAATACATTAATGTTCACATATTAAAAAAACACACCCCACTTTTAACCCCATCCGCAGTAGAGGCAGAGGGACTTTGGTTTGGGTTAGGCATGACTGAAATTCAATTCTAGGGGTGAGTTGACAGGCTGTCTCGCTTTACTCCTAGGAAATGAAGATGAACTAGATCATATAATTAGATTTGATTCCGTTTCCTCTTGTCTTCCTGTGACTTCACTTCACACATCAAAGGTCTACCTCAAAGATTGCCTGGCCTCCCATTCACAAACCCGAGCTGCTATCGTCGTCTAGAGAAGGGAGGACCTCACCCACCTTCTCCACTCCCCTGCCCATTATTGTCTGCTTCTCATCTCAGGTAGCTTTGCACACCTCACTGGTTTGTGTGTTTGTTTTCTGTACTCTTCCCTCTTATCTGGCTCTGATAGACACTGCAAACACCAGCCCCCGACCCCGAAAAATTCCCAACAAAATGTGGAAGGCATGTTTGTTATCACAATCTCTGCAAGGGAACCATCCATAAGCCGCTTCCTAGCCTCTCTTTCCACAGGAATAGAAAGTAGTAAGATGTACAAAGATAAAGATAGAGGCGTAAGGAAAGCAAAACTGAGTCTATAATCAGAGAGAGGGAGGGTTCTCATAAAAAACAGTATAGAAGGAAAGGTGGAAAACAAAGGAATTTGACCAAAATATAATGAGCCATGAAAACTGTGAAAATGAACAGGTCAGTACAGAGAAGCACGGTAGGAGAGATTCCAAGAGCCTCCACCTACGGATGAGAAGAAAATGAGACAAAACCCCAACATGGAGAGTCAGGGGGGCTGGCAGAAGGCTTTCCATGCTTGGGTACTGATAAAGAACTGGAACTAGGGAGCCATTTCCAGGAAGACAGATTGAACTGGGGTTTTTTCTTTCCCAGCCTCTGAAATTGGACTCGGCAAGACAGGGCAGCTCTTCCTATGGATGAAGTGATGTGGTCCTCTGACCCAGCCAGGAGGGCAGGTGAGCAGACTGAGATCCTGATGAACATATGTCGGGGATGGGGGGAGCACAGAGGACTGTGTGACACAGTGAAAGATCCAGGACAACAGAGACTCTGGTAGACTCTAGAGGGAGAAACTGAGAAAGAGAGCCAAATCTGTGACCTTTCTAAACGGCCACCAAGTACAGAAAACCCTGTGATGTGAATGCTGAGAAACTCAGAGAATGCTTGGCTCTGGTGACAAGGGCAGAGACAAGGTCAGCTCCACAGCAGAAGAGAGTTCACTCACTGACCTTGACCCCGGGGTTTGGGATGTGCTGATGAGGTCATTGTCCGTGCCGATCTTGGATGCAGAAGAGGAACCCAGAGGTTCAGAGGGTGCAGGGCATTTGCTGCAGACTAGCTGTGCATTTATAGGGCTGGGCACTTGGGCTCCTACCCTCTGCTCTTCTTCCCATCTCTCAGGTGTGCTTGTCTGAGCATATGAGCCCTCTCTTTCTCCCTCCCCATCCCTCAGACAGACAACAGTTTCTTGGTTACTATGGCAGCCATCTGTAATAAGGCCAACTCTTCATTCTTGAGGCCTGACCATTCCAAGTGTGTCCCTAGGGCATAGTTTTACTTGGTCATTTTTAAGGCTCCCTTGTGAGGCCATGATCATGGCAAGTGGCCTGGAGGGCCAAACATACTCCCAGGTTTGTTTGAGAAATTTGTGTTCTTCTGTAGCCATGAAACCTGGAAAATATGATCCATGCACCCCCACTTTCAAGTCAGGGAGTCCTTTAACTCCTTAAAAATATTTTTGAGATTATAACTACATCATTTCTCCCTCCCTTTTCCCCCTAAACTTTTCCACATATCCCTCCCTTCTCTCCCAAATCATGACCTCTTTTTCATAAATTGTTATTGCATGAATATATGTACACATTCCCAAATATAGCCTGTTACATCCATATAATGTTTTTCGTGTATATGTTTTCAGGACTGATCACTTGGCATTGGACAACCAATTGGTATGCTCTTCTCTGAGAACCATCTCTCCTGCTCTCAGCTTTCCTCAGCTGCATATAGTTCTTGGTGAAGGGTTAAGGCCTCATGGGTTTTTCCACATCCACTTTGGTGCTCATTAGTATCATCATTGTTTGTTCAGGTTTGGGTGTTCAGGTTGATGAGACTTTACCGGTATAGTTCAATGTTGCTAGAAGACACAGTCTCACAGAAAAGTAGGTAAATTGTGTTTCATTTGTCTGTGCTGCATTTGTTTAACTATGTAAAGGTGCATTGCACTTGTTTTACCTGGTCTGCTTAAGGTACCTGATTGGTCTAATAAAAAACGGAACAGTCAATAGTTAGTGTAGGAATAGGTGGGGCTGGCTGTGAGAGAGGATAAATAGGAGAAGGAATCTAGGCTAAGAGAGAATGGGGAAGAAAGAAAAGAAGATGCTGGGACCAGCCAGCCAGGCAGCCACCAGACAGACATAGAGAAAGTAGGAAAGTAGGCCATACATACTGAGAGAAGAGTAAAAACCCCAAGGCAAAACATAGTCAAAGAGAGAGAAACAGGTTAAAATACGTTACATAAGACCTAGTGGGACAAGCCTAAACTAAGGCCAAGTGTTCATAACTAATAATAAGTTTCCCGTCATGATTTGGGGGCTGGCAGTTCAAGAAAATCTGCTACATTGATCCTCTGGCTCTTACAATCTTTTTGCCCTCTTGTGCAGTATTCCCTGAGCCTTAGGTGTGGGAGTGTTTTGCAGATGTACTCACTTAGACTGGGTATCACAGCACTGCTTCTTTATTGATTGTGGTTTTGTATAGTGGTCTCTATCTGCTTCAAAGAGAAGTTTCCTTGGTGAAGACTACACTTATCTGTGGATATACGGGAAAATGTATAGGTTGTAAAAGATTATGGTGGTTTGGCAACTTAGTGGTTGTATATTCTCCTCCAATAGCCACAAACCCACCAACACTGAGTAGTTAACAAGGTTTCCAGTACCAGGCAGGGTTTCCCTCTTGTTGAGTGGGTCTTAAGTCCAATTAGAGAGCAATTGGTACCACCAAGGTATGCAATCCATTGCAGTACCCTTAGGTTTCTGGTGCCAAGCTGGCTATTGATGTGGTTCATAGATGTCGTAGCTGAGTAGGACTGTTGGTTGCCTCCCTTCTTTGAAAGATTGTATGGAATCTGCTGGTACCATAAACACTAGTCCACAGTCATTCAGGTCAGTTCCAGCTGAGGGGCCTCTGGGTCCTGTTTCTGAAGTGCATGGTGTCTTCAGCAATATGGACTAACATTCCACTTTCTGGGGGCAGGGGAGTGGTATCCAAGGGAAATAGCAATAGGCTGTATGTTTTGGGGAGTCTCTTAGACATCCCTGGCTAATAACTTAAAATCTCATGTCTGGAATTGAGTGTTTTGTTAGGTGGTCGTAAGATGGAAGTTGCAAAATAATCCCACACTAGCTCAGAATTGCATATTATAAAAGGTTATTTATTTAGGGATAGACTCACAGATCTCAGTCCTAGATCGTAGTCCTCTACATGAACAGGGAACAGGAACGGAATCCAGCAGCCAGAAGCAAGAGAATGAGCACACACTTTACCTTGGCAATTATAGTAAGAGACCATGCCCAAGTGGGTTGGTATCTTAAAGGCTGTTGGCTGAAGTATCTCCCACAACACCTCCCCCCTTTGTTTAAATAAGAGAGTTACAAACCCAATACAAAACTATATACACTATGCTAAATGTTTTAATAAACATTCTCTCCTAAGGAATCTAAGTCTTGTACTGGAAATGGTTTGGCTAGATTATAAGAGGAAGGTAACTATGACTAATCTTCAACCCCATCGAAGGCCTGAGAAGGGAGATAATATTACTTGAGTAGGCAGGAAGTGCAATCAAGCAGCTTCCAAAATGTGCAGTAGATGACAGAGACAACTGGCTACCTGAGCAATCACTCAAAAAGTATCATTTGCAGTGTTGAAGCAAAGGCCTAGAGTAATTGACAGCCATTTTTCAGAGGCAGGAAAATTTTCAGAACCATCTGACCCTATCCTGGCAAGATTTGGCAGTCTTTTTCTTGTTTCCTGCTTGTCCAGTCCAGACACTTTGTCAGTGGTTGATGCATGGACAGTTCCTTGCCCAAAGGCCAGTTGTGCCAAGAAAACAAACTCCAAGTGGAGTGTCTTTGGTGCTCAACACTCTCTCAGAAATAGATTGATCCTAAGTTGTTGTAATAAGGAGCAGTGGGGCTGCGTCCCTAGCACCCCGGCCGCCTGCTCAGCTAGCTTATGCCCCGAAATAACAACACACAAACTGTATTCTTTTAAAATACTGCTTGGCCCATTTCAATCTAGCCTCTTCTAGACTAATTCTCACATATTAATTTAGCCCATTTCTAATCATCTGCGTAGCACCCCAAGGTGTGCTTACTGGGAAGATTCTAGCCTACGTCCATCTTGGATTGGAGCTTCATCGCTCACGTCTGTCCGGGAGACTGGAGCATGGCTTCTCTGCTCCAGAGTCTGAGCTCACTTCCTCTTCCTCCCAGCATTATGTTCTGTTTACTCCTCCCACCTATCTTTTAACCTATGAGGGCCAAGCAGTTCCTTTATTACTTAACCAATGAAATCAACAGATTGATATATGACACTCCCACATCACTAAGTTATTAAGTGCCATGTTCTACAGATTTTTGAAGTGGTTGAAGATTACCTACCTATGCAGAATACTATCTCTATGTGTCTAAAGAACCTAGTTAGTCTGACTAAAAGTATAACAAACATGAATGACTATTGGCCTATAATACTTAATACCTATATAACTTAAAGATTAAGACTTCATATCAGAATATTAAACAATCTTTAAACAACTATTCAGTAAAGGAGGATAATGACCTCAAAATGTAAATGATGTATAAGTATCTTGATCAGAGGTAGAAATGTATAGTGCAATATGATTAATATATCCTAAAAATTGTATCAATATACAAAATGTCTTAGAGTTATAAACATGCATGCATACAATCCAACAAAATAACTTTGCAAAGGTATAAACTGTCTATAAATAATAGCTCACAAGTATTCACTGTATTATTCACTATTATTATTATTAGTGTGAGTAAGTTCACACTAATCTACTTATTATCCCATTTAGTTTTCCCTCCTTTTTATGAGATCTTTGGAATTACATAATTTCCACACCAACCCCCAACCCTATAACTTTGTTGGGAGAGGGGACGTCTTCTTTGAAAATTGCTTCCAGCTGCCATGGGGGCAATGTTCTTTCTATGGGATCCTGTAAAAATAAAATAATGGTTAGGTTTCAAGATTGCTGTTTTGTATAATTGCAAATGGTCTCTGAATAGTCAATAGGGGTTTTTTTTTGATGTTTTTATTTGTGGTTCTGGCTAGAACATTGTAAGAGAAGGTGCACCATTTTCAGCAGCTGGTATCCCAAAACTGGTGTGATAGTAGCACTATCAGCATCATGACGTCATATTGACCAGGTGGAGTTGTTGTTGTTGGGCCTCATCTTCTTGCTGGTAACTTCAAAGATTACTGCAGGAAAATCTACTGTTCATTGTGGAAAACTTAAGCATTCATATAAACATATATTCAAAGAAAGATATGATATAGACAAAATGGACATGGAAAAAAGTAAAATATTTCCTTAAAATCTATCTTCTTTAGTTGTCTATGTTGGGTGCCATTTGTTGACAGAGGTTTCTGTCCCACCTGGTCCTGCAGTTGTTCACTCCCCCCTCAATAAACAAAACACGGAGGCCTACATTAATTATAAACTGGTTGGCTTATTAGCTCAGGCTTTCTTATTAACTAATTCTTACATCTTACATTAATCCATAATTCTTATCAGTGTTAGCTGTGCGGCTTGGTACCTTTATCAGAGAGGCATTCTCATATTGCTTCCTCTGCAGGTTGAACCTTTCCTCTTCCCTGAATTTTCCTGTTCTGGTCGTCCTGCCTATACTTGCTGCCTGGCTATTGGCCTATCAGTGTTTATTAAAACAATATAAGTGGCAAATCTTTACAGGGTACAATACTATTGTCTCACAGTAGTGGTCTTAGCAAGAGCATTATCAGCTCAGATGAGAAAAGTTCATTAAATAATATATGCATATTTATACACTGAATCACATACCTTATAGGATATATTAAGGTAAATAGTTAAAAGTATGATTTCTTTTGGCTTTTCATCCATCCGTTTTGCTTTTTCCTTCCCTCCCTCCTCATTCCTTCCCTAAGGAGGCCCCCTTTTCTTTTTTTCCCCTTCAGATTGTTTGTATCCTATACCCCTTTATTCTCTTCCTACCTTTTTCTTCCTCCCTAAAGAGTCTCTTCCACCATTTCCCATTTTCTTGATCTTGTACTTGATATTCACCTCTCTTCTGTTCCCCAGTCTCCCTGTCCTGGCAATGGTCTTATCTTACTTTCCTGGATTCTGTAGTTACTGCAGGCTATATATTCACATTTGAAGATTTGGAGCTAGGAGCCTCCAAGAGAGAACATGTGACATTTGTCTTTCTGGGCCTGAGTATGCTCACTCAATATAATCTTTTCTAGTTCCATCCACAAACCTGTAAAGTTCATGATTTCCTTTTTCTTTACATATTTTCTTACATATGTGCCACACTTTCCTTATGTACTCATTGGTCATAGGATATTTAGGTCATTTTTGTTTTCTATCTATTGTGAGTAGAGTGGTAATGAATGTGGCTGAGCAAGGATCTGTATAGGAGGACATTGAGTCCTTCGGGCACATGCTAAGGATCTGTGTAGGA
>JABTXL010000186.1:11807130-11860050 GCA_025134845.1 Neodon shergylaensis
GGTACATGCTAAGGATCTGTGTAGGAGGATATTGAGTCTTTCGGGTACATGCTAAGGATCTGTGTAGGAGGATATTGAGTCTTTCGGGTACATGCCAAGGATCTGTGTAGGAGGATATTAAGGAGTGGTATAGCTGGGCCGTTTGGTAGATTTGTTTTTTTTTTTCAGTTTTCAAATTTTTTTTTATTGAGAAAAAGAAAAAAAAATTTCCGCCTCCTCCCAGCCTCCCATTTCCCTCCCCCTCGTCCCACCCTTCTCCCCGTCCCCCCACTCCTCTCCCCCTCCCTCTCCAGTCCAAAGAGCAGTCATGGTTCCCTGCCCTGTGGAAAGTCCAAGGCCCTCCCCCCTCTGTCCATGTCTAGGAAGGTGAACATCCAAGGTGGCTAGGCTCCCACAAAGCCCGAACTTGAAGTAGGATCAAAACCCCGGGCCATTGTCCTTGGCTTCTCATCAGCCCCCATTGTTCACCATGTTCAGAGAGTCTGGTTTTATCCCATGCTTCTTCCGTCACAGTACAGCTGGCCTTGGTGAGCTCCCAATAGATCAGCCACACAGTCTCAGTGGTTGGGTGCACACCTCGTGGTCCTGACTTCCTTGCTCATGTTCTCCCTCCTTCCGCTCCTCATTGGGAACTTGGGAGCTCAGTCCGGTGCTCCAGTGTGGGTCTCTGTGACTCTCTCCATCCATCACCAGATGAAGGTTCTATGGTGATATGCAAGATATTCGTCAGCATTGCTGTAGGATAGGGTCATTTCAGGTTCCCTATCCTCAACTGCCCAAGGAACTAACTGGGGACCTCGCCTTGGGCTCCTGGGAGCCACTCTAGGTTCAAGTCTCTTGCCAACCCTAAGGTGGCTCCCTTAACTAAGAATTGTGCTTCCGTGCTCCCCTATCCAACCTTCCTTTATTCCCATCATCCTGTTTCCCCAAGTTTCCCTCATCCTCCCCTTCTCACTTTTCTCTCCCCATCCCCCGATGCTCCCATCCCACCCCACCCCCAAGAACCCAAATTTTCTCCCCGGCAATTTTGTCTACTTCCCATATCCAAGAGGATAATTATATGTTTTTCCTTGGGTTCACCTTCTTATTTAGCTTCTTTAGGTTCACCACTATATACTCCGTGACCGTTATTTATGGCTAGAAACCAATTATGAGTGAGTACATCCCATGTTCATCTTTTTGGGTCTGGGTTACCTCACTCAGGATAGTGTTTTCTATTTCCATCCATTTGCATGCAAAATTCGAGAAGTCATTGTTTTTTACCGCTGCGTAGTACTCTAAAGTGTATATATTCCACACTTTCTTCATCCATTCTTCCATTGAAGGGCATCTAGGTTGTTTCCAGGTTCTGGCTATTACAAATAATACTGCTATGAACATAGTTGAACAAATGCTTTTGTCATGTGATAGGGCATCTCTTGGGTATATTCCCAAGAGTGGTATTGCTGGGTCCAGGGGTAGGTTGATCCCGAATTTCCTGAGAAACCGAAACACTGATTTCCAAAGTGGTTGCACAAGATTGCATTCCCACCAGCAATGGATACGGGTACCCCTTCCTCCACAGCCTCTCCAGCAAAGGCTATCATTGGTGTTTTTGATTTTAGCCATTCTGACAGGTGTAAGATGATATCTCAAAGTTGTTTTGATTTGCATCTCCCTAATCGCTAAGGAGGTTGAGCATGACCTTAAGTGTCTTTTGGCCATTTGAACTTCTTCTGTTGAGAATTCTCTGTTCAGTTCAGTGCCCCATTTTTTAATTGGGTTAATTAGCATTTTGAAGTCTAGTTTCTTGAGTTCTCTATAAATTTTGGAGATCAGACCTTTGTCTGTTGCAGGATTGGTGAAGATCTTCTCCCAGTCAGTAGGTTGCCTTTTTGTCTTAGTGACAGTGTCCTTTGCTTTACAGAAGCTTCTCAGTTTTAGTAGGTCCCATTTATTCAATGCTGCCCTTAATGTCTGTGCTGCTGGGGTTATACATAGAAAGCGATCTCCTGTGCCCATTTGTTGTAGGGTGCTTCCCACTTTCTCTTCTATCAGGTTCAGTGTGTTCGGACTAATATTGAGGTCCTTGATCCATTTGGACTTGAGTTTTGTGCAAGGTGATAGATATGGGTCTATTTTCATTCTTCTACAGGTTGATATCCAGTTGTGCCAGCACCATTTGTTGTAGATGCTTTCTTTCCTCCATTGTATACTTTTAGCTCCTTTATCGAAAATGAGGTGATCATAGGTTTGTGGGTTAAAATTTGGGTCTTCTATGCGATTCCATTGATCGACTTCTCTGTTTTTATGCCAGTACCACACTGTTTTCATTACTGTAGCTCTGTAATAGAGTTTGAAGTCGGGGATGGTAATGCCTCCAGAAGATCCTTTATTGTATAAGATTGTTTTGGCTATCCTGGGTTTTTTGTTTTTCCATATAAAGTTGATTATTGTCCTTTCAAGATCTGTGAAGAATTTTGCTGGGATCTTGATGGGGATTGCATTGAATCTATAAATTGCCTTTGGTAGAATTGCCATTTTTACTATGTTGATCCTCCCAATCCAAGAGCAAGGGACGTCCTTCCATTTTCTGGAATTCTCTTCAATTTCTTTCTTCAATGCCTTAAAGTTCTTGTCAAATAGGTCTTTTACTTCCTTGGTTAGAGTTACCCCAAGATATTTTATGCTGTTTGTGGCTATCGTGAAAGGTGAAGTTTCTCTGATTTCCCTCTCTGCTTCCATATCCTTTGTGTATAAGAGGGCGACTGATTTTTTAGAGTTGATCTTGTATCCTGCCACATTACTAAAGGTGTTTATCAGCTGTAGGAGTTCTTTGGTGGAGTTTTGGGGGTCGTTTATGTACACTATCATATCATCTGCAAATAACGAAAGTTTAACTTCTTCTTTTCCAATTCGAATCCCCTTGATCCCCTTATGTTGTCTTATTGCTATTGCTAGAACTTCCAGCACTATATTGAAGAGATATGGCGAGAGTGGACAGCCTTGTTGTGTTCCTGAGTTTAGTGGGATGGCTTTGAGTTTCTCTCCGTTTAATTTGATGTTAGCTGTCGGCTTGCTGTAAATAGCTTTTATTATATTTAGGTATGACCCTTGTATCCCTAATCTCTCCAAGACTTTTATCATAAAGGGATGTTGATTTTGTCAAATGCTTTTTCAGCATCTAATGAAATGATCATATGGTTTTTTTCTTTCAGTTTATTTATATGATGAATTACATTGATAGATTTTCGTATGTTGAACCAGCCCTGCATCTCTGGGATAAAGCCTACTTGATCATAATGGATAATTATTCTAATGTGTTCTTGGATTCGGTTTGCCAGTATTTTGTTGAGGATTTTTGCGTCGATGTTCATGAGTGAGATTGGCCTATAATTCTCTTTCCTGGTAGAGTCTTTGTGTGTTTTTGGTATCAGAGTAACTGTAGCTTCATAAAAGGAATTTGGTAATGACTCTTCTGTTTCTATATTGTGAAATACATTAAGGAGTATAGGTATTAAGTCTTCTTGGAAGTTCTGGTAGAATTCCGCATTGAAGCCATCTGGACCTGGGCTCTTTTTCGTAGGGAGGTTTTTGATAACAAATTCTAATTCTTCACGACTAACAGGTCTATTTAGATTGTTCACCTGTTCCTGGTTTAACTTTGGTAAATGGTATTTATCTAAAAAAGTGTCCATTTCTTTTACATTTTCCAGTTTTGTGGCATACAGGCTTTTGTAGTAAGATCTAATGATTCCCTGAATTTCCTCTGTGTCTGTGGTTATGTCCCCCTTTTCATTTCTGATCTTATTAATTTGCATATTCTCTCTCTGCCGTTTAATGAGTTTGGATAGAGGTTTATCAATATTGTTGATTTTCTCCAGGAACCAGCTTTTTGTTTCATTGATTTTTTGGATTGTTTTCTGCGTTTCTATTTTGTTGATTTCAGCCCTCAGTTTGATTATTTCCAGTCTTCTACTCCTCCTAGGTGAGTCTGCTTCTTTTTTTTCTAGAGCTTTCAGGTGGGCTGTTAATTCTCCAATGTGTGCTTTCTCTGTTTTCTTTAAGTGGGCACTTAGTGCTATGAACTTTCCTCTTAGGACTGCTTTCATAGTGTCCCATAAGTTTGAATATGTTGTTTCTTTATTTTCATTGAATTCCAGGAAGACTTTAATTTCTTTCTTTATTTCTTCCTTAATCCAGGTGTGGTTCAGTAGTTGGCTGTTCAGTTTCCATGAATTTGTAGGCTTTCTGGGAGTAGCCTTGTTGTTGAATTCTAACTTTAATCCATGGTGATCTGATAAGACACAGGTGGTTACTAATATTTTCTTGTAATTGTGGATGTTTGCGGTTTGATGGCTGCCTTAATTTTTAGTAATGTTTCTTTTATATACGTGGGTGCTTTTATATTAGGGGCATAGATATTCAGAATTGAGACTTCATCCTGATGAACTGTCCCTGTTATGAGTATAAAATGCCCCTCTCCATCTCTTTTGATTGATTTAAGTTTGAAGTCAACTTTGTTAGAGATTAGTATGGCCACACCTGCTTGTTTCTTAGGTCCATTTGCTTGATAAGCCTTTTCCCAGCCCTTTACTCTGAGTAGGTGCCTGTCTTTGTGGTTGAGGTGTGTTTCTTGTAAACAGCAGAATGTTGGATCCTGTTTTCTTATCCAATCTTTTAGCCTGTGTCTTTTTATAGGTGAGTTGAGTCCATTGATATTAAGTGATATTAATGACCAGTGGTTGTTAACTCCAGTCACTTTTTTAGTCATGGAGTTTGTGTGTTTCCCTTCCTTGAGTTGTGTTGGTGAAAGGTCTCTAGATGTCTGAGTTATTGTGGTCATTGCTGGACTCCTTGGTTAGTGCTTTTCCTTCTATTACTTTCTGTAAGGCTGGATTTGTGGCTACATATTGTTTAAATTTGTTTTTATCCTGGAAAGTTTTATTTTCTCCATTTATAGTGAACGAAAGCTTGGCTGGGTATAGTAGTCTGGGCTTGCATCCATAGTCTCTTAGTTTCTGCAATACATCTATCCAGGACCTTCTGGCTTTCATGGTTTCCATGGAGAAGTCAGGTGTAAGTCTGATAGGTTTACCTTTATAAGTAACTTGGCCTTTTTCCTTTGCAGCTCTTAATATTCTTTCTTTATTCTGTATGCTTTGTGTTTTGATTATTATATGGCGAGGGGATGTTTTTTTTTTGATCCAGCCTATTTGGTGTACTGTATGCTTCTTGAACCTTCATAGGTATATCTTTCTTTAGGTTGGGAAAGTTTTCTTCTATAATTTTATTAAATATATTTTCTGGACTATTGAGCTGCACTTCTTCCCCTTCTTCTACACCTATTATTCTTAGGTTTGGTCCTTTTATTGTGTCCCAGATTTCCTGAATGTTTTGTGATGAAAGTTTGTTGGACTTGCTGTTTTCTTTGATCAGTGTGTTTATTTTCTCTATGGTATCTTCAGAATCTGAG
Source organism: Neodon shergylaensis (assembly GCA_025134845.1). Lineage (NCBI taxonomy): Eukaryota > Metazoa > Chordata > Mammalia > Rodentia > Cricetidae > Neodon > Neodon shergylaensis. The sequence goes on from JABTXL010000186.1 coordinate 11,812,586, forward strand.
ATTCTTTCTTCTATCTCTTGTATTCTGTTGGTTATGCTTGTTTCTGTAGTCTCTGTTTGTTTACTTAAATTTTCCATGTCCAGCCGAACCTCTGTTTGTGTTTTCTTCTTTGCCTCCATTTCAGTTTTCAAATCTTGAACTGTTTCCATTATCTGTTTGATTGTTTTTCCTTGGTTTTCTAGGGTGTCATTCACTGATTTATTCAATTCTTCAAACTTTCTGTTATATTTCTCATCCATTTCTATAAGCGCGTTCTTTACATGCTGTTTAAGGGTGTCAATCACTTTCATAAAGTCAATTTTTTCTACTTCTTCTTGATTAAGGTGTTCATGTCCTCCTGTTGTGAGGTCGCTGGTTTCTGGTGGTTTCATGTTGCTTTTCAGATTGTTGGGTGAATTCTTGCATTGGCGCCTGCCCATCTCTTCCTCTGAATGCTCCCCTATGGATCTTCTTTAACAGGATCAGGTCTTCTTGCCTACTGATGTACCTTCCCAGTGATGGCTCTCCCCAGTGATAGCTCTCCTGGTGCCGAGATCAGATCTCAGTGCCCAAAGATGGTTCTCCCCAATGCTGGCTCTCCTGGCGCCAAGATCAGGTCTCCGTGCTGGTTGGGTAGCTCGTAAACAAAGTGCCTACCTTCTTTGGTGCAGGCAGGCTAATGAAACAAAGGAACTCCCGCCCACCTGGGTGCCCTGAGGTTTTGGACCCAGAGCCCAGACAGGCTGAGCTGGGAGATGTTATGTGTCCACAGAGGGCAGAGGGGCCGAAGAAGGGAGGGTTCTGGATGCAAGCTGGGTGGGATAGGAAGAAAGAGGCAGTATGCAGGAAGTAGAGGCCCTGCAGAGAGCCCAGGAAGGATAGGGGGTTGAGGAACTTCCGAGTTCCCTGTCCCGGGCTGGAGCCACGGGATCAGCTACTCACCCCTTGCTGGCTCTCCTAGCGCCGAGATCAGGTCTCCGTGCTGGTTCTGGTAGATTTGTTTTTAGCGTTTTGAAAATTCTCATACTGATTTCCAGAGTAGCAGCAACATTTTGCAATCCCACCAACAATGAATGAGTGTTCCCTTTCCCCTCATTGTCCCCAGCATTTGTTGGCAGTTGTTTTTCTGACTTTTGCCATTCTTATTGGTAAGATGAAATCTCAATCTCAAAATGTTTTGATTTCTATTTCCCTAATTGCTAGGGATGATACAAATTTTTTGAGGTCTTTTTTAGTCATTGTTTTTCCTTCTTTTAAGAACTCTCTATTCAAGTCTCAGGCCCATTTTTGAATGACTCATTTTTTTTTTTGCTCTGTTGGTCTAAGTGTCTGTTTTTATTACTATTACTCTCAACTATATCTTAAGATCTGGACTAGGAACACCTCCAGCATGGTTTTATTTTTACTGAAGATTGTTTTGGCTACCTGGGATTTCTTGTTGGTCTATATGAATTTTAAGATAGTTTTTTTCCTTTCTATTTCTGCAAATAATGAGATGGGATTTTTATTGGCATTGAACTGATTCTGTAAATAGCTTTTGGTAGAATAGTCATTTTCACAATATTAATTCTACCAATCCACAGTAAGGGATGACTTTCCTTTTTCTAGTGTCTTTCTCTCTTTCTTCAGAGCTTTAAAGTCCTCATTGGAGAGGTCCTTCACTTCCTTGATTAGGCTTATTAATCACCACCAACAAACATACAGAAAAGGAGGTCATGGAAACACCCCCATTCACAACAGCCCTCAAATAAAATAAAATATCCTTGCTCCATTTTGGTTTTTAGTCATAATGTGTTTTGCCTCACCTCATGCTCAGGCAGTAGTATGCTGCCTTGCCAATTGGACTGAAATAAAATGAAGATAGTCAATCAAAGTCATCAAACCAAATAAATCTTCCTTCCACATTCATTCCTTATCTTAAGTATTTTGTGATAATGGAAAAACTAGAACCCAAAACAAACAAAAACTAACACCACAAATTGTATTAGAAAAAAAGGAAATATCTCAACTTTTAAATAAGTTAACATAACTTCAATACCAAAATCTGACAAAACAAATCAATTTTTTTAGAATTATAGTGATAGAATTTTTAGACAAACTTTTAGCAAACTGCATATTACAATGTATTAAAAATTAATACTTCATATTATAAATGGAATTTATCATGATTCAAAATTGAATGAATGTTAGAAAGTAAATTAATAATAAATCACCATATTAACAGAAAAATGAAAATTATAGATGATGTCAATCTATCTAGAAAATTTATCTGTTTGACTGAAATTCACACCTACATTTAATTTTTAAAAAAGCATTCAAATAACCAGGAATATAAAAAAACCCTTTTTTAAGATGTTAAGATTACAGACTAACAAATATAAACCCAGTTCCAGGAAAAGAAAATCTGTTTTAAAGTTGTTGGCCAGTAAAATACCACAGACCCCCAGATACCACAGAAATTGACAATAAAATCCCATTGCCGAAGATACCACATACTTGAGTCACACAGCATAGAAAACCAAGCTGGTAATTGACCTGGAAGTTTCATTCCTACTGGCCAGCTTCACAGTGACAGAAGGTGCTATGAATGCTACCAGAGGCAGAAAGTAATCACCAATCTTACCCAGCTGTGTACCTTCAAGTTACAATAGCAACCAGACTGGCATGACATGACCACTGGCTCTATAGTGGCACAAATGCCAACAACTTTCTGATTGGATTTAAGGCCCACTCCATAAGGTAAAACCTGTACCTAGCACCATTATTAGAACCGAGAACCTGTGACTAGACAGTAGGTTCTCACACAATTACTCTGCTAAATGGACATAGTATTAAATGAACTTCTAACGACTTGCTATCATAACCACAGATTAATACAACCCTCACCAGAGGAACTTCTGTTTGCAGTAGATAGCAAATAGTACAGGACCACTGCCTGGCAACTAAAAAAACATTATCTTAAAGAGCAAATAAACCTATGACAAACATTATCTCTACTTTTATCCAATATTGTACTGGTAGGTTTCATACAGAACAATAGGGCAGGAAATGAAATTAATTGCATAAAAATGTAGAAATTAATTATGCTATTCTTTTCAAGCATAGGTAATTTGATCATATTCATAGAGACACTAAAAGAATGCATGGATAATTTGCTGAAATGAATAGATTCAACAAAGTTAGTTGGTACAAAATCAATGTGCAAACACTTAACTGCATGTCTATTAGCAGGTCTTGTATACCTAGCTGTTCCTTCTAAATTGAAGCATTCCTTCTTGGAGTGAATAAAGAGGGTTGCAGGGCTCAGGGACCACATGAGGGTTATGAGGTTCAAGCAATATAGGAAGTTACAAGATTTGCCAGGCTCCTCCCCAAGGCTTGAAAAACAGTAAACTTTTGCTGTGGGGAGACTCGGTGGTGGGATGGGAGGTGGGGTGTCTTTGATGGGGCTGACAACAAGCTATATAGAGAGCTCTAGGGATACAGTTTTCATGAGACATCAACAATACTGGGCGGGGGGCTTTATTGTGATGTTATTGTCTTTGAGTCACCCAGGTCCCTTAATTGGCTCTGTCATTAGTGTTCTATATGGGGTGAAGATCAAGTTTGTTCACAAGTGCCCCAAAATGTTATACAGCATGTCATGGTTTGAATGAGAATGGCCCAAATAGGCTCATATATTTGAATATTTGGTCTTCTAGTGGCTGTATGAGGATGATTAGAAGGAGATGTGACCTTGCTAGAGGACATAAAAGAACAGTGGCATTTTGAGTTTTCTCTCTCTGCCTGCTGCTTGAAGATCACAGTATGAGTTCTCAGCTTTTTCTGCCAAAGTGTGCCCCACCAACATGGACTCTAACCCTCTGAAACTATAGCCCAATTAAACATTTTTTTTTATAAGTTGCTTTGGTCAAGGTGTTTTGTCACAGCAATAGAAACATAATTAAGACAGCACAAGAGAAATATAAAAATATAATGCTTGAGATGGAATTTGATTATTTTAAATTGTATTAAAATTATAAGTGTTTATTGGGTATGGCCCTAGTTCCTTTTCTTGGTGTGGGAGGTTCTTCTGTCTATGTGTTGATTTTATTAGTTAATGAATAAAGAAACTGATTTGGCCTATAGCAAGGCAGAACTTAGATAGGTGGGGAAAACTAAACTGAATGCTGGGAGAAAGAAGGCAGAGTCAGTGAGAAGCCATGTAGCCCCACCAAAGACAGACACTGAAACTTTACTCAGTAAGTGACAGCCTCATGGCAATATACAGATTAATGGAGATGGGTTCATTTAAGATATTAGTTAGCCAGAAATATGCTTAAGCTATTGGCCAAACAGTATTGCAAGTAGCATTGTTTTTGTGTGATTATTTTGGGCTGAGCAGCCGGGAAAAAACAAGTGGCCTCTTAAAACATTTTCTGTTGCTGTGGTAAGACAGCCTGATCAAAAGCAACTTAGGGGAGGGAAGGATTTAGTTGGCTAAATATCAGGCCACGGTTCATCGTTTCTGAAAAGAAATTGTGGGAGAAATTAAGGAATTTAAGCAGCTAGCCAGATCACATTCACAGTCAAAAGCAAAAAGAAATTAATGCCCCTATGCTGCTTACTTGTTTGTTGTTTGGCTAGCCTTCTCTACTCTTGTATAGTCCCAAACCACAGAATGGTATTGTCCACTAAGGGCTGTTCAGTTAGCAATCAAGACAATCCCTTACAGATATACTTATTGACCAACCTTGTAGTTGTACTTTCTTTTTGGCTGCCAGCCCCAAATAATAACAAGGAGGCTAATTATTAATTATGAAAGCATGGCCTTAGCTCAGACTTTCCCACAACTAGCTCTTTTAACTTTAATTAACTTTTTTATTAGTCTTACTCTGTCATATGACTTGGTTACCTCTCCTCTGTTTTTTTTGCAATCTATAAGTAATTTATTAACAAGGTCTAATATGGTTATTTATAAATATTACATGATTTTGTATGAAGGAATTAGATTAATAAAAATGTTGTATTTTGATATCTGCCAAGCCTCTGGAAACTAATACTCTCTGTCCTCAAGTTTAGCTTTGAATTTATGGAGGCATTCATACATATATTACAGTTCCTAAATAATGTATTTAAACTTAATTCCATTACATATATACATGTAAGTTATTAAAGATAGCAGCTTTCAAAGTGAAGTGTTAAATAAATTTTCACTTGAGCATATACAATGTATAGATAGTATTTTAACTTAATTTACATCCAAGTACTTTTTAAAATTTATTTATTTATTTAAGATTTCTGTCTCTTCCCCGCCACCGCCTCCCATACCCCTCCCCCAAACAACTCCCCCTCTCTCATCAGCCCGAAGAGCAGACTGGGTTCCCTGCCCTGTGGGGAGTCCAAAGACCTCCCACCTCCTTCCAGGTCTAGTAAGGTGAACATCCAAACAGCCTAGGCTCCCACAAAGCCAGTACGTGCAGTAGGATCAAAACCCAGTGCCATTGTTCTTGACTTCTCAGCAGTCCTCATTGTCTGCTGTGTTCAGTGAGTCCGGTTTTATAGCATGCTTTTTCAGACCCAGGCCAGCTGGCCTTGGTGAGTTCCCGATAGAACATCCCCATTGTCTCAGTGTGTGGGTGCACCCCCTCGCGGTCCTGAGTTCCTTGCTCGTGCTCTCTCTCCATCTGCTCCTGATTTGGACCTTGAGATTTCAGTCCAGTGCTCCAATGTGGGACTCTGTCTCTGTCTCCTTTTATCGCCTGATGAAGGTTAATATCCAGAAGGATGACTATATGTTTTTCTTTGGGTTCACCTTCTTATTTAGCTTCTGTAGATCACGAATTATAGGCTCAATGTCCTTTATTTATGGCTAGAAACCAAATATGAGTGAGTACATCCCATGTTCCTCTTTTTGGGTCTGGCTTACCTCACTCAGGATAGTTTTCTATTTCCGTCCATTTGCATGCAAAATTCACGAAGTCCTTGTTTTTTACTGCTGAGTAGTACTCTAATATGTATATATTCCATACTTTCTTCATCCATTCTTCCATTGAAGGGCATCTAGGTTGTTTCCAGGTTTTAGCTATTACAAACAATGCTGCTATGAACATAGTTGAACATATACTTTTGTTGTATGATAGGGCATTTCTTGGGTATATTCCCAAGAGTGGTATTGCTGGGTCCAGGGGTAGGTTGATCCCGAATTTCCTGAGAAACCACCACTCTGCTTTCCAAAGTGGTTGCACAAGTTTGCATTCCCACCAGCAATGGATGAGTGTACCCCTTTCTCCACAACCTCTTCAGCAAAGGCTATCATTGGTGTTTTTGATTTTAGCCATTCTGACAGGTGTAAGATGGTATCTTAAAGTTGTCTTGATTTGCATTTCCCTGATTGCTAAGGAAGCTGAACATGACCTTAAGTGTCTTTTGGCCATTTGAACTTCTTCTGTTGAGAATTCTCTGTTCAGCTCAGTGCCCCATTTTATAATTGGATTGATTAGCCTTTTACGGTCTAGTTTCTTGAGTTCTTTATATATTTTGGAGATCAGACCTTTGTCAGTTGCGGGGTAGGTGAAGATCTTCTCCTAGTCAGTGGGTTTCCTTTGTGTCTTAGTGACAGTGTCCTTTGCTTTACAGAAGCTTCTCAGTCTCAGGAGGTCCCATTTATTCAATGATGCCCTTAATGTCTGTGCTGCTGGGGTTATACGTAGGAAGTGGTCTCCTGTGCCCATGTGTTGTAGAGTACTTCCCACTTTCTCTTCTATCAGGTTCAGTGTGTGTTCAGACTGATATTGAGGTCTTTAATCCATTTGGACTTGAGTTTTGTGCATGGTGATAGATATGGATCTATTTTCATTCTTCTACAGATTGACAACCAGTTTTGCCAGCACAATTTGTTGAAGATGCTCTCTTTTTTCCATTGTATACTTTTAGCTCCTTTATCGAAAATCAGGTGTTCATAGGTTTGTGGGTTAAAGTCAGGGTCTTCTATTTGATTCCATTGGTTGACTTCTCTGTTTTTCTGCCAATACCAAGCTGTTTTCAATACTGTAGCTCTGTAATAGAGTTTGAAGTCAGGGATGGTAATGCCTCCAGACGATCCTTTATTGTATAAGATTGTTTTGGCTATCCTGGGTTTTTTGTTTTTCCATATAAAGTTGATTATTGTCTTCTCAAGGTCTGTGAAGAATTTTGATGAGATTTTGATGGGGATTGCATTGAATCTATAGATTGCTTTTGGTAGAATTGCCATTTTTACTATGTTGATCCTCCCAATCCAAGAGCAAGGGAGATCCTTCCATTTTCCGGTGTCCTCTTCAATTTCTTTCTTCAAAGACTTAAAGTTCTTGTCAAATAGATCTTTTACTTCCTTAATCAGAGTTACCCCAAGATATTTTATGCTATTTGTGGCTATCGTGAAAGGTGATACTTCTCTGATTTCCCTCTCTGCTTCCTTATCCTTAGTGTATAGGAAGGCAACTGATTTCTTGGAGTTGATCTTGTATCCTGCCACATTACTAAAGGTGTTTATCAGCTGTAGGAGTTCTTTGGTAGAGTTTTTGGGGTTGCTTATGTATACTATCATATCATCTGCAAATAACAAAAGTTTAACTTCTTCCTTTCCAATACGAATCCTCTTGATCCCCTTATGTTGTCTTATTGTTATTGCTAGAACTTCAAGCACTATATTGAAGAGGTATGGAGAGAGTGGACATCCTTGTCGTATTCCTGATTTTAGTGGGATGGCTTTGAGTTTTTCTCCGTTTAATTTAATGTTAGCTGTCGGCTTGCTGTAAATAGCTTTTATTATATTTAGGTATGACCCTTGGATCCCTAATCTCTCCACAACCTTTATCATAAAGGGGTGTTGAATTTTGTCAAATGCTTTTTCAGCATCTAATGAAATGATCATATGGTTTCTTTTTCAGTTTATTTATATGATGGATTACAATCATAGATTTGCGTATGTTGAACCAGCCCTGCATCTCTGGGATGAAACCTACTTGATCATAATGGATAATTTTTCTAATGTGTTCTTGGATTCCGTTTGCCAGTATTTTATTGAGAATTTTTGCGACGATGTTCATGAATGAGATTGGCTTGTAATTCTCTTTCTTGGTTAAGTCTTTGTGAGGTTTTGGTATCAGGGTGACTGTAACTTCATAAAAGGAATTTGGTAATGACTCTTCTGTTTCTATATTGTGAAATACCTTAAGGAGTATAGGTATTAGCTCTTCTTGGAAGTTCTGGTAGAATTCTGCTTTGAAACCATCTGGTCCCGGGTTTTTTTGGAAGGGAGTTTTTTTTTGTTTGTTTTTTTTTTTTTTTTTTTTTTTTTTAGTTTGCCAAGCTGTGATTGTTTATTAACTGACCAGATTACAAAAATACCTTAGTTCATCCATCTGATAAGCCTGTTTATCTGGTCTTCTCTGTTGCCAGCATCTCCACCTTCCACAAAATGAGTTGTCTTTTTCTTCATTCCACCTTGTGGAGAAGACAATTTGAAGGGCCACAGGAAGTTATTCGCTTCCTTGAAGCATTTTCCAACTGTATAGATCTCATGAATTAGATCCTCCATGCAGATGATGCCGTATTTACCAAGAGACTGAGCAATCAAGGAATTATCTGTCAAGGCAATTCTCTTCTTATGAATTTTGCCATAGCCGCGTTTGTAGATGAGCTCATTTACTGACTTCAGATTGGGGTACCCCCATGCAATGTATGGTTCCACAATCCTCAGCATGTTGATTGAAGCCTTGCTGAGCTTAACGAAGGTGCCGTTGAAGATCTGCCGCAGACGAAGAAGCTGCAACACCTTGCGCACCTTTGGGCTTACACCATTGACACCTCGGATTCTGATGACGAACGCCAGCTTTGGTTCTTCGGGCACGTAGAAGTTCCCAGCTTTCCTTGCCATCCTGGCCATGCGAATCTCCGTCCGGTACATCTGCCTGTACTCCTTATGATAGTACTTTGCCTTCTCATAGATGAGCTTCCTCTGGTGATGTGGGAGTGATTTCTTATTAATAAAGAAACTGCCTAGGCCCATTTGATAGGCCAACCCTTAGGTGGGTGGAGTAAACAGAACAGGATTCTGGGAGAAAGAAGCTGAGTCAGGAGTCGCCATGATTCTCCCATTCCAGGCAGAGGCAGGTTAAGATCTTTCCTGGTAAGCACACCTCGTGGAGCTACACAGAATATTAGAAATGGGTTAGAACAATATGTAAAAGCTAGCCAATAAGAAGCTAGAGCTAATGGGCCAAGCAGTATTTAAATGAATACCGTTTCTGTGTAATTATTTCGGGCATAAGCTAGCTATGCAGGTGGCCGGGTGCCGGGGACGCAGCCCAGCCGCCCCTATTACAACAGAGTGGCACCCAACGTGCTAATGAACTCCACATAAAACCTGAGAAGGCTTAAAAAGGACAGAGAGAGAATTTAAGACAGCTTTTTGCTGTTTGTGGGTTGTGTGCCGCAAAGAAATTGTCCCGACTTGGCAGCAGGAAAAAACTGGCTGTTTTAAAATGCCGGCTTTCTGTGCTGTTCCGTCATTGTGATCTCTGTCTGGCTCCTGCGGGAGATAGAGCTTTTGAATGGAGCATTTGGAGTAAAGTGCTATGACTTGTTTGAATGCAACTAGACTGCTGTGTGCCTAAAAGGGGGACATTGCGTGCCACAGCTCAGAAGCACAAGCAGCTCCGCCATGCTAGTGGTGCAGTGTGCAGGGATCAGAGGCACAAGCAGCTCTGCCATGTTGGACTGGGCGGAGCAAGCAGGCAGTACCTGTTTTTGACCTAGGAATGTCACAGCTTAGATTCTTAACTGCTTAATGATTTAAAGACGCAAAACAAAATGCTCCTGGATAGTAAAAAATTTACAGATTCACAATAAAACAGATTCAGACATAAAAGACCACAATGTTGGATAAGTGTACGTAGGCTTGAGAGAGAGAAGAAAAAATATAAAGAATAAAGTTAATGCCCATAAAAAAGGTAAAGTCTTTAAAGAGACAGACTACAGATAGTTATAGATTAAAAAAAATAAACAAAAATAAGCCACGTAAAAATGGAAAATTCACAGAAAGGCTGGATTCTTTGTATTATTGTGTTTTCTTTAAAATTTTTGACTGTGAAGGAGCTAAGTACAGAGAGACATTTCATTATATGGGCTGCTAAGCTGAACCTGCACATATGTTCTAAAGGTATCTTGACTTCAGAATTTGGATCTAAGGTTATGATGCTTTGGAAAAGTTCTTCTTTTGTTTTCACAGAGGATGAGACTCTATGGATTTCTTCTATCCCAATTTGGTATGATCGACCACGCCCTCCTGAAGGGTTGCTGTAAACATCTTCAGAAAATTGCTTTGCTCAACTGCCAACTGAGATGAATCTAGCACACAGGTTATACCATGAAAGACCTAATTAACGATGCCCCCATTCAGCAGGAAGCAGTTTGGAGAGAAATAACTGCGCCCATATTCCCAAATATTGTTTATAACTGTTCTTTTACATTTAAAGGGGATATGATATAGATATGAGTAATTTGCATTGGTATGGATTTTAAGGTCAATTTTGTTATATGTATATGTATTTCTGATCTTGATTAAGATATTGTGATTGTGTAGTTCATTTTAAAATGTAATGTATATTAGGAAATATAGGTTGTTAATGGATAATCATTGATAATAATAAAGCTTATAGTAATGTTAGTTAGATTTTCTAGATATATAGAGATATATTTTAGTTAGATAGGCATTCTTCATATCTTTCAAAGACTGCAGAATATGCCATTTAAATGTTTTAATAACTTAGGGCTTTTCATGACAAGGAGACACGTCTGCTCCTGGCAGCACCAGCTACTTCAAGAGGAAGATGGGCATCGAAGAGGATCCTTATGGAGTTTGATAGCCATTTGGGCAAGGAATTGCTCTTGCCTGGACTGATGCATAAACTGGACACAAAGAACCCACAGAGAGAGGACTGCTGAACTTGCCTAAAGGTGAGATGGTCTTTTGGGGTTTCTGACTCATGAAAGAGTCTGCAAGACATTCTGCAGGACATAGCAGACAGTGACTGAACTGCCTTTGAAATTTCCTGCTTCATGGAAATGTCTCTGGATACCGTGGGCCTGTAGGCCAAAGATGGATGCCCCAACAGTACAGAGGAACTTTGGGTGACTGTCCAGGCAGCGAGATGTCTCTGTCATTTCTAGAGTTTTGGACTTCCTGTTTACTTAGGTATTATTATATCCTTCTGGAGTCTTTGATGGAATTGAAGAATGGTTAGTTATAGTTTTCCTTAGTTATGATAAAATAGATATAAATATTGTAACTTTAATTCTTGCTTGATAACTGTTTTGTTATATGTAATTTTACTATGTTAAAGTTAAAGCCTTTCTTTTTTGCTTAAACAGAAAAAGGGGAAATGATGTGGGAGTGATTTCTTATTAATAAAGAAACTGCCTAGGCCCATTTGATAGGCCAACCCTTAGGTGGGTGGAGTAAACAGAACAGGATTCTGGGAGAAAGAAGCTGAATCAGGAGTCGCCATGATTCTCCCATTCCAGACAGAGGCAGGTTAAGATCTTTCCTGGTAAGCGCACCTCGTGGAGCTACACAGAATATTAGAAATGGGTTAGAACAATATGTAAAAACTAGCCAATAAGAAGCTAGAGCTAATGGGCCAAGCAGTATTTAAATGAATACCGTTTCTGTGTAATTATTTCGGGCATAAGCTAGCCATGCGGGCGGCCGGGTGCCGGGGACGCAGCCCAGCCGCCCCTGTTACAATACTCTGGGCCCTTTGCAGCGACTTCAGGGCAATCTTCTTCCGAAGGCGCTTCACCTTCAACTCTGCGAAATTTCTTTGCTTTTTCTTTAGGGTTTCTGGCGCAGCAGGAATCTTCTTTTTTTTCTGGGTTCCCGGCGCAGCAGGAATCTTCTTCAGGGTTCCCGGCGCAGCAGGAACCTTCTTTTTCTTCAGGGTTCTTGGCACAGCAGGAACCTTCTTCTGGGTTCCCGGCGCAGCAGGAACCTTCTTTTTCTTCTGGGTTCCCGGCGCAGCAGGAACCTTTTTCTTCTCCGGCACAGCCTCCATGGTTCCAGGCGGAAAAAAAAGAGTGGTAGGGAGGTTTTTGATAACAGCTTCTAATTCTTCGCGACTAACAGGTCTATTTAGATTGTTCACCTGGTCTTCGTTTAACTTTGGTATATGGTACTTATCTAAAAAAAATGTCCATTTCTTTTGCATTTTCCAGTTTTGTGGCATACAGGCTTTTGTAGTAAGATCTAATGATTCTCTGAATTTCCTCTGTGTCTGTGGTTATGATCCCCTTTTCAATCTTATTTATTTGCATGTTCTCTCTCTGTCATTTAGTTTGGATAGGGGTTTGTCGATCTTATTGATTTTCTCCAAGAACCAACTTTTTGCTTCATTGATTCTTTGGACTGTTTTCTGTGTTTCTATTTTGTTGATTTCAGCCCTCAGTTTGATTATTTCCAGTCTTCTACTTCTCCTGGGCAGGTCTGCTTCTTTTTTTTCCTAGAGCTTTCAGGTATGCTGTTAAGTCTCCAATATATGCTTTCTCCGTTTTCTTTAGATGGGCAGTTAGTGCTATGAACTTTCCCCTTAGCACTGCTTTTATCGTGTCCTGTAGGTTTGAGTATGTTGTCTCTTTATTTTCATTAAATTTAAGGAAGACTTTAATTTCTTTCTTAATGTCTTCCTTGACCCAGGTGTGGTTCAGTAGTTGACTGTTCAGTTTCCATGACTTTGTCGGCTTTCTGGGGGTAGCACTGTTGTTGTCTTCTAACTTTAATCCGTGGTGATCTGATAAGACACAGGTGGAAACTGATATTTTTTTGTATCTGTGGAGATTTCCTTTGTTACCGAGTATGTGGTCAATTTTCGAGAAGGTTCCATGAGCTGCAGAGAAGAAGGTATATTCTTTCCTATTTGGGTGGAGTGTTCTATAGATGTCTGTTAAGTCCATTTGCTTCATTACCTCCAATAATTCTCTTAATTCTCTATTAGGTTTCTGTCTGATTGACCTGTCCATTGGTGAGAGAGGTGTGTTGAAGTCTCCTACTACTAGTGTGTGTGGTTTGATATCTGCCTTGAGTTCTAGTAATATTTCTTTTACATAAGTGGGTGCTTTTATATTAGGGGCATAGATATTCAGGATTGAGACTTCATCCTGATGAATTGTTCCTGTTATAAGTATAAAATGTCCATCTCAATCTCTTCTGATTGATTTTAGCTTGAAGTTCGTTTTGTTAGAAATTAGTATGGCCATACCTGCTTGTTTCTTAGGACCATTTGCTTGAAAAACCTTTTCCCAACCCTTTACTCTGAGTAGATGCCTGTCTTTGTGGTTGAGATGTGTTTCTTGTAAACAGCAGAATGTTGGATCCTGTTTTCATATCCAATCTCTTAGCCTGTGCCTTTTTATAGGTGAATTGAGTCCATTAATATTAAGTGATATTAATGACCAGTGGTTGTTTACTCCGGTTATTCTTATTGTTTTTGGTAGTAGAGTTTGTGTGTTTCCCTTCTTTGAGTTGTGCTGATGAAGGGTTGCTAGATCTCTGAGTTATCGTAGGCAGTGTTGGCAATGTTGGATTCCTTGGATTGTGATTTTCCTTCTATTACTTTCTGTAGGGCTGGATTTGTGGCTACGTATTGTTTAAATTTGTTCTTATCCTGAATGTCCTGTTTTCTCCATTGATAGTAAACAATAGCTTGGCTGGGTATAGTAGTTTGGGTTTGCATCCATGGTCTCTTATTTTCTGCAGTACCTCTATCCAGGACCTTCTGGCTTTCATGGTTTCCATAGAGAAGTCAGGTGTAAGTCTGATCGGTTTACCTTTATAAGTTACTTGCCCTTTTTCCTTTGCAGCTCTTAATATTCTTTCTTTAACCTGTATATTTTGTGTTTTGACTATTATGTGGCAAGGGGATTTTTTTTGATCCAGTCTGTTTTGGTGTTCTGTATGCTTCTTGAATATTCAAAGGAACCTCTTTCTTTATGTTGGGAGAGTTTTCTTCCATAATTTTGTTAAAAATATTTTTTTGGGCCTTTGAGTTGTGACTCTTCTCCTTCTTCTATCCCTATTATTCTTAGGTTTGGTCTTTTTATTGTGTCCCATATTTCCTGAATGTTTTGTGATGAGAATTTGTTGGCTTTGCTGTTTTCTTTGATCAGTACGTTTATTTTCTCTATGGTGTCCTCAGAATCTGAGATTCTTTCTTCTGTCTCTTGTATTCTATTGATTATGCTTGTTTCTGTAGTCTCTGCTCATTGACCTAGATTTTCCATATCCGGCCGGTCCTCAGTTTGTGTTTTCTTCCTTGCTTCCATTTCAGTTTTCAATTCTTGAACTGTTTCCATTACCTGTTTGATCGTTGTTTTTCTTGGTTTCCCAGGGTATCATTTACGTATTTACTCATTTCTTCAAACTTTTTGTTGTACTTCTCATCCATTTCTATAAGGGCATTTTTTTACATATTGTTTTTCCACTTCTGTGCTAGGGTGTTCAAGTCCTTTTGTTGTAATATCATTGGGTTGTGGTGTTTTCATGTTGTTTTTCAGATTGTTGGGTGAATTCTTGCCTTGGCACCTGCCCATCTCCTTCTACCGATGCTATCTAATGGGTCTTCTAAAACAGGATCAGATTTCCCTGCTGGCCAGGGGCCCCATTTACAAAATGCCCCCACTCCGTTTCCTGGTTCCCGCCGCAGGCCAAGATCCCTCTCACCACTCAGAAGGGTCTTCAGGACCAGGACCAGGCTCCCCATTCACCAGGGACCTCGCCAACAAAGGCCTACCACTCTGCAGGCCAGCCATCAAAACAAAGAAACTCCCGCTACCCTCTGCCCCGAGCACCTGACCCAGCACCCAAACAGGCTGAACTGGGTGATCCCTCATCCCCACTGATGGGAGGGAGAAGGGAGGAAGCCTCTGGGCACAAGCTGGGATGGGCCACGGAGAGAGAGGTCACAGCAGAGGAGGAGCAGCCCCAGCAGAGGGGAGCAGCCCCCGCAGACTGACCGGGGAGTCAAGGGGGTCGGGGAATGCCCCCGCTCCGTTTCCTGGGTCCCGCCGCAGGTCAAGAACACTCTCACCACTCAGGAGGGTCTTCAGGGACAGGACCAGGCTCCCCATTCGCCAGGGACCTCGCAAACAAAAGGCCTACCACTCTGCAGGCCAGCCACCAAAAAACCTACTTGATTTAGTTGTAGTGGGATGATCTGCTCTCAGTGTGGCCTTCACTGTTTCAAGTTTGGACCATCAAAAAATATAAGTTTGCCTCTGCGCTGTGTCTACCGCGCCTGCACCGTGTCTGCCGTGTCTGCGCCGCATCTGCCACGTCTGCCACGTCTGCCCCATCTATTCTTCAACCCCATCAGAGACTCAATAAGGATGAAGTATTACGTGAGTAAATAGGAAGTGTAGAGCAAACAACTTCCAAGAGTATATAAATGACAGAGACAGCTGGCTGCCTGGATAGTCACCCAAGGTTCCCCTGCAATGTTGGGGCATCCATCTTCAACCTATAGGTCTAGAATATCTGACAGACTTTTTTGTAAATCAGGAATTTTGAGGTACTGTCCTACTTTGCCTTATCAAGGTTTGGCAGCAGTTATCTTTTGTGTCCCATTTGTCCAAATTGGACAGCATACTGTCAGCAGTTGAGGCAAGGGCAGTTTCTTGACTACTAGCTAACTTTGCCATAATATAAGCAGACTCCATATGAATGTTCTTTAATGCCCAACATCCTCTTTTGAAGTAAATTGGTGCTGTCAGGAACAGATGTGTCTTGTCATGGAAAGCCTTATGTTGTTACAACATCTTAAATGTCATATTCGGTAAGTCTCTGAAGTGTTTGAAGACCACTTATCAACCTAAAATATATTTGTTTAACCTTGAAAATATACCTAATATGACTATAAATTTGATTATTATAGATGACTAACTACCTAAATTTTTTAATTAGCCTAAACAGTTTGTAATATAAATGATAAGAACTTTGTATTACATTTTTAAATGATCTGTATAGGCACAATACCTTAAAAAAGAGGGTAGAAACACACACATACACACACACACATGCCAAACTTTGCCAAGACAAGGTAGGATAGTCCTTCAAAATGTACTCTTGTTTAATGTATTGTTTATATATATATATATATATATATATATATATATATATATATATATAACAAAATAACCTTATGTTGTATCAATATACAAAAATCCATATCAGTGTAAAATATTTGAGAGTAGTAGTTGCATTTGTAGCTTAAAAGTAAATTTAATAATCTACCCTTTTATCCTATCATTTTAATATCCCTCTTTTTAGAAAGAGATCCCTTAATCTAACCTATGTGTTTAGTATTTTTCCCGACCACGACCAGTAACAACTTGCAACCAACTTCCCTAAACATTGATAAATATCCATAACCTACTATAAATGACCAAAACCCACCCACTCCACCTTTTGGGAGTATAGACAACTTGTTCGCTAGACTGCTTCCTGTTGTCTGGGAGGAGATGGTATTTTTAGGGACCCTGAGAAAATTGAGATAATGATCAAGTCCTGGGAGAGATAGCTGTTGTCCAGTCTTGGTGTGATAAGAAAGAGCAAGGCTTATCTGAAGTCCTTGTTGAAGTAGTCTGTGAGGCTGGACTATCTGAGGAAGCAGTTTTAAAATTGTTTTAAATACAGAATTTTGAGGAAACTGCAACAGAGGCATTTCTGAAGGGCTGGATCACCTAGGCTACTTGTCTTCATTGGTGTCTGGTTTCTTTTTTCTGAAAACATACAAACTTTTAAGGGTAACATACCTATCTGCATGGAATGTGTGATGTACACAAGTTAGCTAAAGATAATTTTTTGTTTTATGTTTAATCAGGTAAAAGGCATCTGTTAACTTTATAAATCTGTTTGAACTATATAACCAAACTTCTATCTATTTCATATGAAAGGATGGCATATAATAATAAGTCACAAGAACTTGATAGCCAACAAGATTTATCATGTCTCACCCAGTCCCATGTAGTAGGGTCAGCATATACGTCATCTCTCTTGTAGGGTTTTCTTGTGTTTTTTTTTCTTTATGTCTTTAACCAAGACTTTTAGGAGGTCTCCCCCAGTCAAATCTGGTCTTTATTGGTTTTGAAGAAATTCATAATGGAACATTTCCTGACTTCCATTCTGAAGTTAAAAGATTCTTAAAATATATAGGATGGTTTAATTTAGCAATTTCCATAATTCAATGTCTTTCAGCAGCTATTGTTTTTTGTTCATTAGCGTTTAAAAATTCGAAGTCAACAAAGCAAAATATAGATCTAGGTGCCCTGTATATTTCTTATCTGTATGTGGCTTATTTTTTATATTATTTTTTAAAAAGACTTTATTATTTTAAACTACTTTTAATGACTTTCTGTACCCATTTTTTTTTCTTCAGCACCTAAGCACATTTTTAAGCATACAACTGAACCTTTTTATAGTTTTTTATCCTGTCTGGATCTTGCTTTACTGCATGTCTGCAGTGTTCTCTGACCATGGGAAACAAACCTTAATCTGCTAGGCTCTCTGCTGCATGGCAAGCTTAGTACACTGTGCTGGTGACTGGTTCCACACCTCAAAGACTAACTGGTCCAGCCACACCATTCCAGCTGTGGAAGTTAGTGTGTCCATGATGCAGCAGTTGTTTTAACTTAGCATCTCAGCTGCTCAAGTGCTAGACTTTACCCTCTTAAAAGAGCTGTACCTCTGTACACTGTAAGCAGTGGGCCTACCTGAGAGATCGCAGTCACTAGGAAGTCACATCTGACTCCATTTTTGAAACTTTCTTTAGCTTTCAAAGACCCTATGTTTGGATATTCAAGCCCCACATTGGGCACCATATGTAGTCCAACTTTCTTTTTAGCTGCTAGCCCCAAATAATGACATGGAGGCTTACTGTTAATTATGAAAGTTTGGTCTTAGCTTGGGCTTTCCCCCAACTAGCCCTTTTAATTCAAATTAATCTCTTTTTATTAGTATACATCTTGTCAAGTGTCTCAGTCACGGTCATCCCTCTTCTGCTCTGTATGTCCAATTTAGTCCAAGTCTTGCTCGTGTCTCCCTACCTCTCTCCTTCCTAGAGTTGTCTGTCTCCCAGTAAGCCCTGACTATTCTCTCCTGCCTAGCTATTGGCCATTCAGCTCTTTATTAAACCAATCACAGGGACAAATCTTCATACAATGTAAACAAATATTCTGCAACACAACCTGATTTAAATAATTCCTCATTAAGATTCATTTTTCAGGTAATTCTAGATTGTGTTGACAGTTAAAGCTAACTATGAGGTAATTTGATTAAATCAGGCTAATTACATATCACACTGTGTGTGTGTGTCTGTGTGTGTAATTTCTTTATGGTTAGAGAATTCACAAACTTTGAACATCTTTGGAATGTAAATGCGGTATTCTTAGCCATATCTAGCCTACTGTTCAGTAGAACTCCAGGATTTATTTCTCCTATCTACATATAACATTGTCCCATTGATTGACCTTTGCCTATTCTTTCCTCTCTAGGCTCTTGTAACCACTATTCTACTCTTTACTGCCAGGGAGTCAGCTTTTTCTAATTCAATATATGCATGACATAAGACAGTGTATTAGTCAGGGTTCTCTAGAGTCACAGAACTTATGGAATAAATCTCTTTCATTGATAAAATGAATTTATTGGCATGACTTACAGGCTGCAGTCCAACAATGGATAGCTGTGAATGAAAAGTTCAAGAATCTAGTAGTTGCTCGGTCTCACAAGTCTGGGTGTCTCAGCTGGTCTTCCATATATGCTGGAATCCCAAAGAAGTAGGCTCCAAAGCCAGTAAAGGAATGGATGTGCTGTGAAAGTCAGGGCAAGCAGGGGAAAAACAAATACTTCCTTCTTCCATTTTCCTTATAATACACTTCCAGCAGAAGATGTGACCCAGGGAAAAGGCATGCCTTCCCATCTCAAAACCTTGGTTAAAGGCATGTGATCTTCTTGCCTCAAGATCCAGATCATAAGTGTGCCCTCCATTTCTGGATTGTAATCCATTCTAGATGTAGTCAAGTTGACAACCAAGAGTAGCTGTCACTGATAGTAATTAAATGGTATCCAAGATATACAGTATATAGAAATAAATCTCATGAAAAAAAGACAGTTAAAATCTAAATAAAGGGAAATATATAGACACTTAATTTATAGAATGTTAGGGACCAGCCTTGACAAAAATACCTCTTGCCAGAGTAAGGGTGTGGAGATTAGAAATGTAGTAAAGAATATGAAGATGTGAATGAAAATAATAAAATGGAGAAACATATAGGATAGTATCAGGAGGGAATTTCTCTGAGTACTGAAAATTCACCCATGTTTAATTTCCAACTGTTTAATATACCCCTGACCTCCAAATGTAGGAGTAACACAAAAGACTGTCTTAATATACCAGTTGAAAGTCACAGCCTATATTCATCACACTCAGGCCCTTGACTCATGCACTAGAACAAACACTCTGTAGGCAAACCACTCCCTGGCTGGAATCTCAAGTTACTTCCATAAAGAGAACTGGAACTTAGTTGAATCCTTAGGTTTTTGTTTCAGATAGGAACAAACTAATTCCCTACTCCAGGAACACAAGGTCTGGCAACTAGCCACAACTATTGACAATAGCCTTGAGAGAGCAGAACTCTCTGATTAACAACTAGGTGGGACCTTTGTCTGAGGTAGAAGCACAGTAAACTTTAAGGAACTAGAAACAAGTCCCAAACTCTCTGACCTTTGGTCTTTTTGGGTCTTCACAACAGAACATGTGTGAAGTTAATGTCTTTTCACTCTCATGGATCCTGGAATTCTACCATGCTTTAGGCTCCTCTTGTTCTGATATAATTATTTTTCACTAAAAATTACATTGAGTAAATAAACAAACCACAAGATGTGATAGCTTATCATGATACTCTTAGACAAAATAAATATTAATTTACTTTATTCAATGTTACTGGGAAGAGTTGGTGTAAATAGCAGGCTTGGATGAAATTCTATCAAGACAATACTTCAAAGGCTCCAGGTGTGAACACAATGAACTTTTTAGCGTATCAGTGAATTGGCCTTCAGGGAAAGAATTCACAGAAAAAGACCCTTTAAAGAGCCTGAATGATTGACTTTCTTCAAAAACTTTTAAATATTCATGTGAAGGAGCATCAGACATCTCATACACCAAAGGTCTATGCCTGGCTTTTGCACCTTATTATACACAAATGGTTATTTTACCAAAATGCCCCAAGTACATTGGATTCATTAAGATCCACACTGGGAGACGATGGTAGAAGACTGAGTAAGGGTGGAAGAATCCCTCCACACTTAGACTGAGTCAGAATATAAGCATCATAAATTTCAATTTTATAGCAGCCCAAGGTTTTCAGGAATAGAAGAGCCACTGAGAATTATAGTAATATTTTAAATGCTGTGGGATAATGCTTCTATATACTGTAAAGATTTGTCACTTGTATTGGTAGGAAGTATAGGCAGGGCAACAACACTAGAAGAATTCTGGGGAATTCAGTCATCATCCAGATGTAGAGAAAGCAAGATGAGAATGCCTTACTGACAAAAAGTACAGATGGCTAAATATAGATAAGAATTATGGGTTAATTTAAGTTGTAAGAGCTAGTTAATAATAAGCCTGGGCCCATAGGCCAAACAGTTTACAATTAATATAAGCCTCTGTGTGTTTATTTGGGACTGAATGACTACAGGACCGGGCAGGACCAAAACTTGTGTCCACAAATGGCACCCAAATGTTTGGCAAGAATTTGCACATAAAAACTGAGAAAGCTTTTAAAAAAAGACTCTAGATAGACAAGACTAGAGTCAAGTGCAGCTTCTTGGTAACCATCTTTTCTCTAGTAGGCTGTTTGCTGGTGCTGAGCAGTCATATCTCCTTTAAGAGAGGCTTCCTGATTCAATATTAGTGGTAAAAACCTTGCAACTCTTTTAAGAGGCTCTGTCACCAAACACTTGAATTGTGTTTATGAGTAGTCATCATTTGGCTTCTTGGTGGAGGCATGGCTGTAGAAACTCCACAGAATTGTGGCAATAAATCTGGATCCCATCGGCCTTTGCCATGAGGCTAGACTCTCAAAAAACTAGGAATGGGGTGGAGCCAGCTGCTAAAGTCGCTTTAATCCTAGTCATATCTATTAACAGATTAAAGACTCGTGTGGTCAGAAAAATAGAGATATTCAGTAAAGACAGATTCAGAACAAAAAATCCTCTAAATGGTTTATAGTATGTTTAAAAATATACATAGGCTTGGGAGAGGAAAGAAAAAGGATAGGAAAAGTTTTTAAAAAATAGAGTAGTTGGGTGTGGTGGCATGCACCTTTAATCCCAGTACTTGGGAGGCAGAGACAGGTGAATTTCTGTGAGTGTAAGGCCAGTCTAGTCTACAGAGTGAGTTCCAGGGCAACCAAGATATACAGAGAAAACTTTTCTCAAAAAAAAACAACAAACAAAAAGCAAAAATTATAAAATAAAAAGAGAAATAAAGTAAAAAGTAGTCATGTAAAGATGGAAAATACACAGAGAATATCGATAGTGTATGTTATTGTGTTTTCTTTAAAGTATTTGACTGTTGAGGAAGGAGCAACAGTTGGTTAAAGACATTTGATAATAAATGCTGCTAGATTCATCCAATCTATATATTTTGAAAATGCCTTGACTTCAAAATTTAAGTCAAAAGACATGTTACTTTGGAGAAGAGGGTTTGTTTCTGTTTCCACAGGAAATGAGAGGCTGTGGATTCATTCTGGGTTAAGAAAAATAAGGTTTGATCAAGAAAGACCCCTTGAAAAATCTCCATTATGAGCAGGTGGCCCAGATGATCCAATGTTTCAGAGCATCTCTGTTGCAGTTTCTTCTGAGTTCGATGATCCAATGTTTCAGAGCATCTCTGTTGCAATTTCTTCTGAGTTCTACATACAGAACATATTCAAGACTGCTGGTTGAGGTGATCCAGCCTCACAGTATACTCCAGTCAGGACTTGACTATAATCCAATATTTTCTTTGGGTTCCCATAAGATTATTATTGCCTTCAATCAGCTGTAGCTGTAGCCTCAAAAACCACACCCACATTCCCAAAAGATGGACTATGGTTGTTTGACTTTTTTCAGTGTGTTGGTTACAAGTTATTATGGATAATGGTCAGGAAAAAAAATAAACAAAGGAGATTAGATTCAGGGTCTTGTTTTGAAAAGAAACAAAAGGGAAATGCTGTGGGATAATGCTCTTGTATACTGTAAAGATTTGTCACTTGTATTGGTTTAATAAAACACTGATTGGCCAGTAGGCAGGCAGGAAATATAGGTAGGCAATCAGCCTAGGAAAATTCTGGGAAAAGGATAGGCAGAGACACAGTCATCATCCAGATGCAGAGGAAGCAAGATGAGAATGTCTTACTGACAAAAGGGTTAATATAGGTTGTAAGAGCTAGTTAATAATAAGCCTGAGCTAATATGTCAAACAGTTTATAATTATATAAGCCTCTACGTGTTTATTTTGGACTGAATGGCTGTGGAACCAGCCAGGACTGAAACTTCTGTCTACAGAGAACCAAGGTAATTATGAAAGTTTTGGGAACTGTACTGAGGGGGTAACACAGAATCGGGTGTTACAATTGGAGGCACTGCTGGGATCATCAGCAACTGCAGTTGGAGACCCATCTGCGAGATTGGGAAGTAGGGACCCCTGAGAGGTCGCCCTTGGAAGACTGGCCAGCAGGTAAGAAATTGAGTGGTGAGGGTGTATTGGTAATGGGTGCAAGTAATTCTGTTCCAGTGTTAAGGGGCTGGTTAACAAGCCAGTTGTTAGTTCTTTTGGAGAAACAAGGCACCGGTATTAAAGTTGAGATAGCACAAGAGATCATTAAGATGGTTTTAGAGTTTAGTCCCTGGTTTCTATATGCAGGGGGTTTTAATATTACTGATTGGGAGCAGGTAAAGGCTGACCTTCAAAATGCACTGAAAGAGAGAGGGCCAGAATAATTCCCCATAGCAATATTTTCGCTATGGCACTTAGTCAGAGATGCTCTTCTCAGTGATGATGTAAAAGTAAAAGAGCAATTAGAGAATTTGAACAAAACCCTTGAGGAGATTCAGGAAGTAGAATCTGTGAGTTCTATTAAGAGTATTAGTAGGAGCCGGGCGGTGGTGGCGCACGCCTTTAATCCCAGCACTCGGGAGGCAGAGGCAGGCAGATCTCTGTGAGTTCAAGGCCAGCCTGGTCTACAAGAGCTAGTTTCAGGACAGGAACCAAAAACTACGGAGAAATGATGGAGGTGGGTCTTGTATCTTATCTGTTGCTTTCATTGGTTAAGTAATAAAGAAAACTGCTTGGCCCTAATAGGACATAAAATTAGGTAGGCGGAGTAAACAGAACAGGATTCTGGGAGAAAGAAGCTGAGTCAAGGAGTCGCCATGATTCTCCCACTCCAGGCAGACGCAGGTTAAGATCTTCTCTGGTAAACCAGCTCATGGGCTACACAGAATATTAGAAATGGGTTAATCTAGATGTGAGAGCTAGCCAATAAGAGGCTAGAGCTAATGGGCCAAGCAGTATTTAAATGAATACCGTTTCTGTGTAATTATTTCGGGCATAAGCTACCCATGTGGGCAGCCGGGTGCCGGGGATGCAGCCCAGCCGCTCCTACTACAACAGAGTGGCACCCAAAGTGCTAATAAACTCCACGTAAAACCTGAGAGGGCTTTAAAAGGAGAAAGAGAGCATTTAAGACAGCTTTTTGCTGTTTCTGGGTTGCATGCCGCAAAGAAATTGTCCTGACTCGGCAGCAGGAAAAAAAAACTGGCTGTTTTAAAATGCTGGCTTTCTGGGCTGTGCCGCCATTGCGATCTCTGTCTGGCTCCTGCGGGAGACAGAGCTTTTGAATGGAGCATTTGGAGTGGAGCTCTGCGGCTTGCTTGATGGCGGTGTGGACTGCTGTGTGCCTGGAACTGTGTGTGGCTCAGGGGCACTGGATGGCTCTGAGGCAGGAGTGGCTGCTCCATGCTGAACTGTGCTGACCTCAGGCAGGAACTACCGTAATTGCCGTAATAACAGCGCAGTTAAGGTTTAGACTGGGCAGGACACAGGCAATACTGTATTACCTGTACATGGTGCAACTTAAGTTTTTAAGAAGTGCTTAACATTTTAAGAAATGCTCCTGGATAGTAAAAAAATTACAGATTCACAGTAAAACAGATTCAGACATAAAAGACCACAGTGTTGGATAAGTGTACGTAGGCTTGAGAGAGAGAGAAAAAAAAATATAGAGAATAAAGTTAATGCCTTTAAAAAAAAGGGTAAAGTCTTTAAAGAGACAGAATAAAGTAAAGTGATAGAGTAAAAATAAGCCACGTAAAAATGGAAAATTCACAGAGAGTCTGGATTCTTTGTATTATTGTGTTTTGTTTAAATTTTTTGACTGTGAAGGAGCTAAATACAGAGAGACATTTCATTACATGGGTTGCTAACCTAAACCAAAATGGATTTCATGAGGGTATGATTTCAAAATTTGGATCTAAGGTTATGATGCTTTGGAAAAGTCCTTCTTTTGTTTTCACAGAGGATGAGACTCTATGGATTTCTTCTATTCCGATTTGGTATGATTGACCACGCCCTCCTGAAGAGTTGCTGTAAACATCTTCAGAAAATTGCTTTGCTCAACTGCCAACTGAGATGAATCTAGCACACAGGTTATACCATGAAAGACCTAATTAACGATGCCCCCATTCAGCAGGAAGCAGTTTGGAGAGAAATAACTGCGCCCATATTCCCAAATATTGTTTATAAATGTTCTTTTATATTTAAAGGGGGATATAGATATAAATAATTTGCATTGGTATGGATTTTAAGGTCAATTTTGTTATATGTATATGTATTTCTGTTCTTGACTAAGGTATTATGATTATGTAGTTCATTTAAAATGTATAATTAGGAAATATAGGTTGTTAATGGATAATCATTGATAATAGTAAAGTAAAAATATATATAGAGATATATTTCAATTAGACAGGCATTCTTCATATCTTTCAAGGACTACAGAACATGGCATTTAATGGTTTAATAACTTAGGGCTTTTTATGACTATGAGACACATCTGCTCCTGGCAGCACCAGCTACTTCGAGAGGAAGATGGGCATCGAAGAGGATCCTTATGGAGTTGGATAGTCATTTGGGCAAGAAACTGCTCTTGCCTGGACTGTTGCATAAACTGGACACAGAAAGCCCGCAGAAAGAGGACTGCTGAACTTGCCTAAAGGTGAGATGATCTTTCGGGGTTCCTGATATATAAAAGAGTCTATGAGGCATTCTGCAGGACACAGCAGAAAGTGACTAAACTGTCTTTGAAATTTCCTGCTTCATGGAAATGTCTGCTGGATACTATGGGCCTGAAGGCCAAAGACGGATGCCCCAACGGTACAAAAGAACTTTGGGTGACTGTCCAGGCAGCAAGATGTCTCTGTCATTTCTAGAGTTTTGGACTTCCTGTTTACTTAGATATTATTATATCCTTCTGGAGTCTTTGATGGAGTTGAAGAATAAATAGTTATAGTTTTCCTTAGTTATGATAAGAGATAAAATAGATATAAATATTGTAACTGTAATTCTTACTTGATAACTGTTTTGTTATATGTAATTTTACTATGTTAAAGTTAAAGCCTTTCTTTTTTGTTTAAACAGAAAAAGGGGAAATGATGGAGGTGGGTCTTGTATCTTATCTGTTGCTTTCATTGGTTAAGTCATAAAGAAAACTGCTTGGCCCTAATAGGACATAAAATTAGGTAGGCGGAGTAAACAGAACAGGATTCTGGGAGAAAGAAGCTGAGTCAAGGAGTCGCCATGATTCTCCCACTCCAGGCAGACGCAGGTTAAGATCTTCTCTGGTAAACCAGCTCATGGGCTACACAGAATATTAGAAATGGGTTAATCTAGATGTGAGAGCTAGCCAATAAGAGGCTAGAGCTAATGGGCCAAGCAGTATTTAAATGAATACCGTTTCTGTGTAATTATTTCGGGCATAAGCTAGCCATGTGGGTGGCCGGGTGCCGGGGACACAGCCCAGCCGCTCCTACTACAACAGAGAAACCCTGTCTCGAAAAATCCAAAAAAAAAAGAGTATTAGTAGGGATATAGAAGAGGAAGAAGAAATTTTAGAAAAGGAGATCGCTCTGATAAAAAAGAAGTTAAAAAAGAGGAAAGGAAGGAAGCAAACAGATGTCTCCATGAGACCTCCGCCGCAAAAAAAATTCCTTGACACTTCAAATCCTTGTACTACTGCTTCCACCCCTATAGACTTAGAGGTGAAATCCGAGAAATCCAAAACAGACTAAATAATCTAAGTAGAGAGAGGCAGATGTATCCTGTTGTGGAAATTATTGATCTGCAAGAACAGAAGATCAGGCAGCATAACCCCCTGGCCTTTAAGGATATTAAGCAGTTAAAAGAAGCAGTTATGGACTATGGAGCTCTTGTTCCTTTCATTATAGCTTTATTGGAATCCTTTGCAGAACTCAACCTTATACCCAGTGACTGGATGCAGCTTTGCAGGGCTTGTCTTTCAGGGGGGAGATTATTTGTTATGGAGAGGTGAAATGCAGGAAAATTGCAAAAAGACCGCACAGAATAATGCCATTGCGGGTTTTCCCCAGCATAACCTTGACATGTTAACTGGTGAAGGACAATATGCTGGCTTAGCAGCACAGATTGCATATGATCCTGGCTCAGATAGCTGCTGTGGCCGTTAAAGCTTGGAAAACTTTACCTAACAAAGGAGTAGGAGAACAGCTTTCTAAGACCCTTCAAGGATCTTCAGAACCTTATTCTGAGTTTATTGACTACCTGCTACAGGTGGGAATTCGCATTTTTGGGGATGTGGACTCAGCTATGCTGGTCATAAAGCAATTGGCGTATGAAAATGCTAACAGATTTTGTCAAGAGGTTTTACATCCCTATGGAAATGGAGATTTAAATGACTTTATCCCATTATGCAGGTACATTGATGGCATTCACATGATGGGTCAGGTAATTGTTTCTGCCCTTAAGGAAGGTCAAGGCAGAGCTAGGTCAAGGAATTGTTTTCAATGTGGAAGGTCAGGACACATCAAAAGAAACTGCCCTGCGGGTAAAGGGGCAGTTAATTGGCCCAGGGGAAATCCAGGTGTTTGCCCAAAATGTCAAAAGGGGGCTCATTGGGATAATGACTGTAACTCTAAGACCAATAGTCAAGGAAATCTCATCCCCTTGTCGGGAAACAGGAGGAGGGGCCTGCCCTGGGCCCCCAAAACACAAGTGTAGGGGGGCCATGAGCGGACCAGCTGTTCCCATCAGATTCATTACTCAAAGAAATGCCTCACTGTCTACAACCTTGTTTGAGGCACCTCAGGAAGTGCAGGACTAGACCTCTGTACCTCCGCCCAGGTAGTATTGACCCCACAAATGGGTGTACGGGCCTTGGGGACTGGAGTATTTGGACCTATTCCAGAGGGTTCAGTAGGTATAGTTTTGGGTAGAAGTAGTTCTGCACTTAAAGGAATTAAAATTTTACCAGGAATTATAGACTGTGATTATACTGGAGAAATTAAAATTATAATTGAAGCTGGGGCAGGAGTCCTTGTCATCCCTCAGGGAGCGAGAAGCTCAACTAGTGCTTTTGCCCATGTTTCACTCTACTAATCCTTTCTTTAAACAAGAACGAGGGGACAAGGGGTTTGGCTCCACAGGATCCCTGGAGCTTTTTGGATTTCTAGTTTAGAGAATTGCCCCACGCTTACATTAACAATCAATGGGAAAAGGTTCCAAGGCCTTCCAGATACAGGGGCTGATTCTTCTGTGATTGCTAAAAAATACTGGCCTGCAGTCTGGCCTCTACAGCCAGCCTCTATGACATTACAGGGGGTAGGAATGGCCAGTTCTCCAGAGTGCAGTACTCAGTATTTAGATTGGGAGAATGAAGAAAGCCATAAGGGCATTTTTAAACCATTTGTCCTGGAACACCTTCCTCTTAATTTGTGGGGAAGAGATGTTTCGCAAACTATGGGAGCAGTTCTGACCACTGAACCTGTGCAGCGCATGCTATCTAACCAGGGCTTTGTCCCTGGTCGGGGTTTGGGCAAAAATCTGCAGGGAGATGTGCAGATTTTAGCAGACAAGAAAATTATACAACAGTTACCTGGACAGTGTGCAGGGTTAGAAAATTTTTCTTAGGGGCCATTGCAGAGCAGCCAGAAAATATTCCTATAAAATGGAAAACTGAAAAACCTGTATGGATAGAGCAATGGCCCCTAAGTAAGGAAAAATTACAGACTGCCCATACTCTGATCCAGGAACAGCTAGAGGGAGGACGCATAGTGCCATCCACTTCTCCCTGCAAGTTTGATCATCATTATCCTTCTGATAAGTTGGTCACCTTTTTCAAAAATCATATGGTATGTTTCCCTAAAGTTATTTCTTTGCAGCCTCTGGCAGGGGCACAGAATGTGTTTACTGATGGGTCTTCCACCGGGAGAGCTGTGGTAGCCTCCCCTCCTGATTTTGATATTCAGCCTGTTAATACTAAATCTGCTCAGGTGGCTGAATTGGTCGCTGTACAAATGGCCTTAGAGAAATATGCTGATATTCCATTTAACCTTTTTACTGACAGTCAGTATATAAGCAAAATTCATGCACCTTTGGAAACTGCAGCTTATATTGCCTCTGTATCTTGAGTCCAGATGCAGTTATTGGCTATTCAAACTTTGCTTTGGGCCCGATCTGTTCCCATTTACGTAGGGCATTTGCGGGCTCATACTGACCTCCCTGGTCCCTTGAGCGAAGGGAATGCATTGGCTGATCAGCTTACTCACCAAATTTATGCAGTGAGTCAGGAATCTTATGAAGCTGCAGAAAAAGCTCATAATCATTTTCATCTCAATGCTGGGTCTTTAAGATTTCATTTTAAGATATCTCGAGAGCAAGCCACTGATATTGTTAAAAAATGCTCTCTGTGTACAGAACTTTTAACTGTTCCCCATTTGGGAATTAATTCTCGTGGGCTTGCTCCTAATCATTTATGGCAAATGTATGTCACCCATGTTCCTTCTTTTGGGCACATGCAATATGTTCACATAACCATGGATACATATTCTCATCTTATTTTTGCCTCAGCTCATACAGGAGAAAGATTACAGGATGTTAGAAGTCACTGTCTCCAGGCTTTTGCCTACATGGGAGTTCCAAAAACTATAAAACTGATAATGGGCCAGCCTACACCAGCACTGGCATTGCTAAATTTTCCTCTGAGTTCTCTATTTCTCATAAAACAGAAATACCTTATAATCCTCAAGGACAAGCTATAATGGAACAAGCACATCGTAAGCTCAAAGCCTATTTGCATAAAACAAAAGGGGAATATGGTTCCACCCCCAGAGACTATTTATCTTTTATTTTATACATTTAAAATTTTTTGACTTGTTGATGCTCAATCTCATACCTCTGCTGAGCGGCATTGGCAGCCAGATTCTTCCGGGATGCCTCATGTCAAATGGGAGAATCTAGCAGACGGCACCTGGTATGGTCCAGATCCTGTACTGGTGTGGGGAAGAGGGGCTGTTTGTGTTTTCCCGCAGGATGCTGACAATCCAATATGGGTACCTGAGCGTCTGGTGCATGCTGTAGATTTTCCTGTCCAGAAGCCTGAAGACAGGACAGAGCCTAGAGATCAAATAGACACTGGTTTGTCAACTGAAGAGTTGCTGGATTCCTGAGGAGCTGGCTGTGGTGGTTCGAGTGCTAAGGATTCCTCTACCTATCTACCCATCCCATGATATTGGCAGCCATTGCTGTGGCTGCCAGAGCTGCTAGAACTGCTGGATTTTTCATTAGTCAGTCAGTTGCTTCTGCTAGCACAATGGATACCTTCTCAGGGCAGGTTGCAAATGCCTTGGCCATTCAAATTAAGCTAAATTTACAAATGAATATTGCAGTTAATTTTGCTATTGGTTTTGGTTGAAGACCACTGCTAGATTATACAGTAAAAGGCTTATTGCTGTTATTCACGGACCCTGGAGTACACAATTTACAAATTGGCTCTTGAGATTATTCTAATTAGCTATGCCAGGGTTCCTTTCACCGGCACCAATTTGGGCAGACTTATTTAGAATTGAGCAGGCACAGTCTCCTTATGGAGTACTTATATGTGCTGGAGCATCATCTTCATGTTTTCATGGTGCCAGAGCCAAAGGCAAGCTCAGGTCAATGTTGCCACGTGGCAAGTCCTCTTAGCTATTGCCCCAGAGAATCTTTCAGCACAAATCTAGCTGAACTTGGTGATGGGTGACTAGTGAGCCAATGACGGGAAAGGTTTTTGGGGGGCTACCCCAACCTAAGACAGGAAATGTGTTTTGACCTGGACGCTTTCCCATGACAGGTAAGGGGTATTGCCTGACGTCCAATGCCACCTAAGACAGGCCTAGTCATTATAATTTATATAAAAGGGGGACCTGTAGGTCCTGAGTCTACCCTTGTTCCTGGGGTTCATCTTGAGGACAGTTTCTGATCAGCCAGCTAAAACATTGTTTGTTCCTGTGCTCCCTCTGCCCTGCCTGGTAATTAGCTGTAGGGCATTGTTGACTCCGTCTTTGGTATGGTAATTTCCCACCTGCCTGGGGGAAAATCCTTGTGCAGCAGCTAGGTACATAAGGATTTCCCCAAGGTTCAATAAATGGCATTTGGCTGATCTCCTTTTGAATGACCCAGGTCTCTTTGTGTGTTCTTTCAATCTCCAGGCCCTTGCCTGACTCAAATACGGTACAGTGGCTTGTGAACTGTACCGAGGGGGTAACTCAGAATTGGGTGTTACAGGAGTTGTACAGAATTTAAAGGGCAGCTGACACAGTAGGCCTCAGGGTTTTTGAAAAATGATGAGTAGATTGGTGTGGAGGGTAATTTTGCATTAAAGAAGAGAATTGTAATATGGAAGAGGTAGAAAGCATGATGGTTGGGAGGGGATTAATTTATAGGCATGGTTACTCAATCATAGAGACCATCCATCTTTGCTTAATCACCTGATTGGAGCATTTTTTAATGGTCCTGACATAGGGTGGGTGCTTAACTGATACTTATGGTTGGGTTGAGGATAGAATGGTGATATGAGAAAATGTATAGTGGGACCATAAGAAGTGTTAAGTGAATCAACTGAAACCCTCATAAGATAATTGATTCAAAGTTAAGAGTTAAACTCCCTTCTCCCAGAAGTGGAAGGTAAGTCCATATTACAGAGGACCTCGTGCACTTCAGAATCTGGTCCCAGAGGTCCCTGAACTGGTGCTGGCCTTAATGCCTCTCCCTGAGGACTAGCTTTCATGGTATCAGAGGTACTATGCAATCTTCCAAAGGAGGGAGGCAACAAACAGTCCTACCCAGCTATTACATCTATGAACCACATCCATAATCAGCATGGCACCATAACCGCTTAGGGTACAGTAGTGGCATACATACCTTGGTGGTAACCAACAGCTCTCTAATAGGACTTAAGACCCATTCAACAAGAGAGAGACCATGCCTGGTACTGGAAACCTAGCTAACTAATCAGTGCTGGTGAAGCCATGACTATTGGAGAAGAATCTATAACCACTAAGTTACCAAACCACCATAATGGCCATGAATTTGAAGGAGTGTGAGACTTTACAAGGGTGGCTTCTGATGTGGTCAGAAGATACAGTCTTACAGAAGAGTACCTGGTCCTCTGGCTCTTACAATCTTTATGCCCCATCTTCTGTAATGTTTCCTGAGCCTCATGAGTGGGAGTATTCTGTAGATGTACTCACTGGGACTACGCACCATAACCCTGCATATTGATTGGTTGTGGTTTTGTGTAGTGGTATCTATCGCAAAGAGAACTTTCCCTCATAAGAGGTGAAGACTACACTTATCTGTGGATATATGGGAAAATGTATATATCCACAGATAAGTGTAGTCTCACCAACTGTGTAACTGCCTAAACAAGGATGTCACTAATGAACATGCCAAAGTGGATGGGGAAAATTCCATGAGGCCTAATCACTACACAAAGATCTATAGGCAACTGAGTAAAGCTAGGACCAGGAAAAGTAGTCTTCCCCATGGAAGAGGACATTATTTGATCATATAGTTTCAAAAGGTCAGCCTGAAAACGTATACACAAGTAATGCTATATGAATGCAATAGGCTATATTTGGGGATATGAATGTATATACAAATACATATATGAATGTAATAACAATTGATGAAAAAAGAGGCCATGAATTTGAAGGAGTGTAGGGAGAGATATATGGGAGGGTTTTGAGAGAGGCAAGGGAAGGGAGAAATGTAGTTAACCTACAGTCTCAAAATAATAACAGCCAAAAGGTGAGCCAGGAGGGGACCAAGTTCCCAGTCATGTTCAAGTGTATGTCCCAATGATCTGAAGACCTCTCACAGTGGCCTTCTTCTTAAGGGTTCTGTCACCTTCCAATGGCAATGACTATGGATTGTGCTCTTTAACACATAGGGTTTCAAGATCTAAGCCATAGCAATATTAGAAATTGAGATTTTATTTTCTTAGTAGTTTGGTTGTATTCATCTTGAAAGTGTATAAATAGATCTTTATAGTAACAACTTAGAAAAGCGTGTGTGTGTGTAGTGTAGTGTATGTGCGTGACCCTGTGGGTATCTGTCTGTGCTTTCCTATGTGGCTGTGTATGGAGGTCACAGGTTGACACTGATATGATGTGGGATACCTCTCTGTATGCTGTGAGTATGGTTTATTATCATTGGTTAATAAAGAAGCTGATTTGGCCAATAACCAGGCAGAATAGAACTAGGTAGGAAATTCAAACAGAGATACAGGGAGAAAAAGGGTGGCATCCAGGAGGTGTCAATAGCTGCTAGAGAAGCAACATGTGAGTTAATGCCATGGCCATGTGACAATACATAGGTTAATAGAAATAAGTTAATTTAAGATGTAAAAGCTAGTTAGCAATAAGCCTGAGCAATTGGCCAAGCAATTTGTAATTAATATTAAGCTTCTGAGTGTTTACTCAGGAACTGACAGGTGGGAAAGAAACTTCCAGTTACAAATGGCACCCACACAGGGCACATATATACACATAAAGCCTGAGAAAACTTAAAACTTAAAAATTCTAGATGCACAAAAACAGAGTCAGAAATGGCTTTTTGGTAGCCACATTTTTTTTCCAGATAGGCTCTGTTTGCTGGAGATGAGCACATGCATGGCTCCTTCAAGAGAGGGCTTCCTGGTTAGTGCTAGTAGCACAGCTGCCTCTTTTCCAGAGGTCCTGCTACAGAGCACTTGAATGGGGTTTGTGGGCAGTGTGCTGCCAGTTACTTGGTGGCAGAATGGGCAACTGCTTCCCAGAGTTGGGGTGGTAAGATGGCTCCCAGAGCTGGTGGTAAATGTACTTCCTCCATGTTCAAAAGCCAAGCAGGGTGGAACCAACACCAAAGTGGCCACTGTGGTCCTAGCTATGTCCACTTTACAGTTTAAAGCAGTGATCAAAAAATAATTACAGATATGCAATAATGACAGATTCAGACAAAAATAAACCTCTAAATGGGTCATAGTGAGTTTAAAAAAATGTGGGTCTTAGAAAAAAGGAAATGGGTGTAGGCAGTTATAGAAAGAGAATCATTAGGTCTTACTACAAAAACCTGTGCTCAGAGGCAGGCTGATCTCTGTGAGTTCGAGACCAGCCTGGTCTACAAGAGCTAGTTCCAGGACAGGCTCCAAAACCACGGAGAAACCCTGTCTCGAAAAACCAAAAAACAAAACAAAACAAAACAAAAAAACCCTGTGCTCCACAAAACTGGGAAATGTAAAAGGAATGGACAATTCTTTAGATAGATACCATATACCAGACTTAAATCAAGACCAGGTGAGCAATTTAAAAAGACCCATAAGCTGCAAGGAAATAGAAACTGCCATCAAAAACCTCCCAACCTCCCCCCAAAAAAACCCAGGGTTGGATGGTTTTAGTGCATAATTCAACCAGAACTTCCAAGAAGAGCTAATACTTCTCAATGCTTTCTACATAATAGAAACAGAAGGGACATTGCCAAACTCTTTTTATGAGGCTACAGTTACCCTGATATCAAAACTACAGAAAGGCACAATACTAAGAAGGAGAATTAGAGACCAGTCTCACTCATGAACATTGATGCAAAAATACTCAATAAAATACTGGCAAATCGAATCCAAGAACACAGTCAATAAGACAAAACGGAAGCCTACTGAATGGGAAAAGATCCTCACCAACCCTACATCAGACAGAGAACTGATCTCCAAAATATATAAAGAACTCAAGAAATTAGACATTAAAATTCCAAATAACCCAATTAAAAAAATGGGGTACTGAACTAAACAGAGAATTCTCAACAGAAGAATTTCAAATGGTCAAAATATACTTAAGGAAACATTCACCTTCCTTAGCTAACAGAGAAATGCAAATCAAAACAACTCTGAGATACCATCTTACACCTGTCAAAATGGTTAAGATCAAAAACACCAATGATAGCTTATGCTGGAGAGGATGTGGAGTAAGGAGAACACTCATCCACTGCTGGTGGGAATACAAACTTATACAAACACTCTGGAAATCAGTATGGTAGTTTCTCAGATAACTGGGAATCAACCTATCTCAGGATCCAGCAATGCCACTCTTGGGAATATACCTAAAAGTTCTCAATCATACTACAAAAGCATCTGTTCAACCATGTTCATAGCAGCATTATTTGTAATAGCCAAAACCTGGAAACAATCTAGATGTTCCTCAACTGAAGAATGGATAAAGAAAGTGTGGCACATCTACACATAGAGTACTACTCAGTGATAAAAAACAATGACATCTTGAATTTTGCATGCAAATGGGTGGAAGTAGAAAACACTATCCTGAGTGAGGTAACCCAGACCCAATAAGATGAGTATGGTATGTACTCACTCATAAGTGGATACTAGCTATAAACAAAGGACATTGAGCCTATAGTTCATGATCCTAGAGAAGCTAAATAATAAGGTGAACCCAAAGAAAAACATATATAGATCCTCCTGAAAATTGGGGTTGGAGACAGATAGGGTCGCCTGACAGGATTGGGAACATGGGCATGGGGGAGGATAGGGAGGGGGAGAGTGGAAAGAGAAGGGGAGAAGGGGAAGGTTGAGGAGAACTTGAAGGAATGGGATGGTCGAGATGGAGGGGGGACAGATATGAGAGAAAGGAGAGATCTATCTTGATTGAGGGAGCCATCATGGGGTTGGCAAGAAGCCTGGCTCTAGAGAAATTTCCAGGAATCCACAAGAATGGTCCCAGCTAAGACCTTAGGCAATAGTGGAGAGAGTGCCTAAACTGGCATTGCCCTGTATTCAGATTGATGATTATCTTAAATATCACCATAGAACCTTTGTCCAGCAACAGATGAAAACAGAGGCAGAGACCCACACTGGAGAACTGGACTGAGATCCCAAGGTCCAGTAGAAGAGTAGAAGGAATGAGAATATGAGCAAAGAGGTCAAGACTATAAGGGGTTCATCCACTGAAGCAGTTTGCCTGAGCTAATGGGAGCTCACCAACTTTAGCAGGACTGGGAAGAAACAAGCATAGGACCAAGCTAGTCCCTCTGAATGTGGTTGACAGTTGTATGGCTGGGGCAGACTGAGGGGCCACTGGCAGTGTCACTGGGATTTGTCTCTGCTGCATGTGCTGGCTTTTTGGAATTCTATCCTCTTTGGATGTATACCTTACTCAGCCTAGATGTAGTAGGGAGGGCCTTGGACCCTCCCCAGGGCAAGGTGCCTTGCCCTCTCTTAGTATTGGAGGGGGTGGGGAAGAAGGGTGTGTAGAGGGAATGGGAGGAGGGGAGGTAGTGGGAATTTGGATTTTCTAAAAAAAAAAAATCTAATAAAAAGAAAAAGGAAAACCCAGAGCCACCCCGAGTGACATGTTTCTTTCAGCAAGGCCACACCCACTCCTGCAAGACGCAAGACCACACCTCCTAATTCTTTTCAAGTAGGATTGTTCTCTGATGACCAAGTGTCTTCGGGTTTCTATTGCTGTGAAGAGACACCATGACCATGGAAGCTCTTAAGAGGGACAGTATTTATTTGGGCTGGCTTACTTAAGAGGTTTTGTCCACTATCATCAGGGCAGCACGTGAGCAGACATGGCGCTGGAGGACTATATCTAGATCAGTAGGGAGAGGAAGAGAGTGAGTCACTGGGTCTGGCCTGAGCATCTGAGACCTCAAAGCCTACTCCTAGTGACACACTTCCTCTAACAAGGCCACACCTACTCTAACAAGGCCACATCTCCTAGTGTCACTTACTATGGGCCTATGGGGGCCATTCCTATTCAAACAACCACAGAACACATCTTTATATACTTTGAAAAAGTGTTCCAATGTAGTCTTGCTTTAAGCTTTACTGTATTAACTGTTGCCATCAAACTTTTCCAAAATTATACTGTACTTAAATGTGTCTATAATATCACATGTGTCTATAGTAAGCTGCCTGGTGTCAGACTCTGGAAGTGTGAACCAATACTGGCTACTGAGTTGTGTTGAACGGGGTTTCCTTTTTTCTTCATGTGACTCATTACTCTGCTGGCCATAGTGTTCGCAGAGACCCCTATAGAATGTGGGCTTGCAGGAGCAGCTACTGCTCAGGCTAGCCTGTCCTCAGTCTTCAGCTATCACTCAACTGTTTTTCGAGTGGTCTTTCAGGCTGTGATTCTGGGTTTTCCTGTTGTTTAGTTTTTATGTGTGTTTTGCATTTCAGTTCTGAGATAGCTATAAGAAGAATTCTCAAGTTTCACAATTTCTATCACAATTCTCCACAGAACGAGAGCAAATCTTAAGTTCATATTGGTGGACAACAGAGCCATAGCAATCCTAAACAGAAAGATGCTGAGGCAACACATTATCTGAGAGGTAATAAAAACATCATAATGTTGCCATAGAAACAAATATGTATAGTCTAATATTTTTTCCTAATGTTGCAGCTTTTGATACATTCTTCATGTGGTGACTTCCAACTGTAGAATTATTTTTGTTGCTACTTCATAACTAAAATTTTGCTACTGCTATGAATCATAATTTAAATATTTGTGTTTTCTGATGGTTTATGGGGGTCACAACCACAAGCTGAGAACTGCTGATTTAGACCCTTGGGATAGAATAGAGGATCCCAAAGTAAACTTGTGTAGCTATAGCCTCTTATTCAGGAAAACACAGGGAGGAGAACTGTCCCAAGATTTTTGAGGTGGACTCTTACAATGAAACCCTGTCTGACCTAGAACTGATAATGTAGAACAGACGGGCCTCAAATGGGGTAATCCTCCAGCCTCTGTTCCCAGTTACCATAGATACTCTAATAGCAACCTATTTTTTCCACAAATACCTCAAAAATGTACACTGGGAAAAGAAGGCCTCTTCAAAAAGTGTGCCTGGGAAAGCAAGACTTCTACATGAAGCAAGATGAAACTAGATCCACATCTCTTAAACTATACAAAAATCAATTTTTTAGAATAGATACCTCAGTGTAAGACCTGAAACTCTGGAAGTGCTGAAAGAGAGCACAGCAAGATCCTTTATGACATGGACTTAGGAAAGAACTTCCTTTAAAAAACATTTTTTTTCATTGATTTTTATTGAGCTATAAATTTTTTTTTTGCTTCCCTCCCTGCCTCTCCCCTCCCCTTCAACTTTCCCCATGGTCCCCATGCTCCCAATTTACTCAGAAGATCTTGTCTTTTTCTACTTCCTATATAGATTAGATCTATGTATGTCTCTCTTAGAGTCCTCATTGTTGTCTAGGTTCTCTGGGATTGTGATTTGTAGGTTGGTTCTCTTTGCTTTATGGTTAAAAATCACTTATGAATGAGTATATATGATAATTGTTTTTCTGCGTCTGAGTTACCTCACTCAAAATGATTCTTTCTAGCTCCATCCATTTGCCTGCAAATTTCAAGATGCCATTATTTTTTTCTGCTGTGTAGTACTCCATTGTGTAAATGTACTACATTTTCCTTATCCATTCTTCAGTCGAGGGGCATTTAGGTTGTTTCCAGGTTCTGGCTATGACAAACAATGCTGCTATGAACATAGTTGAGCACATGTCCTTGTGGCATGATTGAACCTCCTTTGGATATATACCCAAAAGTTGTATTGCTGGGTCTTGAGGAAGACTGTTTCCTAATTTTCTGAGAAATCACCACACTGACATCCAAAAGGGCTGTACCAGCTTGCACTCACACCAGCAATGCAGGAGTGTTCCCTTAACCCCACAACCTCTCCAACATACATTGTCATCAGTGATTTTGATCTTGGCCGTTCTTACAGGTATAAGATGGAATCTCTTAGTTGTTTTGATTTGCATTTCTCTGTTGACTAAGGATGTTGAGCATTTCCTTAAGTGTCTTTCAGCCATTTTAGATTTCTCTGTTGAGAGTTCTCTGTTTAGGTCTGTATTCCATTTTTTTATTGGATTATTTGTTCTTTTGATTACCAATTTCTTGAGTTTTTTTGTATATTTTGGATATCAGACATCTGTCTGATGTGGGGTTAGTGAAGATCTTCTCCCATTCTATAGGCTGTTGTTTTGTCTTGTTGACTGTGTCCTTTGCTTTACAGAAGCTTTTCAGTTTAAGGAGGTCTGTCCCATTTATTAATTGTTTCTCTCAGTGTCTGTGCTGCTGGGATTTATATTTAGGAAATGGTTTCATGTGCCAATGCGTTCAAGTGTACTTCTCACTTTCTCTTCTATGAGGTTAAGTGTGGCTGGCTTTATGTTAAGGTCTTTGATCCATTTGGACTTGAGTTTTGTGCATTGTGATAGATATGGATCTATTTTTATTGTTCTACATGTTGATATCCAATTATGCCAGCACCATTTGTTAAATATGCTTTCTTTTTTCCATTTGCTATTTTTGCTTCTTTGTCAAAAATCAGGTGTTCGAAGGTGTGTGGATTAATATCTGGGTCTTCTATTCAGTTACATTGGTCCTCCTATCTGTTCTTATGCCAATACCAGGCTGTTTTCAGTACTGGAGCTCTGTAGTAGAGTCTGAAGTCAGGGACTGTGATGCCTCCAGAAGTTCCTTTATTGTACAGGATTGTTTTGGCTATCCTGGGTTTTTTTGCTTTTCCATATGACCTTGAGTACCATTCTTTCGAGTTCTGTGAAGAATTTTGCTGGGATTTTGATTGGCATTGCATTGAATCTGTAGATTGCTTTTGGTAAGATTGCCATTTTTACTATGTTAATTCTACCTACCCAAGAGCATGGAAGATCTTTACATTTTCTGGTGTCTTCTTCAATTTTGTTTTCCAAAGATTTAAAGTTCTTGTCATACAAGTCTCCCACTTGTTTGATTAGAGTTACTCCGAGATACGTTATGGTATTTGTGGCTATTGTGATGGGTGATGTTTCTCTGATTTCTTTCTCGACCCATTTATCATCTATGTACAGGAGAGCTACTGATTTTTTTTGAGTTAATCTTGTATTCTGCTACATTACTGAAAGTGTTTATGAGTTGTAGAAGTTCCTTGGTAGAATTTTTGGGGTTGCTATCATATCATCAGCAAATAATGAGAATTTGATTTCTTCTTTTCAGATTTGTATTTCCTTGATCTCCTTTTGATGTCTTATTGCTCTAACTAAGACCTCAAGAACTATATTGAATAGATATAAAGAGAGTGGACAACCTTGTCTTGTTCCTGATTTCAGTGGGATCGCTGGGAGTTTCTCTCCATTTAGTTTTATGTTGGCTGTTGGCTTGTGTATATTGCCTTTATTATGTTTAGGTATGTTCCTTGTATCCCTGCTCTCTCCAAGACCTTTATCATGAAGGGATGTTGTATTTTGTCGAAAGCATGATCATCTAATGAGATGATCATGTGGTTTTTATTTTTCAGTTTTTTATACGGTGGATTACGTTGACAGATTTTTGTATTTTGAACTATCCCTGCATCTGTGGGATGAAGCCGACTTGATCATGGTGGATGATGGTTCTGATGTGTTCTTGGATTTGGTTTGACAATATTTTGTTGAGTATTTTTGCATCAATGTTCATAAGTGAGATTGGTCTGTATTATCTTTCTTAGTAATGTCTTTCTGTGGTTCGGGTATCAGGGTAATTGTAGCCTTATAAAAAGAGTTTGGCAATGTTCCTTTTGTTTCTATTGTGTGGAATAATTTGAGGAGTATTGGTATTAGTTCTTCTTTGAAAATCTTGTAGAATTCTGAGCTTAAACCATCTATATGGTCCTGGGCTTTTTGTGGATTGAGAACTTTTGATGACTGTTTCTATTTCTTCAGTGGTTATAGGTCTGTTTAATTTGCTTATCTGGTCTTGATTTAATTTTGGTAAGTGATATTTATCCAGAAAGTAGTCCATTTCCTTTAAGCTTTCCAATTTTGTGGAGTACAGGTTTTCAAAATATGACCTGATGATTCTCTAGATTTCTTCTGTGTCTGTTGTTATGCCCCCCTTTTCATTTCTGATTTTGTTAATTTGGATATTCTCTCTGCCTTTTGGTTAGTTTGGATAAAGCTTTGTCTATTTTGTTGATTTTCTTGAAGAACCAACTCTTTGTCTCATTGATTCTTTGTATTGTTTTCTTTGTTTCTATTTTGTTAATTTCAGATCTCAATTTGATTATTTCCTGCTGTCTAGTTCTCTTTGGTCAGTTTGCTTCTCTTTGTTCTAAAGTTTTCAAATGTTCTGTTAATTCACTAGTGTGGGATTTTTCTCAGTTTCTTTATGTAGGCATTTAGTGCTATGAACTTTCCTCTTAACATTTTTTTTCATTGTGTCCCATAAATTTGGATATGTTTTGTGGCCATTTTCATTGAATTTTAGGAAGTCTTAAATTTCTCCCTTGATTTCTTCCTTGACCCATTGATGATTCAGGTGAGCATTGTTTGATTTCCATGTGTTTGTGGTTTTCTGGAATTATTATTGCTGTTGAATTCTAGTTTTATGCCATAATAATCTGATAAGGTACATAGGGTTAT
This sequence comes from Neodon shergylaensis, assembly GCA_025134845.1. Lineage (NCBI taxonomy): Eukaryota > Metazoa > Chordata > Mammalia > Rodentia > Cricetidae > Neodon > Neodon shergylaensis. Next base: position 11,853,656 of record JABTXL010000186.1, read on the forward strand.
TCCTTTTTTTTTGTATTTGTGGAGGTTTGTTTTGTTACCTAGTATGTGGTCAATTTTTGAGAAGGTTTCATGAGGTGCTGAGAAGAAGGTATATTCTTTTATGTTTGGATGGAATATTCTATGAATGTCTGTTAAGTCCATTTGAGTCATAACATCTGTTAGTTCCCTTATTTCTCTGTTAATTTTTTGTCTGACAGACCTGCCCAGTGGTGAGAGGGGAGTGTTGTAGTGTCCCACTATTAGTGTGTGGGGTTTAATGTATGATTTAAGCTTTTATAATGTTTCTTTTACATATGAGGGTTCCCCTGTATTTGGGACATAAATGATCAGTATTGAGATTTTCTCCTGATGGATTTCTCATGTGACTATTATGAAATGTCCTTCTTTGTCTCTTTTGATTGATTTTACTTTGAAGTCTATTTTGTTAGATATTAGATAGCTATACCAGCTTGTTTCTTAGGTCCATTTGATTAGAACTCCCCCCCAACCTTTTACTCTCAGGCAATATATGTCTTTGAGGTTTAGGTGTGTTTCTTATATGCAGCAGAAGGATGGATTCTGTCTTCATATCCAATTTGTTAGTCTGTGTCTTTTTATAGGTTAGTTGAGTCCATTTATATTAAAGGATATTAATGACTAGTGATTGCTATCTCCTTTAATTTAGATTTCGTTGTTGGTGATGTTAGTTTGTGTGTTTAGGAATGGACTTCCTGAGAGAGACTCCATCAGCACAGGGAACACCTCTAAGGATTGACAAATGGGATTGCATGAATCCAAAAAGCTTTTGCTCAGCAAAGCAAAGGGAATCATCATCAGTGTGAACACAGCCTGGAGGATGACTAAAAGATCTCTGCCAACTGTTCTTCTAATAGATATCGAATATATAGAGAAGCCAGTCCACAAGTGAGAGGCTACACCTCTGGCACCCGTCAGCACTTCAACCCCACAGTCTCAGGACCGACTTGCTCATTCCTCAGGTCAGAGGCCTTCAAAATCATAACTCTCATAGTAAGTGCCCTAGACTCCAAAAGGACAGCTACACATGCATTCAAAGAATTCAGAGGGCACAAATAAACTCCCAAATGAAAGAAGCTAAAGAAACTCTTGACTATCGTCTTTCTGTTGCCATGGCTACTTTGTCCATCCAAATGAGTTTTACAATTTTTTTCTAGTTCTGTCAAGAGTATCATTGGAATTTTAATGGAGATTGTGTTGAATAAATTGAAAGTTAAGAATTATTTTTATGGTACATGTTCAATGCCCATGTGCGCACTCTCACACAGAATCAGCAGAATGAAGTAGGAAGGTAATCTAGAAACCAACAAACAGAAACACTGTACAAAATTCTAACTACACCAAGTGGTGGCGACACATACTTTTAATCCTGGCACTGGGGAGGCAGAGGCAGGTGGATCTCTGTGAATTCAAGGCCAGCCTGGTCTACAGAGGGAGTTCCATGACAGTCAGGGCTACACAGAGAAACCTTGTCTCAAAAACAAACAAAAAAACGAAAGAAAGAAAGAAAGAAAGAAAGAAAGAAAGAAAGAAAAGAAAGGAAAGAAAGAAATGAAAAGAAAGAAAGGAAGAAGAGAAAGAAGAAGAAAAAAATCTAACTGTAATGATGGGGTAATGAGAAAATTTAATAAGTCAGATAAAAAGCTCAGTGGAAAGTTTTTCTGTAGAGTGATTATTTGGACAATAGACTATTAAGGTTTAAAGACAAGGTAGAAAGTTGGTTAGTTCAGTCAAGATAAATGATACACACTTAAATGGGTAACTGGAATACCAGAGAGCTTGGAACACCATGAAAAGTCCAAATCTATGACTTATGAGCATAGAGGAAATATTATTTGACAAAACATTTTCAATAACATATGAGGATATTTCTTAAATCCAGGGAAAGGGATGCCTGTGTACATACAATATGTATATAGAACATCAAGTAGACGGGAAAAGAAAAGAAGTTCCCCACATCATACTATGGTTAAAGCACTGAATGTACTGCACAAGGAAACTGTATTGAGAGCTACAAGAAAGAAGGACCGAGTCACACACATGGCAGCCTTTTAGAAGAACAGCTAGTTTCCCAGTAGACACTTTAAAAGCCAAAATGCCTTGGAATGATTTATTTTACATTCCAATAGACCCAGATGCTGGCCCAGGTACTGAGCCTGGCAAAACTATCATAATGGAAAAAGAAATAAAAACTTTCCACAATGAAGGCAAGATAAAGGCAAAAAGAATTCATGCCTACCAAGTTAGTGTTCCAGGGGCTTCTGGAAGGAATGCTTCAGACTAGCAGGAAGGACAACCACATCCCCTAGTCTACAGGTAAAACAAACAATCTTAGGACAGTTGGTAAGCGAACAAGGACTAAGAAAGTACCAAATGGGACAAAGTCAATAAAATGACAAGAATACATATATTTTCCATAATAAATCTGAATATTCATCACTTAAACTCCCCAGTCAAAAGACACATGCTAGGAGATTGGATTAGGAAACAGGATCAACTTTTCTGCCATTTTTAAGGAATACAACCTATTATCAAAGGAGAGATACTGCCTTCAGATATCTGTGTACACATATTTGCACCTACACGCATAAGTAAAATGCACGCACACACGCACACACACACACACGCACACACTCACTCACGGTGGGGGGGGAGTACTGCTTCCTAAACACAATCTGATTATCTTCTTCAATTGTTTTTCCTTGAAAACCATACCTGTCTTCTTATTTTATAAAGTAAGTTTCTTGGCAATGCACATTTGCCTCCAGGAATGGAAGTGTGTTACTAAGTCCCAGAGGTCTTTGTACTCACAGGCATGCACTAGGGTACTTGGGATGTCAAGCACACAGGGTTGTTCTTTCAAGGAAAGGAACACTAAACTTGTGTTCTTCCCAGAAGGCTGGACTAAACCTGCTCTCGCCTGGTGACCTGTGGTGACCTGTGTACAATCTGTGTGGCCAGGGCCTTTCAAACACTTCACCTTCCTCCAGAGTCTGCTAGTTAACTCGTTTTTCTCAATCTATAGAACCTATCTTTATGGATAGGTATCACATGTTTTTACAAAGAGTTTTGATGTAGCCACATCTGACCTGAATTTAGCTTCCTTGTTCCTCAGAGATCTAGGTATGTTTTGTTGCATATGCAGGGTTCAGTTATTCACCACTAGTTTGCACCAGATCGTGCTGTGTTTAAATATGCCTAAAATAAACAACCTGGGGTTAGACTCCAGATGTCTGAACCAACATTGATTACTGATACATATGCCGAACAGCCTTCTTGTCTCTCCCAGCTTGCCTCTCTGCTGCCATGCAGGGCACAGAGATACTCCCTCCCCGCTGCACTGAGGGAAGTCAGAGAAGATCCATCTGTGCTGAAATTCAACAAGAGATTTGATATATGGACACAAAAGAAAATTTCTTCTTGAGTCTAATGCTAAGGTGGACATGGATGATCATTCTTGGAGTCTGGTAGAGATGCTGAGGCCCAGGAAACTTCTCTATGGATCTTCCTCCTAGACAGATTCTGCCTGAGCCAGGATGCCTCTCCCAAGGGCTCTCCCCATGGCCCCCTTCATTTCCTTGTTGCGGAAGCTGTAGATGATGGGGTTGCACATGGGGGTGATGATGGTGTAGAGGAGGGAGAAAGGCTTGTCTTTGTCAGGCCCATGCGTACTGTGGGGGTTCATGTAAGAGAACATGGCTGAGGTGTAGAAAAAGATGACCACAGTCAGGTGGGAGGCACAAGTGGAGAATGTCTTCCCCCTACCCGAGGAAGAGAATCTGCTAAGGATGGAGGCCAGGATTCTGGCATAGGAGGTGACAATGAGCACCATGGGGCTGAAAAGCACCACAATGGCATCAAGAAAAATCAACTTCATGCTGAGCTTGGGATCCCCACAGGAGAGAGCAATCACTATGGGGGCCTCACAGAAGAAGTTTTCTATGTGGTTGTCTTTGCAGAAGGGATTCCGGAATGATATATACTCAAGAAAGATGCCATTGGTCATCCCAAAGATCCAGGAAGAGCACACCAGTCTGACACATACCTGAGGGCTCATGATCTGGGCATAGTTCAGGGGGTGGCAGATGGCAACATAACGGTCGTAGGCCATGAAAGCCAACAGGATGCACTCGGTCACACCCACTAGAAAGACCAAGTACATCTGGGTCATACAAGAGGCAAAGGAGACTGTGTGGTTCTTGGTCACCAGATGGATGGATCAACATCTGTGGGATGGTGGTGGCAATGAAACAGATGTCCAGGAAAGACAGGTGTCCAAGGAAGAAGTACATGGGGCTGTTGAGTCTGGGGTCAGTCCAGGTGATGAGGCCATTCATGGCCATGGCGAGGCTGTAGAGAGCCAGGAAGAGGGTGAAGAGCAATGCCCGTGTGGAAGAGGGACTCTGCTCAAAGCCCACGAGGATGAACTCTGAGACTGTGCTGCTGTTCCTCAGGTCTGCTGTCTGGGGCCTGTTTGAGGAGGGGGGCAGGAGAAACATAAAGGGCACAGTTGTGTGGAAGGTTAGATGATCCCTGGACCCAGAAGCCCAGCAAGAGGCTTTCCCTGGATGACAGTAAATGTTTTGGCACTTGGCAGTCACTGGTAAATCTGTGAATAATGGCCTAGTGAAATGCCAGGGTCACCAGAGGCTCTATACATACATCCTCATTTTAGAAGTTGAGGAAGAGCTGGTTCCCCTTTAGGCTGGATTGATGAGATGCCCTGTGAAATGGTGCATGTGTTCCAGCCCCTTCAACATCAAAGGACTGCTTACAGCCGGATGCATCCAGAGGGGAAAGAATAAAAGAGCTATGCCTGGGACTCAGGTCAGATGAGGAAAGGTAAGAAACTAGGGTGTGGAGTGTGCGATGGTGATGACAGTTTATTAAAGGTCTTGGTATGAAACACATGAGAACATGTTCTCTAGAGGAAAACTATATTCTGTCTTTGCATACTTAAAGTGAAGAAAGGCTTGGAGTTTTAAAGCATAGGAATCAAATTGCTCAGTGAACAGTGGATAGCACTCCTTTCTGGATCTTTCCAGTCAATGATCCACCCTTTCTCTGATTCAGTCTCATAGAGGGGTTTATCCACCACACTGTGCACAAAAGGTGTCTGGCTGGAGCAGGAGCTTCCTGAATAGGTGACACCTTGCCTTATAGTCAGACATTCATACTCCTGGGCAGAAAGAATGCAGCCACCTCTCTAAGAATGGGGAATGAATGAGCAGGGCTCACAGATGCCAAGCATCTGGAACTGACCCCGTGAGAACCTTGGTCACCCTCACCCTGTGAGTTCATGGTGCTTATCTGATGTCTTTAGACAGTTAGTAGTCACAGTTCACATGCTCTTTCCTCATTACTATAACATTTAGGGAATCATTATGTTCAGATCCAGTCTCTTGTATTTTCATCATGTTTGCAGTTAAGATGTACCAGATCCTGTCGAGTGGTGGTGGCACAGGCCTTTAAACCCAGCACTCTGGAGGCAGAAGCAGGTGGATTTCTGTGAGTTCAAGGCCAGCCTGGTCTACAGAGTGAGTTCCTGAATAACCAAGGCTAAACAAAAAAAAACCCTATCTCAAAAAAACAAAAAACAAAACCAAACACAAGGTGTTTCAGATCCCCTTTATCTATACATGTTTCAGATGGTCATTGTATGCCTGCTGAGCCCCGTGTTCTTCAGTGCCTCCCTTCTGTTTTTCCTCTTCTATTCTCTTTGTGCTATACCTGCATTTTGCCTTCTATTGATCCCCTTTATTCATTCTTCCAACTGCTACTAATTCTTACCCCTTTCTCCTCCCACCATCTTTACTTATTACCTATTATTTGTCTATACAAGCTGTATTGAGCTCTATTGTCTTTCAAGTTCTCACATCCCCTTCTTGCCTTGAGGAGGCTCCCTATCCTGTCATGTTCCTTCCCTGAAAGACTAGATTCTATCTCCTGTGTCAGGGCCACTCCTTGAAGGGCTAGATTCCCTTCAAGTGAGGTTTCTTGGTCTATCAAGGCATCAGCTAGGTCTACTCCTATCATCTTCATACTGAACGGTTCTAATACCAAGGACTACTCTGGTGGTCTGGAAAGGGAAGGGCAGAGAGCATAGTTTAATATGGGCCCCAAATCTTTCACTTAGCAGACATGGTGAAACCAAGCTAATGATTGGGCAACATAACCCATGACTGTCAGTAAGCTACAATCTATAGAATTCTTGGATTTGGCTAAGAAGTTGTAGTTTGACTCAAGGACTCACTGAGCCCCACTAACAGACACATGCTTGCCTGTAGTTCACCGAGAAGAAATAACCTTCTGTACTGGCCAGCAGTGAGTGCTCTGGGAGGTGCCACCAGCAGTGAGTGCCCTGGGAGGTGCCACCAGCA
>JABTXL010000186.1:11860886-11872040 GCA_025134845.1 Neodon shergylaensis
GTGTGTGTGTGTGTGTGTGTGTGTGTGTGTGTGTGTGTGTGTGTGTGTAGCTTCTGTTTTCCAAGGCAGTGTTTTTCAGTGTAATAGTCCTGGCTGTCCTGGAACTTTCTTTGTAGACCAGGTTGGCCTTGAGCTCACAGAGATTCACCTGTCTCTACCTCCTGAATGGTGGGATTAAAGGCCTGTGTACCACTGCTCCATCAGATTGTATATTTTGTCCTTCTTGCCTTTAAAAAATTTTTGTGTTCATGATTATGATTTCTCTGGTAAGCTAGAAGAGCATTGTAATTGTCCTCTACAGACTCTACAGAGAAACAGCACCATCCTTAACTCCGCTGATTCTTATTTAAAGACCAAGGGTCTTTGATCTCAGTAAATTAACAACTTAAAAAATAGTTTATGAATATCCTGACAGTTGAGCCTCTATTTTATTGTCAAACTTTATGACATAGTTTAATCTGATTGAAGGGTTATGGGTAATTTAGTCTGGACAAAGAAGTCATACACAGTTTCCAGCAGAAAGGAATAGAGAAAAAAATTTTCTCTAAAGCTTGTGTTGTCATAGTTGATTTTACTGATGTATGATTTTACTGACCAATTTCAGAACCATCTATAAGCAAAACAGAAACTTCCCCAAAGTCCAAGAGCCTTTATAAAGATCAGTTGTTTGTATTGGGTCATGAGACTGGAGCACGAGCATCTTGATTACTCCCCTTTGGATTACCAGAGGCCCAGTGGGTAGGGAAATAAAATCTGCACACCACTGGGGGCTGTATTAGTCAGGGTTCTCTAGAGGAACAGAACTGATAGAATGATCATGATCTATACATACATGAAGGGGATTCCTTGGAGTGGTTTACAGCTAGCCCAACGATAGCCATTTCCTGACAGAAAGTCCAAGAACCCAGTAGTAGTTCAGTTGGCCTTCTCTACGCGACAGAATCCTGAAGAAGTCGGCTCTTTTGCCAGGGATGGAAGGCTGCAGCAGCAGGATGCATGAACTCGACAGTGAGAATGAGAGCAAGCAGGCAGAGGTCAAAAGTTTCTTTCTTCCGTGTCCTTTACATAGGCTGTCACAAGAGGGTGTGTCCCAGGTTGAAGGTGGATTGTCCCGCTTCAAATGATCTGGATTCAAGGTGGGTCTTCATAACTTCAAATCCCTCACAAGTGTGCCCAGCAGCTTGGGTTTTTAGTTACTTCTAGATGCAGTCCAGCTGACATCCAATGACAGCCATCACAGAGGTCCTGGTACTGTTTTCACGTGAAGGTAATTGTCATAATGTAACAGTCCTAATCTGTGTCTGTCCTTCAATTACACCACCACAGGGGACAGGATGTGCCCCTGTGACTTGTTTTTGTGGAAAGGGAAAGCTGTCACTTGTCCATCGGATTATCCTTATTCTCCTATAGAACGACATTCTCTAGGCCAGTGGTTCTCAGCCTGTGGATTGCAATCCCTATGTGGGGGTGGGCATCAAATGACCCTTTTACAGGGGTCACCTAAGACCATCAGAAAACACTTTTTACATTTTATGGTTGGGGGTCACCAGAACATGAGAAGCTATATTAAAGCGTCGCAGCATTAAGAAGGTTGAGAACCACTGTTCTAGGGCATTCTCTGTCCCTGTCTGGGAGGCTTTGTTGCTGTCAAGAGCAACCAATGACTAGAGAACAAGGCTACCTAACTCCAGGTTTCAGTGCAGAGAAACTCAGAGGATCTGTGATAACAGTTAAATTAGCAACAATTTTCAAAGTAGTTCATATATATCATGGAAGAAAGGACCAGTGATGTGCGATTCCCCTCTGTATGCTGTAAATATTATTGGTTAATAAAGAAACTGTCTTGGACCTGCACAGGGAATAGAGGTAGGTGGGGAAAACTAAACTGAATGCTGGGAGAAAGGAGGTGGAGTCAGAGAGAAGCCATGTAGCCCTGCTGGAGCCAGATGGAACTTTAGTCAGTAAGCCACAGCCACGTGGCAATACACAGATGAATAGAAATGGGTTAACTTAACATGTAAGAGTTAACCAATAAGAAGCTAGAGCTAATGGGCCAAATAGTGATTTAATTAATACAGTTTCTGTGTGATTATTTTGGGGCTAAGCGGCCAGGAACCAACAAGCAGCCCACTCCTTCCTACAGACCAGGAGCTCTAACAGTGTCTGAAATGTTCTTTCCTACCCATTAAGCTTATAGTTAACCAAAGGAGCCGTAATAAAGATTGCTGTGCCCCACTTTCATGGCTGACTCTGCTGTATGAATCACTGCTTAGGAGAGGGTCTTGTGGAGAGTATCCTCACTCTTCCATGTTCTGAACTGTAAAAGCACAGGGTTCAGGAATTAAGAGCAAGGTCTCCATGTATGACCATGAACTCGAAGAATCAAGTGTGATGTTGAGAGCCAGACCTGTGAGGAAATGTCTCACTGCAATATGATGGCTTGGATTCTTGTTATCTTTACAAAGATGAGTCTTTCTGTTGTTCTCCCATCATGCCCTGAACACAGGAAACAAGGGAGATGCAGCATTGTTATTAATTAATTGTTTAATAATAAAATAGTCTACTTTAGGAATGAGGTTAGTTTATTTGAGATGTATGGATTCACCAGTCTTGTTTAAATTAATTTATTATTTTTAAAAAGATTCAGTCTGTAAGTTTGACTATCTTCTGATAGGTTTTTCTTCAAGTAATATGTCTTTTAGTCATATTTACTATCATCTAAAACCATTTTCTCATATGCATACTTAAAGCTGTTATTCATTGGATTAAACTCTTCTCTTCATGGTATAGAAAATCATTGTTTTCTGGACACAAAGCTCACAAGGTAGATCCAATTTGAGATTCAAGAACCCCCACAAATTGATAGATCTGTTTCAGATTTCACCCTGTAAGTGAATCTCTAAAACAGTGTAGGGAAGGTTGAATATATTAGAGACTTTTTTTTGTTTGGGGGGGGGAACTCATTATTTATCAACTTCTTGAAGGCAGCTGGAACTTAAAGGTTTAAAACTTCTTTTTGAAGTTCAACAACTTCAAAATCTTATCTTCTTTTGATTGAAAAATACTCTTTTAATCGCTGAATTGTTGTTTCCTCAAATGTTCTCTTCTGAAATCTGATTGAGATAGGATTGTGTTGGGGGGCAGAGCTTGTGCTCACAAATAGGCAGTAGGGGAACCAGGAGTGTTAAACACGCAGGGTGTGGTCTCTTCAAAGAAAGAGATGGATAACCTGTTTTAATAGCCTGGTGACCTCTGTGCTATTTGTTGTTCCAGGCCACACCTGGCTGCCCAGACTCTTAAGTTTATTTCAGTCATCCTTCCTAGGTCCTTACCTTGAGCATTGTTTCTTGTCGATAGAATGCATCTTTATGGAAGAGGTCACATGCATTTTGTTAAGAGTTTCAATTTAGTCATATCTTTAGCTTTGCTGTATGTACAGTACTGAGTATCATCAGGAAGCTTTCCCCAAAATTTTGCTGTACTTAAATACACCTAAAATAAACTGGCCTGTGTGAGTCTCTAGAAGTTTGAACCAACACCAGCTACTAAGTCATGATGAACAGAATTTCTTTCTCATCTCACATGAATTGACACTCTACTGGACCTGGTGGTTGCAGAGATTCCCACAGAATTTAACATCTAATCCCACCACCAGGTCTTTCTTGAGAAAGACTTCTCAGGAGAAGTCTAGGGAAATCATTTATTCGGCTCCCAACTATTATGGGGGGAGATGTCCTTGATCTCATGAGTGGGGTGATTGCACAATGAGCTTTATCTCCTGGGGCTCTTAATGTTCTAATGCTAAAAACGGCTAGAACATTCAGCTACTTCCCCCACAGGCCTGTGATCCAATTTTGCTTTCATGGTTAAAAGAAGAAATGACCTAAGGACATCAGGAACCAAATGTGGATGGAGTGAATAATTCAGTAGCAGGCCTATAGCAATCAGAAAATGACATTGGGTCTCATTCACCATAAAGGTGACCCTCATGCCTTAAGTGTAATAGGAAAACTCAAACACTGAGAGTCCCTGAGTAAATATAGATAATTTTAAGATGTATAACATTATACGCTCAAGCAGTTTAGATGTTTATGGCAACTCCTTACCAAGAAAGATAATAACAGATTTGAAAATGAGCAAAGAATCTGAATAGACATTTCTCAAAAATAACACAAATAGCCAATAGGAATATTAAGAAAACACCCAACAGCTAACAATCAGGGAAATGCAAATTAGAGCCAAGCAAGATATGAACTCATACTTGTTAGAATAGCTATTATCAAAAAGATGAAAGGTAAGTGTTGGCAAGGATGTGAAGGAAAAGGTTCGTTCTTGCACACTGAAGGTGGGAATATGCGTCCTGCTGTTATATTAAATGTGGTGTTTCCCAAACAAGTTTGAAGTATGGGGATCGTCTGATGCAGCAGGATTATGTTCGAAGGAGACTAAATTAGCATAATAAGGATGCAGGCGAGCATCTTTATTTCCACATTCGCTGCGGCACTGTTTATGTTTGGAAAATCGAATGTCTGATTACTGGAAATTTTGGGGAGTCCTACCATGGCCATCACATGTTACCTGGGAAATCGGGGGACCCTCTTAAGGTTCTTACTTTTGTTAATAAAAGAACTTAAAGACAGACTCAGAAAAAAGGTCAAGGACACATTTATTAACATTTAAAAGAAAAATCCCAGGGCAGGCAAGATGTAAACCTTGGCAGCTGCCCAGAGGAGGGAAATGAAGAGAAATGGGAGAAATTGTGCTGTTTGTAAGCAGTCACATGGTAGAGAGGGGGTTTTAGAGAGTGAAAAAGCTGAAGATACCAGAGGAAGCATTTTTCTGCTTTGGGTCAGGACTCAGAAAGGTGGGCAGGCTTAACAGAGCCTCCTGGTGGCTCCATGGTGACTGCACCAGGCAGTGGGAAAGAAAACCAGATTATCTCATTAAAGGGCTATGAATGAAAACTCCTGGAGAGAAGCTGTGTTTGCAGAGACTGACTTAACTGATTCAAACGGCACTATCGTGGAGAGATTAAAATGTTAGAGGCCCAGAGGCTAACTTCTGTTTATCTAGCTTTAACCCCTGGAACTACCATTCCTTCATCAGAACCAACATCCTATGGCTAAGAGATAAAAACCTTTTGTAATCTGTTAATTTAGCGACTACAAGCTTTCACTAACCTAAAATCTGAAAATGCTATCAGAGAGCATCTTGGGCTTTGTGGTGGTTTGAAAGAAAATGGCCCCCAAAGGGAGTGGCACTATTAAAGGGTGTAGCCTTTTGGAGTAGATGTAGTCTTGTTGGAGGAAGTGTGTCACTGTGGAGGAGGGCTTTGAGGTCTCGTATATGCTCAAAATACCTTCCAGTGTCTCAGACCACTTCCTATTGCCTGTGGGATCAATGTCCCTTTAAGAGACAAGCACCATCCACTCCCTCCCCCATCCACTGAGGCAAGCAGATCTTCCTTCCTATTTGCAGCCTGAGTCTCTTCCTTTTCAGTCTCCCTCTCAAAGAGACAGCTTCTGTCTCTCCCTTCTCTCTCTGTGTGTGTGTGCTCTTCTCCCCTTCTCTTCCATTACCCACTAAATAAATATCCAACCTCACTCTGCATGGCATGCCTATCCATGTCTCTGTCTCTTGCTTGCCATGTGGCTCCCTGCTGGGACCAGCTGCCTTGCATGGTCTTGTGGCATGCCTATCTGTCTGACTCTCCTTGTGGCCTGCTGCGCTGTCCTTGCCTGGGACTGGCTGCTCTTGAGACCTGCCACCACATGGCCCACTGCCGCTGCTTGGGGACCTCTCGGGACCTGCTGCCCACTGACACCACTAGGGGACCTGCAGTGTTTCTGCTGTTGCAGCCACTAGGGGATCCGCAGCATTTTACTTACTCCATTACAATCAAGGTGTAGTTCCTTCTCTAATCTCAGCTCCTTTTCTAATGCTATATCTGCCTGCATGCTGCCTTGTTTCCCGCCATGATGATAATGGACTAAACCTCCTTCCTCAGTCACTAAGGAAATGCCTTACAGTTTACTTAAAGCCTGATCTTATGGAGGCATTTCCTCAATGGAGGCACCTGAGGAACCTGCCTGGCTTCATTTTGAAGGCAGGAAGCCATTTTGGTATTTCTAACAAGTTCTCACTTACTGTAAGAACTGAGTTTCTGTTTTTTAGATTTCTGTTTGCTGGAACCTAACCTGCCCCAACCCTTGAGTTGTTTTTGAGAACATCCTGACCCTCCCTAATCAGTGACCACGTGATGACTTTGTTGTTTGTTTATTGAGATTTTCCCTTGCTTCCTAACTACTCTGTTAGTAGTTCTGTAAATCTGCTTTGCAACCACTCATAATTTCAATCCTTAAAGGGCCCTGAGAAATGGACTCAGCAGTGCTCTCTCTAACTTGATGTAGGAGGCAGTTGCTGGCCAGCTCTCTGGTACACCTGAATAAAATTAAGCTTGCTTCAGATTTGGCCCCAAAATTGTGGTAGTGGGTCTTATTCTCACCTGGTGGGATTAACACTCCCTCTTCTTTGACGACTATAGTTTGTGTCAAGTTGACATAAAACTAGCCATCACACCTTGATTTGTGACTTCTCTGTTCTGTAAACGGTGAAACATTGTGAAACTGCTTCCATGGAACCTAAATCTGTCCCAGGCCATGGCCGCTCAGAATGGCCCCAGAAAAATTACTTCCAATTCCTTTTAAAATAAGAATTGTTATTTTGTCTTGTTTTTTTTTTTTTTTTTTTTTTTTTTTTTTTTTTTTTTTTTTTTTTTCTCATAGGGCTAATTATTCTTCCCATTTCTTTACCTTGGCTTAAAGAGGGGAGATTTACTTTCCTGGGGAGTGGTCCAAACTCGCTGAGGGGTGGTCTCACTTCCTGACGAAGTAATCACCTTTAGCTAGGTGACTGATCTGCTCTACCAGAATGTTCAGTTTCCACCCACGTTGGATGTTCCATTCTCTGACCAGAGGAGATAGTTTTCTCTTAATAGATCTTTATTGTTACCATAACAGTATCCATCAACACATGTCGTTCAGTCTTTAAAAGGCAGGAAATCTTAGACTTTGAGATAATGTGGAAGAACTTAGAAAACATCATGTGAATTAAGTACAGTGAAATACACTGTATCATGTCATTTCTATGTTGGACATGTAAAACTCATGGCAAGGACACAGAGAGCAGGAAGGTGGCTCCTAGAGACTGGGGTACAGGTGGGGATAGAAAAGATGTTTTGCCTAAGGACACAAAATTTGAGTTAGGCAAGAGGAATAATTTCAAGAACTCTATTATACAGCATGGTGGGTTATGTATTGTATACCGGAAATTTGCTAAGGTCGTGGGTTTTGTGCATTCTCACCACAAAAGGATTAGTAGTTATGTGAGGTGATAATATGTGGTGGGGTAAGACAGTGCAGGGGTTCCTCCATCTTGTGTTCTTGCAGAAGTCACGGAAGCTCTTTGATGACCCAGCTTTATTCTAGGAACCTGAGGTTAAGATGCCCCAGCTAGTTTTATCTTGGCTTCTGTTAAATTTCCTCTTTGTATAAGCCTCTCCCCCTAGCTAACTGCTTATCTTAGCTTCTGTTAAAGGGCTTGTTTGCACCCTCTACCCACAGCTTCCAGCAAGATAACAAGATGCAGGGGTGGGGTGGCGGTGTGTGCCTTTAAAAGCCCCTTCTATAAATGTTTGGGGCAACACTTGGGTCGTGAATACCTGGGTGTAGTCCCAGCTGGCTGAAGTAAAGACTTTCAATCCCATATAAACTGTGTCTTGAGTGCTCATTTCTGGTGGGCCCCCATAACAAACAGATACGGGAGCTAAGTTGACGTAGCTGTCTCACAACAAATGCACATACATGAAAACATCATGTTGGGTGTAACTTGGTGGTAGTGTGCTTGCCTAGCATATGTAAGACACTGGCTTTTATCTCCAGCACTTCAGAAAGCAAATGAGCAATGAAGTAGCACATTGTACATCAGAAAAAATATACATGTACCATTTATCTATTAATAAAAAGTTCAGTCTTATTTTGAATCAGAATCAGAACACAAAATGTAATAGCAACTGGCCTGGCAGGGATGACGCTATTTTAAAGGGTCCCTTGTGTCTGTTATTTTGGCCACTGAATGATGAGTCTCAAGGAACTAGAATTCCCCCAGGAATCTCCTGCTGAGAGAAGAGAAAGCCTAAACTCTGGGCCAACCAGAACAAAAAGATTTGATGGTTGTTAGATCACCTTAATGAAGAGACAGTGATGGGCGGGAGCACACCTTGACCTAGGACTACTTAGTATGTGCACCTCTGGCCGTCTATTAAACCTTAGTCTCACTTCAGGACCCAAAGATGGACTCAGGATGCCTGGACCTATTCATTCCTTCCCCAAATGCAGCCACATTGAATACTTTTCCTTTACCCCTTTTTCATCATTAATTTGGCTATTTTTCATTTTGAAAAAATTTTTGGTTTTGTTATTTTATGTGTATTTGTATGTGTGTATGTCTGTGTGAGTGACATGTATGGGTGACCACGGAGGCCAGAAGAGAGTGCTGGATCCCTTGGAGCTGGAGTTATATAAGGTTATCAGCCATTTGATAGGGAAGCTAGGAATGAACTGGAGTCCTCTGCAAGAGCAGCAAGTGCTCCTAACTACTGAATCTTTCCAGCCCCAATCTGGCTGTTTTAATTGACTTATCAAGGACAGGTGATCAGATCTGATCTCTTGGGGCACAGACTGGGACCTTAATTTTCATAGCAAAAGCCTTTGTTATCCCTAATTAGGTATTTTTATATAAATATTCATTTTGAATACATAACCCATTTTGTTCAGACATAATCATTGAAAAGTAATCTTTAGGAATGATGCATAAATTTCAAAATAAAATATGTAAATGCTCATGCACACCTTCTCCAAAATCTTATGCCTTATTAGGAGACAGTGAGGGCCAGTGTATAGGCAAGGGACTTTGGGTCAGGCACATCTGAAATTCAACTCCAGAGGAGTGTTGGCTGGTTGAGTCTCAAGTTTTTTTCTCCTACCAAATAAGGATTAACTCCTATAATTATCAGCTAGAACAGATTAGACAATATAGATTAGTTTTGATTCAGTTTCCCCACATTTCTCTACGGTTCCCCTTCATATGGGAGGAATGCTACAGAGCCGGGCCTAGCCTCCCACTCATAGCCCAGGTACTCCTGTGTTAGTGGAGAAGAGGACAATGTTCCCCAATGTTTCCTGCCTTTCAGATCCAGAGAGAGTGTGCTTCCCTACTCTTTAACCATCAGAACCCAGCTACTTAGAGTTCAACCCAGTGACTTTTCAACCCACACATTAGAGCCTAATTCCTAATGGGCAGACTAGGAAGGATACAGGGGTGCTGCAAACTTTACTAGCAAGAAAATGACCATGCACCTCTGCTACTCTGACTCCATGCAAACAGCCCAGGAGACAAGGCAAGCATGTTCTCTCAGCATCTATAAAAGGACTCCAGAAGTCCAGCAGGTGACCTGATGATTTACAGGCCCTAAAGACCAACTCAACCCAATTTAAAAACCTGCCAGATAACCTTAAAGTGCTCAACTCAAAGGTCTTCTGCTGGGCCCCAGCTAACAGAATCCCGAATCAACAAGTGCTAGACTCCCCTTACAGTAAAACTGCCAGATTTTAAATCCCAGCATCCCAAATGCTGACTTACAAATGGGAGCAGTCTTAGCTGGGCCGTGGTGACTCACACTTTTAATCCTGGTGCTTGAGAGGCAGAGGCAGGCGGATCTCTGTGAGTTAGAGGCCAGCCTGGTCTGCAAGAGCTAGTTCCAGGACAGGCTCCAAAGCTACAGAGAAACCCTGTCTCGGAAAACCAAAAACAACCACAAAACCAAATGGAAGCATCTTTTGGTGGCAAGATACAGGCTTTTGGCTACACAGTAGTCATACGCTTTGGGCCCTTCTGAGTCATTCAGCCCCCAGACCTGAGGTAATTGCTCTCACTTAGGGTTCTTACTGAGGCAGATAGGAAACTTAATGTTTATGCAGATTTGGCTTACGTGTTCCATATGAACTATACCCTTGAAACCTTCTAGAAAAATCTCCTCACTCTTCATAGCTTTCCTATTAAATATGTTCCTGTGATTTTGGCTCTTCTGGAAGCCAGGGAGCTCTGACTCAGGTGGCTATTATGCGTTGCGAGTCTTATAAGGAGGACTCTGACAGCAAAGGGGCTCAACAGGACACACAGACAGCCAGGCTTCTACTCCCAAGTCTGCGACTCAGCCACACCTTTAAAGTCCTTCGTGGTAGAGCTTTCCTCTAGACACATGTGCTACTGGATCCAGAGACTCATTAGGACAGATGATCGAGGCTGTTACTGGGCGCCAGGTTAAGGATAGCCCAAACAGGATTCTGTGTGTTTTGGGGGTCATCTCACATTAAGCCAGAGACTGGGTCTATCCTCAAACCTTCCCACAAGATAAAAGCTCCCCCTGTCTGCACTGGACCCTGTCAAGTTCTGATACATCGCTGATTGCAGTCAGGTTACAAATCCGTCATGGTTGTAGGTTCATCTGTCCAGAGTCAGAGTTGCTCTACTCCCAGAGTGCAAATAGCCTATTCCTGTCAACCTCTTGGCTATCTTTATCTCCTTATCAGGCAAGACCCAGCTGAAACCCATCACTAAATACCTCAGATCCCAGGGAAGTCACGATCTAGGTCATGGCCATTGCTGTACGCCCTTACTACAGCAGCACTGGGCCCCTGTGCTGGGTGCAGAGCTCCTTACCCCCACAGTCACTATTTTCATGTTTACCTGTCTTCCCCAAACCACCTCATGGTGTCATTCAAACTACTATGACCTTTGTTATTCTTTTACTCCTGAGCATACTACTTTGTTTTTGTTCTAATTTTGCTGTTTCTTTGATATTTAATCTTCAGGTACAGTTGGTATCATCCAGAACACAGGCTATTAAGTTCCAGTTGA
Organism: Neodon shergylaensis; assembly: GCA_025134845.1. NCBI lineage: Eukaryota > Metazoa > Chordata > Mammalia > Rodentia > Cricetidae > Neodon > Neodon shergylaensis. Next base: position 11,871,864 of record JABTXL010000186.1, read on the forward strand.
TATTGTCCCAAGGCTGTCAATCATTACTAGCTACATCAAAACCTGTCTCTAACCACCAAGGACCTCTTGAACTCTAAGCAATGCCATAGTCAGCCTTCAGACTTCTGCAGGAACTAGCCCTCTCCTTAACCTCCTGCAGGAACTAGCCCTGTCCTTAGTCTCCTGCAGGAACTAGCC
>JABTXL010000186.1:11899582-11910914 GCA_025134845.1 Neodon shergylaensis
GAGAGAGAGAGAGAGAGAGAGAGAGAGAGAGAGAGAGAGAGAGAGAGTCACTTTCCCTTAAGGGTGTGGTCTGGCCTCTCATTAGGAAGTACATGAACATTGAAAATTAGAGCTGATGGGCTATGACTTTTTTTTTTTAAAAAAGGAAAGAAAGTACAGGAAGCAGGGGATTGGGAAGTGGGGCAGCTCTTGGAGGATAAAAGCAGGGGAGCTGGAGGAGAATATGATTAAAATACACGGTATGAGATCCTCAAAGAATTAATCAAAATATATTCATTCCTTTAATGTGGAAACCATTTACCATTTGGGAAGTTCAAGGACTTGGATTTAAACCCTGGCTCCTCACTTTACCAGCTGTGTAATTTAAGTTATTTATGTTACTAGGTTTTAGTTTCTTCATCTCCCAAAATAAAAAGGAAAAATAATGGTTTCAATACTATTGGATTAACCTGAGGATAAAATAAATAAGTCATATGAAATTTTTGAGACAGTGCTCAGCACATAATGACAGTACAGAAACTGACTACATGGTACATGGATCCATTTAAAAATTTTACTCAGATAAATTAAGTATCGGGTAAGAATCTTTATACACAAAATTGTATGTCCCAGCATTATTTGTAGAGAGAAATTTAGGAACTATCACATGGGAACTGTTACTTAGAGAAATGAAAGAAATATTATGTAGTTATTAAAACTTTATTTATGAACCCATGATAAATATATAATTAAAGTGAAATGAAAAGCAAGTCATATATCAGTGTGTTTAGAATATCATGGCTACATTTAATTTAAAAGAACTTTCTTTTGCCTCCTTTAAAAGATTGCTTAAACACGATGGAGCTATGAGAGGGCTGTTTATTTCATTTTTGTGTGTGTGACAGGGTCTTGCTAAATGGCTCGAAATAGCCCTGAACTCGCCACTTCTTGCACACCCTCTCCCCTGGGTGTTGGAATTGCAAGCATGCAGCACTATGCCAGCAAAGACCTATTTTTAAAAGCTCTTCTCTCTTTCTTTCCTCCCTCCCTCCCTCCTTCCTTTTTTTGAAACTCAGAATTCTTAGCTTATTAGCATGCATTTAATGTAGACAAGATGTCATGTTAAACTCATGGCATAACTAACCAAAAATGCATCAAGCAGAACTACTTCTAGGCATACAAACTTCAGATAGCCATAAATGACATAATTTATTTAAACACTAAAACAAAAAGAAGTAGATGTCTGGACAGTTGCAAAAAAATTAGGAAACTCTGAGAGCTGAAGCATTGTAAATCATCGCATATAAAATAGTACAGATTTGATTACCAGGAATTCTAGGTGACCTGCCATTGTGAAAGGGAATCACTGGACCTGCAGGGGGGCTGCCTGTGGGATTCTTTGTCTCCCTTTAAGTCATGTTGGAATCAACATTAAAATAATTGTTAGGATTTCTGACTATGTCTCAGCTACAACTTTTCTGGTGCTGTTCATTTTGTCCTGGCCTCAGCAAGACTGTGACTTAGACAAATCCAACAAGTTTCTTAAATATAATTTTGACAGGGACAAAGCCCTGTCTGGATCTAGATAATAGGCTCTAGGGCAGAGTCCAGTGCTATTATTCTGCTAAATGGACATAGTAATAAACTTTCCCCTGTGTTCTTATCTTTATACCCACAGATCACCTCAGGGAGGCCTTTTCAGTAGATGGTGACTTACACAGAGCCCCACCATTGATTATCGAGCAGAGAATAAGAGATTGTGGCATGCTCAGCTCTAAACAGGCCATCTGTATCACACCCCTTCCTCCAAAGACTCAGAAATCATGGTGACAGGTGGCGGAAATTGTTAAAGCCAGGTGTAGTGGATATCTGTAATAAAACAGTATTTACAGGACATGACAACACTATCCCATATGTGACCTGACAGGGCCCCTGACTGCATGCACAAAACCAACCCAGCCAAATTTGTCTATAAATAAAACAAACAAACCCAATCATAACTTCCTCCTGAGAATTACCCTTCCAGGCTATTTAAATAATGTAAGATTTATGTTTAACCCTTTCTTTACTATGACTTAGACAAAGAGACAGCATAAAGAGAATTCCTAAGACATAATCAAATTCACAAAACCCTATGAGGTACAGAGAAACAGGAAGAAAATGTGTTCAGTTAATACACACATAGAATTAGCCTCTATATATAAAGGGTTTGGCTATTTATACAAAAGAGGCTTGGAAGAAATCATAGAGGGTTTTGACATTGATAATAGCAAGGGTGAAATTAGACTGGCTCTTTTCTGTGATCTCAGCATGACCATGGTTCACGTGAATTGTAGTGCTAACTTGAAAATGTATGCTGATTGTAGAGATAACCAGCCTAAGATGGAAGTTCAGGTCATCATATCTGAAAGCCTTTGAAAGAACTGAGCAGTTACCCATTCAATGACAGGGACAGAATTAGGGAGTGCAAGATACATTTGTTTGAGACTCAATATCTATGAAAATAATAGATGAGTATTGAAGAAATATTCCTCAGAGCTCAGAGTTTGAACTTAGATAAACCGAGTATCTCTTACCTGAAATGTTTGATACCAGAAGTGTTTTGAATTTCACATTTTCATATCTGTAAACTATGAAATCTTGAGTATGACTCCCAAGTCCAAAAACAAAATTCACATATATTTATGTATGCACTTAGCCCGAAAGTAATTTAATATAGTGTTTTAAATTATTCTGTCCACTTTGAGCCCCCATAAAGCAAAGGGTTGTCTAAGTCACTCATGACAATTTCTCTGAGAAGTTTTGAAGGGGCTGGTTGAAGGGGCTGGTTCATCTCTCCCCTTGAGGTTACTGAATAAATTGGGATCTGTACCTGAGTTTTGAGGCAACTGGTTTCATGAAGACAAGTGAGTGATATTGACCCTCTTTAAATTTGGACTTTGAGCATTTTGTATCTTGTGTGTTCAGACTGTGGATGCCCAAAACATGCTTATTTCTCAGTTTTGCTGCTTGCTAAGAGCACCCTGCTAAGACCACTTTCCTGTGTGGGTTGGTGTAAGAGGAACTTATAAGAAAATACTAAACTCATCCTAAGTGATGACCAGTGGTTATCCAGTGCACGCCCACTGCTTTGACTTCACCATGTCCCTCTCCTTTTCTTCTCTGAACTATTTGTGTTAGAAGAGATCTTTCAAGATTTTGATCTCAATAGTCTGTTTAAAGACCAGTGTTCTAGGTCAAAAAATTCTTAGATAGCTGTCAGGTTGCTTGTAGTTCTTTGTCAAGAGGGGTTCTCAGTTTGAGGTGTTGGAGGAAGGAAGGGGAGGGGAGAAGTGATATAATTATTTTTTAACTAAAACAAATTTAATAAAAAAGGGAAAAAAACCCTTATCATGTCCCTAACCACCATTCTCTTTCTTTTTAACTCTGTATTCTGTAGATCTTAAAGAAAATAGAAGGGCTGAATCTTTGTATTATGTGTCTCATTGTAATATATTCATAAGCCTCTGTGAGATGCTCTAATATTTTTTCTCAAATCAGCAAGAGAGGAAAATGCACAGACAACCAGAAAATCTATTCACTCAGGGAAATGGATTGAGAAGAAAGCACTAATGGAAAAACAAGGAGAGGAATAAATTATGAGGCAGATAAAAGGGGAGAAAGGCAGGCGAGTGAAAACAGATGATGAAATCGAATACAGAAATTAGTGAGAATATTAGGAAAAGGGGAAACAAGAATAGATTGAAAAAGCGTAACCATTGCAACATTGGTTTCTACAAGAGTCCACAGTTTGCATTCATTTCTACATACGGTCCTCACAAGCAAGGCCTGGGAGTGGTTTGAAAAGATTTCTTGCATATGACTGGGGAATGAAGCCTGGAAAGCTGTACATGCACTGACTTGTCAAGCAGCTTCAGGGTAGAAGAGGCAAAGCTAACTTTCCCACTGAGCTACTTAATAATAAAATATTTAAACAGATAGAGATAGGACAACACCCTTTCTGCTACTGCTGCAGAAAGATGATGGGAAAATGGTGATGTCAAGATGATCAGGGCCATAGGGGGCAGGAAGAGCTAGAATAATAGAAATGAAGACTCTAGAAAAAAATGAGCAATCAGATAGGAGACAGGCTAAGATGTTTGCATAAGCATAATGGGACTTTTTGATAGTTTGATACAGAGTTAGCTTCCTGAGCTAGATGTTTGGAATGACCCACCCCAGCTCTCCGACTCTGAGAAGACAGGTCTTTTCATGTTTTTTTCCACATAGACAGGGAGATTCATCCTAACAGTGACACACAGACACCAGAGCCGGGCCAGATGAGTAGACAGAGCACCAGGTGGCAACACAAAGGGGAGGCACAGAGAAGAAAGAATCTTAGCAGACAGAGTTGGGATAGCAGAGATAGAACGTCAATAGGAGAAACAGCAGGTGCAGGGATTTATGTGCTGAGTGCAGGTATGACCCGAATAAGCAGTTAGGAAGTGCTAATCTCTAGGATACCCAGATGCAATGTCAGCTTTTACACAGAACAAAACATTTACTAACCTGTGCCGTTTACTGAGACACATACTGGAGAAGTCATTGGTTGTGCTGATCTTACATGCAGAGCAAAGGTGCAATGAGTTCTGTTGCAAACCCACTGAATATTTATAGGCTCATGAGCTGCAGTGACCCCCCCCCCTCTCTCTCTCTCTCTCACACACACATACACACACACACACACACACACACACACACACAGAGGCAGGTAGTAGGGCAGCCAATGGGTTTTCAGCATCAAGGAAGAAGGAACTGCTTTTCACTGTGCACCAATGGGAATCTGATCATAATGGACAAGTAATCTGCTCTTGGAGTGTGTCTTAATTGGTTGGCATTCAGGAGCCAGCTACATTACTGTACTCCTAGAATCCCAGGGGGAGTTGCTCACTGACAAAATGCCCTGGAATTTCTGCTTGAGAGTTTTTTTTTTGGGGGGGGAGGCTTGTTTCTTCTTCTTCTTCTTCTTCTTCTTCTTCTTCTTCTTCTTCTTCTTCTTCTTCTTCTTCTTCTTCTTCTTCTTCTTCTTCTTCTTCTTTTTCTTCTTCTTCTTCTTCTTCTTCTTCTTCTTCTTCTTCTTCTTCTTCTTCTTCTTCTTCTTCTTCTTCTTCTTCCTTTTTTTGAGACAGGGTTTCTCTGTGGTTTTGGAGCCTGTCCTGGAACTTGCTCTTGTAGACCAGGCTGGTCTCGAACTCACAGAGATCTGCCTGCCTCTGCCTCCTGAGTGCTGGGATTAAAGGCATGTGCCACCATTGCCCAGCTTGCTTCTTTATTTTTTTATTCTCAAAGAATTTCATCCATGTATAGTATGAAATATCACCATATCCTCCCGCCATTTCATCTCCCCTCTAACATGGCCTCTCTCAACTTTATGCCTTCTTTTGTTTTGATAACCCACTAAGTTCAACTGGTGCTGTCCGTATGTACATGTGTGGGGTCATCCCATGGAGCATGGAAAACCTACCAGTAGCCACACCCTCACAGCAAAAGAACTGTAGCGCAACACCTGCTCTATGCACTATGGTATGGTTCATGAATCAGCAAGGGGCTGGAGATTATTTTCTATATAATTAGACCAAAGTTCTTGACTGGCCTGGGTGTGGCACAAATATGATGGAAAAAAAGGAGAGCAACTAACCACATGCAAATCCCATAGGAAATCCAACTGCTCTTGTTCCACATGAATGATATTAAATGCTGGTACCAGCTACAAGATAGTCACAGCAGCTGTCTGGCTGATGGCAATTCTGGCTGCCAGCAGAGCAGGTCTTAGCAATGGCAATAGCCTCCTGCTTCTGTCTCCTTCCTACTAGCATGCACCACCACAACTGGCCGGGTTGGCTCCACCAGGCTGGGTACTGACTGGGCTAGGGCAATGTGCCTCCCGCTGCCTCTGGGAGTTGGGGCAGCAAGCGGGCTCAGGGACCTTTGGCGGCTACTGTGCAGATACCTCGGGTCCTGTAGGGAAAACTGGCCACATGCACCACTAACTCTTGGGTGCATAGAGCTGGCAGCCTGGCAGGGTCTGGGTGGCTCCGATTGCTGATGCTCCTGGCACTGCTGCCTTATGCTGTCCCCCTCGGCTCTACAACCTCTAGTAAACAAACATTTAGGGAATTTGAGTGTCGTTCTCGCTAAACTACTTCCTACTGTTAGTTGGGTGAAGTAATTTTGGAGAGGTATTTACAGAAACTTTTGGCGGTGGTCTTGGTCCATCAAACCACATTAGCCTCTGTGGAAACAAAAGCAGAACCTCTTTTCCAAAGCAACAAATCCTTAGACCCAAATTTTAAAGTCAAGATACCTTTCTCAGCAGTCTTCAGAATCAATCTCTCAATCTAGATTCTCTATGCACATTCCATCTTTTCAAGGCCTTAAATTCACCCTCCCGCCTCTTCTTTATTACTTTCCTGATGGCCAGTCTTCTGGAAGGTGCCCCTCAGAGAGAGTCTCTAGTTCCTGATCTCAGCCTCCTCTGGTGCCTGTACCACATGGAACTGCTATCAGGCAAGAGTCTGGGGATGAAAAAAACACATACACATACCCATCTTCAATTCATCCTCACCATTCCTGAGGGCAATCTCTCAGGGATCCCTTGTTCCTGATCTTGCTGGGGGCCTCCATTTGTAATGCGATGCCTGCTCTACATGCCATGTGCTATGGTATGGTTCATGAATTTGGCAAGAGACTGGAGATTGAAACACACACAGAGAGACATGGACAGACATGGGTAATGTCAAGAGTGCTCACAGAAAATTCAGGGTCTGGGGGTCCACAGCCCCCAACAAGAATTCTCCCTGTCTCTGCAACAATCAACTGCCAGTAGATGCTTGGTGTGGAGTGAGGACTGGAGAGCACCTTCTATATCTCTGATGTTGCACAGACAACCACATTTCCTGCGAGTTACAGTAACTGCTTTGGTGAAGAGCCATGCTATGACTGGAAGACAGGATCATTCACATAACTTCTCTCCATCCCTCAGCTCTTACTTTCTTTCTAACCTCCTCTTCCTCAGTGTTCCTTAAGTCTTGGATGGCTGATAAAGGTGTTCCATTTAGGGACAAACATTCACAATCTCTTATTCTTAGCACGGTGACTGGTTATTTCTATCTGTTTTGACTGCTACCTACTGCAATAAACAAGCTTCTCTGAGAAAGGCTAAAATCATCCCAAGTCTTTGGGTATAATCCACAAATATATAGAAGACAATTTGACAATTTGGCCATTTGGCAAAATGACCATAGCATTTTCTACCCTATGGCCCATGTCCTCCCCAGCCATGGACTTTTGACCAAGATTATAGCACTAGATATGAAATACTCTCCTTTGTGTGGTCCTCAAATGCATGTGGAAATCAGTTAGTTATTCCATAACAGTCATGCCACATTCTATCAGTGGTGACATATTGCTTGGTAGGTCAGTATTGTTGCATGTAGGGTGCACCTGTGGGAAAGACCATTTATGTCTGCCAACTGCTAGCCAAGCACCTTCTGGCAGCATGAGATCTAGATGGCAGATCTTGGTTGGTTTGTGGTTGATTTTTCTGTCATACTCCCAAAGAGTATGGTTTCTTCATCAACAGGATCTAACTATGTAGTTATGGTGCATAACAAAGAGAAATGACAAGAGCCTGTGTTGCTTTAGAGGATTTCTGACCATAGGGAGAGGCAGTGATTTAGACTTCCCTCTGTCTTCATTGTATCCTATGGATTTGGTAGCTTGTGTTTCATTTTCATTCAATTCTGCAGTGAATCCAAACTTCTAGGAACTTTTAAATTTCCTTTTTAGTTTCTTCAGTGACCCATTCATTGTTCAACAGTTATTTAATTTCCATGGATTTGTGTTTCCCATGGTTTCCTTTTCTGTTGACATTCAGTCCTGGTCATAAAATTCTTTAATTTTTCCTGTATTTATTGAGAATTGCTTTGTGTCCTATTGTGTTATATATTTTGGGGGGAAATCCCATGGGTAATTGAAGATAAGTTGTATCCTGTGTTGTTTGGACTGGGGATTCTGTAGATGCCTATTTAGTCCATTTGATTTCTGATGTAATTTAAAGAGCATTTTTTATCATATTTATTTACTTTATGTGTACGTGTGTGATGGAGAAGTTACTTTCATTGGTTAATAAAGAAACTGCCTTGCCCCATTTGATAGGCCAGCCCTTAGGTGGGTGGAGTAGACAGAACAGAATGCTGGGAAGAAGGGAAGTAAGCTCAGACGCCATGCCTCTCCTCTCCAGGACAGATGCGATGAAGCTCCAGCCCAAGATGGACATACACTAGAATCTTCCTGGTAAGACACCACCTTGGGGTGCTACACAGATTATTAGAAATGGGTTAGTCAAGATGTGAGAGTTAGCCAAGAAGAGGCTGAAACTAATGGGCCATGCATTGTTTAAATGAATACAATTTGTGTGTTGTTATTTCAGGGCATAAGTTAGCCAGGCAGCTGGGAGCTGGGTGGCAGGAACGCAGCCCACAGCTCATTCTACACATGTATGTGCATGTGTGGGGGTGTACATTCCACTCCACATGGAAGGAGGTCAGAAGACAACTTGCAGGAATTGTTTCTTTTCATCATGTAAACCCAGGAGATTGAACTCGGGTGGGCCATGCTTCCAACAAAATGCTTTACCCACTGAGCTAGTTGGCCAGTCTGCCAGATAAAAAAAATACAGAAATATTGGGGTTAAATGACTTGCATCTATTGGTGAGAGTGGGGTATTGAAATACCCGCTATTGCTATATTGGGATTAACGTGTGGCTTCACATTAAGAAGTATTTGTTTTATGAAATTGGGTACAGTGATATGTTTGTCATGTGTTCATAATTGCAACACTCTCCTGATTTATTCCTCCCTTAATGAGTATGATGTGATCTTTTCTGTTTCTGCTAGGTAGTTCTGATTTGGTTTTGTCGGGTATTGGAACAGCGAGGTCTACTTTTTATTACTTCTATTAGCTTGGAATACTTTTTCCCACCCTTTACCCTAACTTGGTAACAATTTTGGATGTTTGATATGGGAGTCCCCTCTGTGTGCTGTGATTACCATTAATGAATAAAAAAAAACTGCCTTGGTCTGTTGATAGGGCAGAACTTAGGTAGGTGGGGAGGACTGAACTGAATACTGGGAGAAAGAAGGGCGGAGTTAGGGAGACACCATGGAGCCGCTAGAGAAATATGCTGGGAATTTTACCCAGTAAACCACAGCCACATGTCAATATATAGATTATAGAAATGGGTTAAATTAAAATTTAAGAGTTAGCCAATAAGAAGCTAGAGCTAATGGGCCAAGCAGTGATTTAATTAATACAGTTTCTGTGTCATTATTTTGACTCTGGGTGGCCAGGACGAACAAGTGCCCTTCCCTCAACAGAGGCTAAAGCATCTTTTTTGGAGGCAGCAAAAATCTGGACCCTGTTTTCTAATAGAATCTGGTAGTGTATATATTTTTACTGGGGAACTATTGGGGACCATAAATATTCTGAGTTTTATTACTGAAAAATGTTGCTTGATTTTTATTGTTTTGTTGATTTTTTTGTGGTGTTTTCTTAGACTTCTTTTTGTTAACTGTCCTGGTATTGCTAATTTTTCCTCTGTGGCCTCTTGGAGATGTTTCTTCTCTATTCTGAAGCATTCCTTCCAGTATCCTTTGTATAACTGGCTTGCTGATCATATATTTCTTTAGTCTGTTATTGTTATTGGTAATTTTTATTTATCCTTCAATTTAGAATAAATAGTTTAACAGGTATAGTAAGTTAGGTTGGCAGTTGAGTTCTTTCAGAACTTGGAATATATTTTTCTAAGCCCTTTAAAAAATTTCATCAATTAGTCAGTGGACACACTAATTAACTGATCTTCATATGTGACTTGGATTTTCTCTCTTGCAGCTTTTAATAGTCTTTTTTTTAAATTTGTGTTTTAACTGTTTTAGCTATAACATGTCATGAGACATTTCTTTGCGGTTTTCTTTTGTGTTTTCATTCTGCAAGTCTTTTAAACTTGGATGGGCAATTGTCTCTTTCTAGATTTGGGAATTTTCTTCAACGATTTTCTTGAAAATATTTGCTATGTCTCTGGCCTAGAATTCTTTAACTCGTATGTGCATAATCCATATATTTAGTCTTTTCCTAGTATCCTGAAGTTCCTATATATTCAGTTTTTTAGTGTACTATTTAGGGTAGCTATTGCTGCGATGAAACACCATGACTAACGCAGCTGGGGAGGAAGGGTTTATTTGACTTTTACTTTCATATCACTGTTCATCACTGAAAGAAATCAGAAGAGGAACTCTAACAGGGCAGGAACCTGGAGGCAAGAGCTGATGGAGAGACCATGAAGGAATTCTACTTACTGATTTGCACCCCATGCTTGCTCAGTCTGTTTTTATTTTATAGAATCCAGGACCACCAGCCTAGGGTTGACTCCGCCCACAATGAATGGGGTCCTCTAGCATCAATCACTAGTTAAGAAAATGCCTTACAGCACCATCCTATGGAGACATTTTCTAAATTGAGCCTCCCCCTCTCTGATGACTATAGCTGTGTCAAGTTGACATAAAACTAGCCAGCACAACTGATTCTTTGTCAACTGGACACACAAACACATCACTGTTAAGCTACAACTTGTTCTTTCTTGTTCATCCTCAAGATCACACATTAATAAAGACATCACAATATAAAATATTTTATAAACTTAAAAAGTGTCACAAGCTTAAAAATTCTAACACTTTAAAACTGTCTCTTTAAAAAAATACCCAGTCTCTTTTAAAATCTTGTTTTTATAAAACTCCACAATATCTTTCTCCTCTCTCTCCTTTCTCTCTCTCTCTCTCTCTCTCTCTCTCTCTCTCTCTCTCTCTCATTTAAAGCTTCTCAACTGTGGGCTCCTGTAAAATAAAAAATAAATTAGGTATTTCCTTTTTACAAGAGGTAAGAACCAGGGCATAGTCACAATCAGAACTAAGCAAAACCAAACTCCAACAGTGTAAATAACTCAGTGTCCAGTAGCTGGGACTCACCCATGATCTTCTGGGTTCTTACACAAGGCTTGGGGCATTTCTCCATCTCTGCCCTCTGCAGCACACACAGCTTGTTTCCTAGGCTCAGGCAGATTCCACTGCCCACTGTTGCTATCCTTGGTGGTCATCCCATGGTACTGACATCTCCAAAATGCCGGGGACTTCTGCTGCAACTGGGCTGCACTTTCACCTATAGCCTCTCATAGGCTCTCCTCATGGTACCTATAGCCTCTCATAGGCTCTCTTCATGGTACCTATAGCCTCTCTTGGGCTCTCCTCATGGTACCTATAG
>JABTXL010000186.1:11910924-11955283 GCA_025134845.1 Neodon shergylaensis
TCATGGTACCTATAGCCTCTCTTGGGCTCTCCTCATGGTACCTATAGCCTCTCTTGGCTCTCCTCATGGTACCAAGCCTCATCTTCTTTGTATGACCTCTACAGTCCCTTCAACTGCCACTGAAGCTTCACCTTCACCAATGGCCTCTCCTGGCCTCTCTCAGTGCCAAACTTCAGCTGCTCTTCATGGCCCCCTCGGCCTCTCAAATCCAGTACCTGGGTGACTCTTACACTACCAAGTTAACTGACTTGCTCCACATAACTTTCTCAGCCTGCTCTCTTACAGAACCTAGGACTACCAGCTCAGGGTTGGCCCCCTGCACAGTGAGTGGGCCCTCCTAGACCCTCCCACACCAGTCACTACAGGTGTACCCTACAGGCTTGCCTACAGCCCAGTTTTAGGGAGACATATTCTCAGTTGAGGATCCCTTCTTCTGAAGACTCTGGCTTGTGTCAAGTTGATATAAAACTAGCCGGAACAATTCATATTAGAAAATGCATCATTTTATTTGATTGGTTATCCAATTCTGTCTGTTACACACTTATTCTGCTGTTGAGGCTTTCCATAGAGCTTTTTTATTAGACTCTGCGTCTTTTCATTTACTCTTTCATTTTCATTTGGGCTTTCTTCAGTGTTTCTATCTCTTTATTGAATTTAATTTCCATATCTTGAGTTATCATTCTTATTTTAGTCATGTGTATTTTGTTTATTCATGCCTTCTCTTTTATTCAGGTGTTTATCTTTGTCCCCTTTGAATTCATTGAACTCACTGACCATGTTTATAATTGTTTTTTTTTAATTGTGTATCTTGAATTTCATTTAAGTTTTTCTTCCTAGGGTCTGTTACTACTGTATTGGTGATTTGGGTGGGATATATTTTCTTTTTTTTTTCTTTACCATTTGTACTCTTGTGATGGGACTTGGGCATAGAGTATCTTGAACCCATATATTTGGCCCATCAGTTCTTTGTTTGTTTGAGACAGGTTTCTCTGTGTAACCCTGACTATCCTTGAACTCAATCTGTAGATCAGGCTGGCCTCCAGCTCACAGAGCTGCCTCTGCCTCCCAAGTGCTGGGACTAAAGGCTTGCACTACTGCCTCCTGGCTTATCTAGTCTACTTGGATGGAATACAAAAGTAGGGTGACAGGATAGACAGCCTGAAGAGTTTAGATGAGGCGGAGCTGAGGGGCTTGGGTCTCTTACTGGGTCCAAGGCTGCAGTGATTACAAGAAGCCATTAGAGCCACCAAATGGAGTGGCTGGAACATGTGGGTCCAGGGTCAGGAGGGTTGAGGCCAGTCTAATGTTGGGCAGGTTCTTTTACTAGATCCAGTCTGAAGCTACAGTAATTACATGGATCAGTTGGTGTGTAGGGGTCCAGAGGTTGAGAGAACAAGGAACTGATGTGTGGGTGGAGAGTTCTCTTACTCCTCTTCCCAGACCCACATCTGTAGCAACGACACTGCTGGAACAGCACAAAGACGAAAAAGCAACCAAATTGCCAAGATTCTTCTCTCATGACAAAGGTAAAAATGATAGAACCAGATTCTCAGCATTTTATCATCCACAGTGAATTCATAGATATAGAATTTATCACTAGCAAATGTAAAAAGAGCCAGGTAGCAGAGGTATTTCTTCTGGTGTCAGCAGTCCACGCCAATCATAAAACAGTTCTAGGGGACGCAAGCCCAGCGTGAATCTGATCAGTCTATAGATCTAACCACTATTTGTGGAAAACACAAGGGACAGAAGAACTTGTGGGTAATGTCACCTATATGCAGTCAGCAAGAACAAGAATTTGAAAAATTGTCCAAACTGCCAACTTCCTTAACAAAACTCAGGAAGAGGAGTTGGTACAGCTTGAATATGTAGTGTCCCATGTTGGCTTTTATGTTGAAACCTTAGCCACAAACAAGTATTATCATTTAGGATACACACCTCTGGATGCACCGATGAAGGAGGGTCTTTATTGAGCTAACTCAGGTAGGAAGACCCTCACAAATGTGGCCAGCATCATTCCATGGCGTAGGGTCCTGAACTGGATAAAAGAGAGAAAACAGACAGAGTGCCAGCACTCATCTCTGTTTCCTGAGTGTGGACACAGTGGAGTCAGTGGTCTTGCCTTCCCTGCCATGATGAACTGAATCCCTCCAGAGTATAAGCCAAAATAAGTCCTTTCTCCCTTAAATTGCTGTTATCAGACATTTGATCATATTGCTTTCATTGGGTATTTAATGAGAAAAATAACTTACAAATCGTTCTTTACTTAGTCTGTCCACTTAAAAAAAAGAGAAAGAGGTTTGAGATCAATTAAGTTTAGATTATCACAAGCCAAATAGTTTGGTTTGCTGTAAAATATCTCAAATATTTTCTATGCCAAATGTATGCTATTGATAAAAAATAAAACAGTTCCACAATTCATCTCGTGATTTAATCCTTTTCTTAGGCAATCCTTAACATTTTGCCAACATGGGAGTTTTGGAATTGTTGCTCCAGTATTAACAGGGACAAACTTCTGGTTGGGGCCTGGGAGGATGGATGGCTCAGTTAGTGTAGTGGTTTGAATGAATATGGCCCCCAGAGACTCCTATGTTTAGATCCTTGATCCCCAGCTGGTGGAACTGTTTAGGAAAAGAACAACTATGTGATGACTGGCCATGGAGACAGGACTCTGGGAAAGCTTGGAAGAACTAAGGTGAGCTGTGACGTGGTTACATTGGACCAAGTCAGCTATTGGCTCTCTGTCTGATTGTTGCCTAATTAAAAAATATGAAAATATGTTTCTGTGAAGGTCACAAGTAGCAACTCCAGGGAAGCAAACACTTCTATCAGGCCTCTGCTCTGCCCCAGCCCTGTCCCCAGATGCACCCTCTCGCATCAGTGATGGGTATTCTTCCAGATCTTTGCATGCGTTTGAGCCCATGTGCAGGATAGAAGGGAAGCTTTGTCCTGCAAGGCATTCTTTTATGTCACTAATGCAATTCAGTCTATTATTCTGCACGCACACACTGTTCACCTCACGGTCTGTCTCAGGGACAGATTTTGCCATCACTCTTTTATTTTTATGCGATTCACTGAACAATCTTTCCTATGAATGGGTAATTCATTCAGTTATTAGCAGCATGTCAGTGGGTCTCAACATTTTGCTGTCATAATCAGTGCTGAGTGAAATCTTGTGAGTTTTATATATTTGTGCTGTTATTTTATGTTGGGTATTCTGGGAAGAATTCTGCATTGAAGGGCATGCTCATTAAAAAAATTAGATACTGTCAAATTGTCAGTGTGTGAGACGGCTTCCTATAATTATTGTCAGTTTCACTGTATTTTCCAAAATAGCCTCTCATTGTGTTAATTTGCATATCTTTAATTACTTGTGGCTAAGAATCTTTTCACATGCTTGCTTGTTTCTTATATATTTTCATTCAATTTTCTGTCTTATTTCTGCAGCCGTTTTTATTGAGTGATGCTTTTCTTCTTAAAAGCATTAATTGTCTCAATCATAAGTAAGTTATTGCAAATATTCTCCCATGTAAATAACTTGCCTATTTGATCATTGTGTCTTTTGTCATACAGAGGGTTTCATTTTGACATAATCAATGCATTGCCTTAAACTATGGATTTGCATTTTGTGCCTTTTGAAGGTGTACATTCCAGGATCATGGCTAGATTTTCTCTAATACTTCAGGTGAGTCTATTAAACTATCAGCACAATGATGTCAAAACACATCTGTCTGTTGTTTCTTATTAACTTTTATTTTTGTGTTCTGATTCTATTTCATTGTAGTCACATATGGGATTTAATTGTTTTCTGCTTGAGGGAATTGCTGTTATTTTCTGTCTAGCACATTTTCTGAGACTATGAATCTCTTAGCTACTTTTTGATTGCTGTGAAGCAAGAAATGTTTATGATCAAGAAATGTTTAAAAGAAAGAGTATGTTGGGATTCATGGTTCTAGAGAGTTAGTGTCTGTGACCATCACGGGGTGGGGGTATAGCAGTAGGATGCAGGCATGGCACTAGAGTAGTAGCCAGAGCCCATTTCGATTCACAGGTGTGAGGCAGAGAGGGCTAACTGGGAATGGCCTGGGCTTTTAAAACCTCAACACCTACCTCCAGTGGCTCACTGGCTCCAACAAGGCTATACCACCTAATCCTATCCAAACGATTCCACTCACTGAGGACCAAGTACATTGTGTAGCTTTATGTCAACTTGACACAAGCTAAAGTCATCTGAGAGGAGAGAACCTCAATTAGGAAAATGTCTCCTTAAGATTGGGCTGTAGGCAAGCCTGTAGGACATTTTCTTAATTGACGATTGCTGGGAGAGGGCCCGTCCCATTGTGGGTAGTTCCATTCCTGGTTTGGTGGTCCTAGTTCTGAATGAAGGCTGACTAATAAAGCCATGTTGAACAAGCCAGTAAGCAGCACTCTATGGCCTCTGCATCAGCTCCTGCCTGAAATTTCCTGTCCTGTGTGAGTTCCTGCTCTGATTTCTCCTCAGTGACGGACTGCAACCTGGAAGTGCAAGCTGCAATAAACGTTTTACTCACCAAGTTGCTTTGGTCATGATGTTTTATTGCAGCAATAGAAACACTAAGACATCAAGCATTAAAATATATGAGACCATGGGATGACCATTCTCATTCAAACCACCACATTCCATTTCCTTGTCCTAAAGGCTCATGGTCATATCATGATGCAAAATGCATTTAGTTTTTCAATCTAAACACACTTTAAAAGTCCAAAGTCATTTCTGAGACTCAAGGCAATCTCTTAACTGTAACTCCCTGTGCCATTAAAAGCATATTAGATAGTTTCAACATATAATATCATAGAATATAAGTAATCATCACAAAGGAATTTGGGGGCATAGTAAGTAATCATTATACCAAAGCAAGATCAAAACCCAGCAGGGCAAACTCCAATTCTTTTAGCTATATGTTTGATGTTTAAGGGCTGAAATGGCTGCATGTAGAAGAATCTAAATAGATGCATACCACCCTGCACAAAACTCAACTTCAAATGCATCAAAGACCTCAATGTAAAACAACATACACTGAACCTGAAAGTGGGAAATAACCTTGAACTCATTGGCACAGGAAAGGACTTTCTGAATAGAACACTGATAGCACAGGCACTAAGATCAACAATTAATAAATGCGACCTCATGAAACTGAAAAGCTTCTGTAAGGCAAAGGACACCATCATTCAGACAAAGTGAAGCCTACATTTGGGAAAAGGTTTTTACCAACTACATATCTGATAGAAGACTAATATCCCTAATATTAGAGGACTAATATATGAAGAATCAAGAAAATAAATATCCCAATTAAAAATGGGAGCAGGGCTGGAGAGATGGTTCACAGGTTAAGAGCACTGGCTGCTCTTCCAGAGGTCCTGAGTTCAATTCCCAGCAACGACATGGTAGTTTACAACTATTTATAAAGAGATCTGGTGCCCTCTTCTGGTATGCAAGCATATATGCAGGCAGAACACTGTATACACTATAAATAAATCTTTAAGAGACTAGAAAAAAAGTGGGGAATAGATCTAAGCAGAGGATTCTCAATACAGGAAATTCAAATGTCTGAGAAACGCTTAAAGAAATGTTCAACATCCTTAGTCATTAGGGAAATACAAAGAGGAACTACTTTGAGACTTCATCTCATTCCCATCAGAATGGCTAAGATTAATAACACAAATGACAATTTATGATGGTGAGAATGTGGAGTAAATTAATACTCATTCATTTCTGCTGGGAGTGAAAACTTGTAAATCACTATGGAAATCAGTGTGGCAGTTGCTTAGGAAGATGGGAATTAATCTACCCCAAGATCCAACTATACCACCTTTGGTATATATCCAAAGGATGCTTCATCCTACCACAGATACACTTGCTCAACCATGTTCATTGCTACTCTATTCATAACAGTCAGAAACTGGGGTCAATCTAGATATCCCTTAACAGAAGAATGAAGAAAGAAAATATGGTGTATTCACACAATGGAGTATTACTCAGCCTTAATCAGAAAAACTTCTCTGCAGTGAATAGCAATAGTGAATTCAGAAATTCCAGGCTACCCAAGATGCTAAGAATAGTGACAGTTAAGGACCTAGACCAGGGTAAGATATTATTCCACCCCATCTGGACTCTTGTCAACTTGAATCACAAACATATCACAGTTAAGCCAGAACTTTTCCTTCCTCATTCATTCCCAAGCAAGCAAGATCTCACACTAAAAACTACATAACTTTAAAAGTCACATAGTCTTTACAAATTCAAACACATTAAAAGTTCAGTCCCAGATGGGCATGGTTGTGCACACCTTAAATCCAGCACTCAGGAGGCAGAGGCAGGAAAATCTCTGTGAATTTGAGACAAGCCTGGTCTACAGAGTAAGTCCCAGGACAGTCATGGCTCTAACACAAAGAAACCCTTTATCACAAAAAAGCTTCCTTTAAAATATTGAATCTCCATCACCCTTCACAAAATCTTAAAATATCTTAGGGTAATGCTAATCAAACAAGTAAATGACCTGTGTGACAAGATCTTTAAAACTTTGAAGAAAGAAACTGAAGAAGACACAAGAAAGTGGAAAGATCTCCCATGCTCTTGGGTAAGTAGAATTAACATAGTAAAAATGTCAGTCTTACCAGAAGCAATCTACAGATCAAAATTCCAACAAAATTCTTCACAGACCTCGAAAGAATAATACTCAACTACATATAGAAAAATAGAAAACCCAGGATAGCCTGTACAACAAAAGAACTTCTGGATGCATCACAATTCTGGACTTCAAATTCTAGTAGAGAGCTACAGTAATAAGAACAGTTTGGGATTGGCATAAAAACAGACAGGAAGACCAATGGAATTGAATCAAAGACCCAGTTATTAATCTACACACCTATGAACACCTGATTTAACAAAGAAGTTAAAAATATAAAATGGAAAAAAGAAAGCATATTCAACAAATGGTGCTGGCATAACTGGATATCAACATGTAGAAGAATGCAAATAGATCCAAATCTATCACATTGAATAAAATTCAAGTCCAAATGGATCAAAGACCTCAACATAAAACTAACCACACTGAACCTTATAGAAAAAAAAGTAAAAAGTACACTTGAACGCATTGGCACAGGAGACCACTTCCTAATTTAACCCCAGTAGCACAGACACTGAGAGAAACAGTTAATAATGGGACCTCCTGAAACTGAGAAGCTTCTCTAAAGCAAAGGACATGATCAACAAGACAAAAGGGAAGCCTACAGATTGAGAAAAGATCTTCACAAACCCCACATCAGGCAGAGGGTCTGATCTCTAAAATATAAAAGAATTCAAGAAATTGGTCATTAAAAGAACAAATAATCCAATAAAAAATGGGGTATAGACCTAAACAAAGAACTCTCAACAGATGAATCTAAAATTGCTGAAAAACACTTAAGGAAATGCTCAACATCCTTAGTCATCAGAGAAATGAAAATCAAAACAACTCTGAGATTCCATCTTACACCTGTAAGAATGGCCAATATTAAAAATACTGATGTCAACTTATGCTGTACAGAATGTGGGGTAAGGGGAACACTCCTCCATTGCTGGTAGGAGTGCAAATTTGTGCAGCCACTTTGGAAATCAGTATGGTGATTTCTCAGAAAATTAAGAAACAATCTACCTCAAGATCCAGCAATACCACTTTTGAGTTATACCCAAAATAGGCTCAATCATACAACAAGGACATATGCTTAACTATGTTCATAGCAGCATTGTTTGTCATAGCCAGAACCTGAAAACAACTAAATGCCTCTCAACCAAAGAATGGATAAAGAAAATGTGGTACATTTACGCAATGGTGTACTACACAACAGTAAAAAATAATGACATCTTTAAATTTGCAGACAAATGGATAGATATAGAAAAAGCCATATTGAGTGAGGTAACCCAGACCCACTCATAAGTGGCCTTTAAACATAAAGCAAAGAAAAACCAGCCTAGAGTTCACACCCCCAGAGAACCTAGACAACAAAGAAGACCCTAAGAGAGACATGTTGATAGAGGTTTCTGTCTCACCCGGTCCCACAGCCATTCTGTCCCAAAGAAACACATAGAAGTCTACATTAATCATAAACTGGTTGGCCTATTAGCTCAGGCTTCTTATTAGTTATTACATCTTACATTAACCCATAATTCTTGTCTGTGTCAGCCACATGGTTTGGTACCTTTTATCAGTGAGACATTCTTATTTTGCTTCCCCTGAATCTGGATGATGACAGCAGGCTCAATGTTTTTTCTTTCCAGCACTCTCCTGTTCTCATCATTCCAGCTATACTTCCCTCCTGTCTACTGGTCAATCAGCGTTTTATTAAAACAATACAAGTGATAGGGTATAAGAGCACGATCCCAGAGCAGAGATGGATCTACATAGGAAGGTGAAAAAGACAAGATCTCCTGAGTAAATTGGGAGTGTGGGGGTCATGGAAGAAGGCAGAAGGGAAGAGGGGAGGAAGGGAGAGGAGTGGAGGAAAAGGTATAGCTTAATAAAAGTTTTTAATTAAAAAATAGAAAAAATACATGAGATAAAATATTGAATCACTTTAAAAATTCAAAATCTCCTTAAAAGTTCAAAGTCTCACTGGGTGGTGGTGTCACACACTTTTAATCCCAGCACTCAGGAGGCAGAGGCAAGCAGATCTCTGTTAGTTTGAGGCCAGCCTGATCTACAAGAGCTAGTCCAGGACAGTTAGGGCTATTACACAAAGAAACCCTGTCTAAAAAAAGTTCAAAGTCTCTCAAATTGTGGGCTCTTACAAAAAAAATACAATTAAGTTAAATACTTTATTATTTCCAGAGGGAGAAACCAGGGCACAATCACAATCATATCAAAGCAAAGCCAAGAGAGTAAATAATGGGTTGTCTAATGTCTGCGATTCAGTCATGATCTTCTGGGCTTCTCCAAAGAGCGTGGGTCACTTCTCCAGCTCTCTCCTCTTCAGCACACAGTTTGTCTCCTAAGCTCTGGCTCCACTCCATAGCTGCTGCTGTCCTTGGCAGTCATCCCATGGTATTGCTATTTCTAAAATGCTGGGGTCTTCTGCTGAAACTGGGCTACACTTTCAACAATAGCTGTTCCTGTGTTCTCTTCATGGTGCCAAACCTCAACTTCTCTGCATGACCCCTTCAGTTCTGGGCTGCAACTGTCACTGAGGCTGAACCTTCACAAATGATCTCTTCGGGTCTCTCTCAGTGCCAAGCCTCAGCTGCTCTCCATGACTCCTTCATGCTTTCAAAACCAGTACCATCTGGGTAACTCTAACACCACTAAGATTGGCTGCCTGTGAGAAGTACAACTTTGGCCACCTCTGGGACATAGCTTCTCTGTACTTTCAGGAAACATTTCCCAGATTTCACCTAAATGATCTTAGTATCTTATTAATCACTTATAATTTCTAAGCTCCAGTTGACCAGCATCAAGTGTCCCAGCATAGCAAAGATTTTACTTTAGTAGCGCTGGTATCCTGCTAATCACAACTGATTCTTCAGCCTCAGCTAACTAGAATCACAGAATCTTAATTCAAAATATCAAATGGCCCTAATAGTCTTTAAACTTCCCTTTGAAACTCCACAGGCCAGGCCTCTATCTCTGCATTGCTCTCAACAGTCTTATCTTCCAAGCTCCTACAGAAGAACACACCAAAAATTGAACACCCAATGGCTATTCTTGTACACAGTTTCACAGTCCTTCCACAATCTTCCCCAAAACAACATCGTTCAGTCTCTCACAGCAATATCTTATTCTTTGTATCAAATTTTCTTAGTTAGGGCTTCTATTGCTACAAGGAGACACCATGGCCGAAAAGCAAGTTGGGGAGAAAAGGGTTTATTTGGCTTACACTATTCATCATCAAAGGAAGTCAGTACAGGAACTCAAACAGGGAGGGCAGGAACCTGGAGGCAGGACCCAGGACCACCAGTTCAGGATGGCACCACCCATTGGGCCCTCTCCCATTGATTACTAATTAAGAAAATGCCCAATAGGCTTTCCTGTTCCCTGATCTTATGGAAGCATTTTTAATTGATATTCCCTCCTCTTAGATGAATTTAGCTTGTGTTAAGCTGACATAAAACTACCCAGCACACCATCTAAGGTTCAGGGAATATTATCAAAAAAAGTGTCAGGAAAGTGAGGTTAGGGAGAATGGTGGTGAAATTAATCCACATTGCTGTATTTGTATTATTGAATATATTTCATGATGCAAAAATATGATTGTGTTCTCTTGCTACTATGATTTGCCTCCACTTTTGACTATATAAACAAAACTTCTATATGCTTTTGTGAACAAGTCTCTTCATTATTCTTAGATACTAAAAAAGAATTAATTTTTGTATCAAGAGTGAGTTTATGTTTCATTTCCATAAGAAAGTGTCAAAAGAGTTTTGCAATGTATCAAAACAGAGAAGAAGAGGTGGTACCTCATCATGTTTTAATTGGCATGATTCTGAGGACTAATACTGAATAACATTTTTATGCTTAGCATCTCTATATTTTATGAAGTGTCTCTTCAAGACTTCTGCTCATGTTTTAAAGTTGAGTTGGCATTTTGAGAATTTCTGTGGATATTCTGGTTACAACTGATCTATTTAATAGAGTTGCAAATATAGTCAACAGGCCCCCAATTTTCTCTTTTTAAAATATATCTTTTTTGTTTTGTTTTGTTTTTTCGAGACAGGGTTTCTCTGTGGTTTTGGAGCCTGTCCTGGAACTAGCTCCTGTAGACCAGGCTGGTCTCGAACTCACAGAGATCCGCCTGCCTCTGCCTCCCAAGTGCTGGGATTAAAGGCGTGCACCACCACCGCCCGGCTTTAAAATATATCTTTAAAGAGTAGGTTTCAGTTCTGAAGACATCTGATTTATAAATTTTGAATTCCTAATTGCAATATTTGTGTTGAAAGAAACATTTGCTTCCTTCAAAGCTTCCAGACATTCTCTTGTTTCTGCTTGATTTAAAAACTGTTAGGTGGTGGTGGTGCATGCCTTTAATCCCAGCACTCAGGAGGCAGAGGCAGGCAGATCTCTGTGAGTTCAAGGCCAGCCCGGTCTACAAGAGCTAGTTTCAGAACAGTCACCAGAGCTACAGAGAAACCTTGTCTCGAAAAAACAAAACAAAAAAAACAAACAACAACAACAACAAAAAAAAACCCTGTTAGGCTGGTGGTGGTGGAATACCATCTAAGGTTCAGGGAATATTATCAAAAAAAGTGTCGGGAAAGTGAGGTTAGGGAGAATGTTGGTGAAATTAATCCACACTGCTGTATTTGTATTATTGAATATGATGCAAAAACATGATTGTGTTCTCTTGCTACTATGATTTGCATTTCTCTGATGACTAAGGATGTTGAGCAAGTCATTGTTATGTGTGCTCATGGTTCACTGAAGAAAACTGATAGAGAATCAAACCCAAAATCATGTACAGGAAGGTAGATGAAACCTTTTTCTAGAATCAGTACTCTTTATGACTATCAATATCATGACAAAAATTTAAAATATGTATGTATATATTAATCTTATAAATATACCTTAAGAAAAGCTGTTAAAGAGTCCATATAAAACCCAAGGATTATGAGATTATTAGCAATAAAATAGTCCTTAAATATTTATTTTTCTTCTGTCCCATATCAGGTAGCTCTTCTGACATGAGACAGAGATTTTGGATTTCACTTTAATAAGCATGCTTGGGTTTAGAGAATGAGAGAGCCACAGTCCAACTCTTAATCCTGCTTTAATTTTTAATTAGACCAGAACTACAAAAGAACATTCACATTATATGTCTGTAGAGAACAGCAGAAAAAAAAAACATTTTTGAAGATTTATGAAATTTTATCCTGTTTGAAATGTGATATACAATAGGCCAATTATTCTTTTTTTGAGTCTTTTTTTTTTCTGGAAGATTTGTCCTTTTTCTTCAAATGTCTCATTTGCCAGTGGTCTTCAGATTTCCTAGTTGGATACCTTTAGTCTCCTAAAAAGACAAAAACAAAACCCTTCCCCAACCCTAATTTTGGGTGAACTCTCTTTTGGCAATTAATATCTGATCAAATATAAAGAATTTGTTAGTTTTATAGGTTAGTTTAGATTAAACGGCCATTCTTGTTAATGAACTATCCACCTCTTCTAATTAAGAGGTGTCTTTTGTTCAAATCAAATCTTTGTCAATTTTGATGTTATCCGTAGCTTTTTTTTCTCCTGTTGAAACAAAAGCAAAATTTCTTCCCCAACGTTAGCACATGTCCTGGTTTCCATTCTGAGGTCAGTACATCTTTAAATTATGATAGCTGATTTAATTCTGTAGTTTTTTCTACTATCCAATGTTTCTCCATAACTGTTGTCCTTTCTCATTAGCATTTAGAAAATTCAAAGTTAATAAAGCATTATGCAATCTATTTTGGGGGGTCTTTATCATCCCTTTCTGTTTATTTAACATATTCTTAGAAGTTTGATTTGATCTTTCTATAACTGCCTGGCCTGTAGGATTCTGTGGTATATACATAATAAGCTTTATAATATAATAAGCAAAACACTTTTATTTTCATAGAGACATATGTTGGAGCATTGTCTGTTTTTATTGTGCCCATAATGGCCATAATTTCTAGCAAATGTGTGATTACCAAATCAGCCTTTCTCAAACTCAAAGCCATTACCCATTGAGAACCTGAGTAGGCATCAATGGTGTGGTGTACATATTTTAGTTTTCTATATTCTACATAGTGGAACACATCCACCTACTAGATTCATTCCATTGAGTGCCCTTTGGTTACTTCCTGCAGATAGTGGTGTTTGGTGGTATAAAGAACAAGCAGGACATTTTCTTATAATTTCCTTAGCTTGTTGCCATGTGATGGAATAGTCTTTTTTTAGACCTCTGCTATTGACATAATTTTTTAAATGAAATTCTGAGGCCTTCAGCACATTTCAATCAATAACTGAATGATGTCTGCATTACCTTGGACTGGGGGACCTGACAGACCCAGATATGTGTTATGAGATGATTCCTCTTCCTGATTATATCTTGAAACTTAATAATAATGAAGTCAGTTATGTATCATCTGGTATAAATTCAGTGGTTTCAATATTCAAAACAATACTTTTGGCAAACTGCAAATTGGTAAATATGTTAAGAGGTTCTTTAAAATCCCTTAGTACCTTGAGAATACCATATAATTCTGATTTGGGGCAGAACCATAAGTACTGCCATTTTATTTAAATTTTCTAATTTGCAACCTTCCTTTTCTGATTTATTTGCATCAGTATAGACTGTAGGAGCTCCAGTTATTGGTGTGTCCCATACAATGAGAGAAAGGATACATCTAGCTCTCTTTACAAGTTGGGTTCTCTTGTTTTTAGGATAGTTGTTGCTAATCTATCCCAAACAATTACTATAAGCTCTTTGCCAATATTCACTTTCTTTCAATAATTTGTCAGCTTTATCATTATTAAAAGGTACTATAATTTTTGCTGGATCTATTACTGCTAATTGATGAAGTCTCAATTTTCTTTTTAGAATTAAATCAGAGAACTTCTTTACATAAGTTTTAAATTTTTTACTCAGTCTATGTGGTAAAAAGATTCATTCTAAGATAATGTCTTCCTTCTTCATTAAATTCCTGTAGGGGAATGTTTGGAGGGTAGTATGATCAGAATGCAGTTAAGATTTGGATCCACAAAATCCACATGTACCTTGTGTAATTTCTCTTCAATCAAAGCCAATTCTCTCTCAGCTTCAGCTGATAATTTCCTGGGACTATTTAAATCCTTGTCTTGATGTAAGGTTGTTTTAAATTAATCAGGTCATCAGGACCTATCCCAATAGTGCAGTATACATAGGAAATGTCTCTTAGCAATCTTTGGAAATCATTACAAGTCTACAATCAATCTCTCCTAATTCGAACCCTTTTAAGTCTAATTTTTTGTAAACCTATTTTATACCCTAAGTAATTAATAGAATCTACTCTTTGTATTGTTCAGGAGCAACTTGTAATCCCCAAACAAGGCAAAAACTGGTGCCTTTGAAATATCAACAGCTATCATGCCCAGTTCTTGTGCAACCTTAATTGTTGGTTACATTCCTTTCTAATATCTTGTAATATTTTTCCAAGAAACATATGTTAATTTATGGCTTTCTTTACAAAATAGGGGGAATTTTAATCTGAGTATTCCATTGCTGTAATAAATCATGTCCCCACATAACATTGCTATGTTAGACACATATGGTTTTAATATTTCTCTCTGCCCTGCTAGCCCTATACATTTGACCCATTTCATGCTCTGTTTTTCCTGAGATAAAGTTCCATTTCCTAAAAACTGAACAATTACATCCTAAAGAGACCAATTTGGATGCCAAGATTCTGATAAAATTTTTGTTACATCTGTACCCATGTCTATGAGACCTTCAATGACAATATTATTCACATTTTTAATTTTGTTTCCTTTTCATTATAGAAGTTTGCTAAAATACTCACTTTATAGTTTTTCCTGAAGTTTTTGTTCTCTTTTCTTTAGCTTTTCTATTATTATTCAGAGAAGTATCGCTTCTTACAATAGGCATTAGGTTTTTAATTGCTCTGGGAAGGAGTTTCCTGTATGATGGCATAAAACTGAACCGAATTTGGCATAGGGTCCTGCAAGAGGCCCCTCATGGAGTTTCCCAATGGCAAAGGATTACCTTGAATATTCCTTGTTAACCTACATTCATTAGTCCAATGCCTGCCTTTTCCATACTTTCTGCATAATTCAGAAGGAAGGGGTGTTCCAAATGGATTATTATCAGAAAAAAAACATTGTTTCTAGGAATGACCTGTCTACAATCTCTTTTAAGGTGACTTTGGTTGTCACAGTTATAACACTTGACATTCTGATTTTTCCTCAAACCTCCAGAAATCACCTCTCCTATCTGTGCATTATCATGGTCATGAGATTAATTATTAATTATATCTCAAATCCATTCCTCCAAAGGTGATGACCTTGCACTTAATGGCCTAATTATCCTTTTGCATAGAGAATTGGCATTTTCAAAAGCCAGAGATTCAATTACTATTTGTCTAGCTTCAGAATTTGGTGTCATTCTATTTACTGCTGAAGTCAATCTTTGTAAGAAATCTGTGAAGACTTCTTTTGTACCCTGTATGACTTTAGTATTTGATTCAATTTTCCTTCCTATTTCTCCAATTCTGTCCAAGCATTCTAATACTTCTGCACAGCATAAATCCAGGATGTGATCATCATATAGAGATTGCCTTTTTGTAGTAGTATAATCTCCTTCTCCAAGAATTTGATCTTGGGAGATTTCCCTACTGCTAGCTTTACTCCATTGTTCAATATTCTTAGCCTCTTCTCTGTACCACATACTCCATTGTAATTGTGGACCTGGCTCTAAAACCTTTAATGAATTCTATCCAGTCTTTAAGGATAATTCTATTACAAACTGACGACAAAGTTAACATTTGCTTCACAAAAGGTGAATGCATGCTATATGAGACTATTTCTTCCTTGAATCCTCTTACATCTAACATTGCCATAGGAATCCAGTTAGCTGTAACATAGCCTCTGTCATTTGACAATTTCTGTAAGGTTGTTGTCTGCAAACCTTAGGCTGCTCTGTATTCTTATAATGCAATGCTGAAATTGGCTCTCCACTAAACTACTTCATCTGGATTTGTTTTATCTGTGGTCTGTTTTATTAGGTTTTTCTAAGGCCTGTAACTTAGCACTCAGCTTTAACCAACTTTTTAGTGATAAGACAAAAATAATGAAGCTGATAATGTTTACAACTGACTTTATATAAATCCCATCTAAATTAGATTAAATTAGATATCCTCTCATTTAATCATTCCATTTTTAAACCATCTAGCATATCATCATACAGAAATTCAAATCCCTCCATTATAATAAGTTTTCCCATTTTTTCATGTGGGAAAAAACTGTCTCTTTTAACAAATTCCTCCCTTTAAGAATTCCCAATTGTCTTACCAAATCTACTGACGATGATGTGATGATTATTGCTTCTGAGTGGAACAGTAAAAGCCTAACTGGATTTCAGAATAGCTACCTAGTTCTGCAGAAGCCCAAGAAGGTGTTTCAGGGAGAGCCTGCAACTCATGGGGAAAAGAGAGAGAGAGAGAGCCAGCTGTCTGAAAAACACACAAATCTTTTTTTTTTAAAGCACATGTGATTGTGTTGGACCAAAATTATCTCAGGGCCTGTACCTCGAGTCATGTAGGACAGAGAAAAGCTTGGCTCATGTTTGAAGGATAGTCTCAAAGCTGCAGAGTGGGAATGAGACAACAAAATCTAGATAGACGCCCCTCCAGCTAGAGGGAGGGCTTGGCTGTCTCTCATTGGCTGGAGGTATCTCCGCATCACATGATGTTACTTAACCTATATAAGCTGACACTCACAGTAATAAACTGAGTTCATGCTTTGACTTGACTCCCTATCACATCTGATTTCCTGCATCATGGGCCTGCTGAATGGGTCGATAGGGCACTCAGCTTTCCTTAGGGAACAAAGCTAAGTAGGCCTGGCATGGTGGGGGGCACATGAGCTGATGAGGTCCCAAGCCAATGTGTATTGTTTGACATAGGCACAACCATATCAAGATCCCAATGCCTCAAATACACAGGAGTTGCTAAGTTTCCTCCCTGTCCCTCTCCAGCTCCCTGGAGTCAGGTTCATGGTGACAGCAAAACCTTCCTCTGGTACAAGTGGAAATAATGGCAGTGTATGCAAAGACAATAAAAGTGCCAAGGTTCCTGGCTCTTCACTGTGTTGCTGCTGCTCTGTCAGAGCAAGCACAGACCACCACCCACATGTCAGCTTTCTGTACATGTGTCTGTGTGTCTGTCTTTTCTTCATTCCTCTGTCAGGGTTTCAGGACCAAGCTGAGAAAGACAGAGTACATAAATTCCTTAAGTTTTGCCTTTAACTCTTTCTTAAGCTTGTTTCCTTTCATTTGTTATTCTAGCCTCTTGAAATCAGTTGATGTTTTTGTTTACTCTTTCATCTTATTAAGTGTTTAAGACTATGAAATTTCTTCTAATTAATGCTTTAGATGCATTTCACAACCTCTCTAATATCACTGTAATTATTTTAATTATTTATTTTGGCTGTATGACTCTTGTTATCTCGGAGTTGCTTTGAAAGAGCAGAAAGACTTGCTAGTGGGGAGAGTTGTTTTAAAATTTTGTTTCTAATTGGTGTGTGTATGTGTGTAAACCAAAAATTAGAATGCGATATTTGTCTGAGTCTAATTTTTCTGAAAACAAGAGGATTTTATTCTGTTAATCCCACAGAATGAAACTTAAAACCATTGCCCAAAGTTTTGGTCAAATTAAGCAAGTTTTATTTTCTGTCAGACACAACTATCTCCCCAAAGCGAAGTTTGAGAGAAAAGCATAGAACACAAGGGAAAGGGAGGTTTATACAGCCCCCCCCCCACACTGCCAGGGCATTTAAAAGCAATTTTGGTTTGCAGGAACTTGACGGAACATCTCAAAATTATTTGGCAGAACATCTATAATGTGTGAAAATCTGAAATCCCAGAAAACTGGTCAAGACATGCTCAAATTTAAGTATTGCAGAAACAGGAATGAACTTATTTTAACCTTATAAAAAGATGTCTATTGATATTAAGATGGAGTCAGACTGGTCTATCACTCCCACCCTGTCTTATAGTCCCTTTCAAATCCTTGTTAGGGAATGGTCATTTCTATCTGTTCTATAGGACAATAATGATATTGGGGGCCAAGTATCTTAGCATTCTTTATCTGGCATGAGGCAAAATTTGTATCATGGCTAGGATCTCTATAATTACATCTGATTGGTTAGCATTGTAAGAATAATTTTTATGAAGCCATTTTTTATATAGAGCAGGTCTTCGGTCCTATTCTATTGTAGAATTATTTTAGCTAGTGAACGTATCTTTTGATAGATAGGTTTATTGGTTTTTTTTTGGATTTTAATAGGTACCTTTTTGACAAGGAGGAAATCTGAAACACCAATAGGCATTACACATTGCCTTTTTGTCCCCTTTGCCAAAGGGAGTTTCCTTTGGATCTAACATTCCAGACTTTTGTTGAAGATAGTGGATGATTCACTCTCTTCTGTAATTGCTTCTCAACTGAGATTTGGATGATATTTCCAGAACCTAGGAAAGCTGGAAGGTTAGTCCAAGGCCATGAGGGAATTTGGGCAATGGGACATTCATCAGAAGTAAGTTATTTGCCGACCCAGCTGAAGAGACAGGGAGTAATTGTTTCAGCTAGTCTTGTTCATATCAGTTTTCAGAAAGTTCAGGGACCCCCTGTTTTGTAGGGCTACCTGGGCCTGCCATGGTTTAGATCGTCTTTGGAACCATTTGCAGTCCACAGCTGACTCCTGGATGGGGTTTGTTAGTCAAGTAGATGATGGAGGTAGGACTCGTATCTTATCTGTTGCTTTCATTGGTTAACTAATAAAGAAAACTGCTTGGCTTGATAGGACAGAAAATTAGGTAGGCAGAGTAGACTGAACAGAATGCTGGGAGAAAGAAAGCTGAGTCAGTGAGTCGCCATGATTCTCCCACTCCAGACAGACGCAGGTTAAGATCTTCCCTGGTAAGCCACCTCGTGGGCTACACAGATTATTAAAAATGGGTTAGATCAATATGTAAGAGCTAGCCAATAAGAGGCTGGAACTAATGGGCCAGACAGTGTTCAAAAGAATACAGTTTCCATGTGATTATTTCGGGTAAAGCTAGCCGGGTGGCGGGACGCAGCCTGCTGCCGCTCCACACTACTACAGAGTGGCTGCTCCTATTTTCAACAGAGTGGCGCTCCAACGTGCTAAACTGGATCCATGTAAAACCTGAGAGAGCTTAATTTTAAACAGAGAAAAAAAACAGAGTTTAACAAAGATTTTTGCTGCGTGCTATAGAGAGATTTCCTGATTCAACAACAGCAGCAGAAAAAAAAAGCTGCGTCATTTTAAAGCGCAGCTTCCTGGGGCTGTGCCGCCAGTACAAACTCTGGCTGTAAAGCATTTCAATAGCTTTTATGGGACTGGATGTTTGTGTTCCCGCTTGGGATCGGAAGGAGAGTGCTCTGAGACTGTGCCAATGTCTCAGCACTCCCTGCCTGCACCTGTGCAGATGGCAGAATCAGGCTTAGGTAGGCAGAAGAGCATGGTGGATTCCTGCCGCCATACAGAGACGTGTTTTCAGACTGCGTAGTGCTCTGCATGTCAGATTTGGCTGTAACTTGGATGAAAAGAGTTTCTATGCCGCACGCTCAGTCTCAGAATTAAACTGCTGACTGTGGCTCCAATGTGGACTTGCTGTGTGCCTGGAACTGTGCGCAGCTCAGGGGCACCAAATGGGCTCTGAGGCAGGAGCAGCTCAGCTCCGCCATGCTGAACATTGGTATGGATTTTAAGGTCAATTTTGTTATACGTATATGTATTTCTAATCTTGATTAAGGTATTGTGATTATGTAGTTCATTTAAAAATGTAATGTATAATTAGGAAATATAGGTTGTTAATGGATAATCATTGATAATAGTCAAGCTTGTAGTCATGTTAGATTTTCTAGATATATAGAGATATATTTCAGTTAGATAGACATTCTTCATATCTTTCAAAGACTACAGAATATGGCATTTAATGTTTTAATAACTTAGGGCTTTTCATGACAATGAGACACATCTGCTCCTGGCAACACAATCTACTTCAAGAGGAAGATGGGCATCGAAGAGGCTCCTTATGGAGTTTGATAGCCATTTGGGCAAGAAACTGCTCTTGCCTGGACTATTGCATAAACTGGACACAGAGAACCTGCAGAGAGAGGACTACTGAACTTGCCTAAAGGTGAGATGGTCTTTCAGGGTTCCTGACTTATGAAAGTCTATGAGACATTCTGCAGGACACAGCAGAAAGTGACTGAACTGTCTTTGAAATTTCCTGCTTCATGGAAAAGTCTGCTGGATACTATGGGCCTGTAGGCCAAAGATGGATGCCCCAACGGTACAGAGGAACTTTGGGTAACTGTCCAGGCAGCGAGATATCTCTGTCATTTCTAGAGTTTGGAAGTTGCTTCTTTCTTGTTTACTTAGGTAATATTATATCCTTCTGGATTCTTTGATGGAGTTGAAGAATGGTTAGTTATAGCTGTTTTCCTTTGTTATGGTAAAAGATAAAGCAGATATAAATATTGTAACTGTAATTCTTACTTGATAACTGTTTTGTTATATGTAATTTTACTATGTTAAAGTTAAAGCCTTTCTTTTTTGTTTAAACAGAAAAAGGGGAAATGGTGGAGGTGGGTCTTGTATCTTATCTGTTGCTTTCATTGGTTAACTAATAAAGAAAACTGCTTGGCCTGATAGGACAGAAAATTAGGTAGGCAGAGTAGACTGAACAGAATGCTGGGAGAAAGAAGCCGAGTCAGTCAGTGGCCATGAATCTCCCACTCCAGACAGCCACAGGTTAAGATCTTCCCTGGTAAGCCACCTCATGGGCTACACAGATTATTAAAAATGGGTTAGATCAATATGTAAGAGCTAGCCAATAAGAGGCTGGAACTAATGGGCCAGACAGTGTTCAAAAGAATACAGTTTCCATGTAATTATTTCGGGGCATAAGCTAGCTGGTGGCCAGGAGCCGGGTAGCAGGAACGCGGCCCTCAGCTCCTTCAACAAGTAGAAATCTTCCAGGACACATAGAGACTAGGAAAAGAAGCTAAAGTTAAGGAACTTAAAGGGAAAACTTTTATTTTGAACATGTAATAGACATGGAAGCTTAGGTTTTGATTGACACAACAGGAGGACTTAGTCTGGAGTTCATTTGACCTGTAGCAGGTGGATTTGAGTTGTGACTCCTTGAAGTTTATATAAATCTGTAAGTTTGCAAAAAAAGATAAAATGTTTTCAATATATTAGCAATACTGTTGTTTGTAATTTCTATTGAAATCCATATTGTAGATAAAGCAGGCAAAGCAGATAACAGCGTTTGTAAAACATTGTGTAGATGCACGAATATGAGTCATAACAAAAGCTATGGCTTTGAGTTAAAAGGCATAAAGTTTTTATTTTGTCCAGAGGGCTGGAAATAGATTAGACAGAGATGTTTTTAGCATAATGAGAGGCATATGTAAGCTTATATTTAGAAGACAGCAAAAGGAAATTGAAAGTCTTGAACTTATAATTGATAGTGGTAGTTAGTGCTTTATCAGCTTATTAGAACTCCATTGATCAGTGTTAAAAGTTTGAACTTTGAAATCTTAGTATAATGATAGTATAGAGGGGGGAAAGAAGCCTGAAATTTTCTATTTAAGTTATTTTTTATACTTTTATAATATATGAACTTAAATTTTTATCCAATTATTTATCAAACATAAATGGTTGATTACTGAGAACAGTCACTGCAAAGCAAGTTTTTCTTTAAATAAAGGAATAATAAATGGTACACATGAAAACTTGTTTATATTTTAATATGAAGCCTGTTAGCAAGGCAAGCTCACATGTGGCTTCAACTTTCTCATCAGGAGACTTAATATCTCTAGAACAGAAAGACCTGATTCTTATATATGAAATGCATTGACCAGGCAGCAGCAGCCTTGGGGGAGAAATTGTATTTCTGTCATTAAATTTATAAAGCTATAATTAGCCAGCAATAACATCAGAAATCTGAGAAGAATAAATTATAGCATAAATATAATCCTATGTGTTTATATATGGGATTATATGTGTATATATGCTATAAGTGTATATACTATATACATATATACTAATTTTAATTTATATAGTATTATATTGGTATGCATAATATATATGTACATGGTATATATACTTATGTAGTATATATACCTATATAATCCTACATATCAATTAAACTGACAGAGACTTATCCAGTGGCAGTTTCATTTGGGGCAGAGGTTAGTCTTTGGCTATCACACAGGACAGTAATACATCTTTAGCTGCTGCACAAGATAGCATAGGCCTTCGACTGGTAGACCCAGAAGGTATGAGAGATTTTCTTATGGAGGAAGAACTTGGGAAAATGGACCTATTGTGACTTAGACAGAGTAGGGCAGTTGACCCAACAGTGTTCACAGTTTATGCAGGCCTCTGGCAGCAGGTGAGGCCTGGGGCAGTGCTCTGTCCAGGGGTTAGTGCTACTGTAATCCAGGTACAGTTGTCTATGCCCCATCATTTTCTTCAGAGACCTTAGGGTCACTGCCAGGAATTAGCATTTCTACCATGGGAAGCTTTTTCATTAATAATTTTAAATGCTATATGTAGCACATCTCTGAAGAGTTTGAGGATTATTATCTTTTAAGTATAACTGATTTTAAATAAATTTGACTTGATTTTGGTTATTTACATTAGCCTTGATCTTGCCTCTTTATAACTCCAAAACCTGGACAATGAAATGCTCCTCAGAACAGCGAATGAATGTGTTTGAGATGGCATGTCTCAGGAGGACTCTAGGCATCACAAGAAGAGATAGACTGTGCAGGACCAAGAGGTAGGCTGCTCCAACACCCCCACCACATCTATTAGACCCTATAAGCTACAAGTACCACCCCATCCCTGAATCCAGCTATCCCCCGCAACCTCAGAAGAACTCTGAAACACAGGCTGCAACTGCACAGAGCAGACCAAGAGGTGAGTGATCACCCACCCAGCAGGGCACCCCACTCTCTAGGCCATTGGTACCAGGGCAAAACCCTGGGCCCTGTCCCCACTTGGCTCAGTTTCTCTAGCCAGCCAGCAGGCAAGCATTCTGCAGGTAGGTTGCTCCAACATCCCTACCCCATCAATTGTACCCTGTAGGCTGCAAATCCCACTCCATCCCCACACCCTCCTATGCCCTGAGACCTTAGTTGTGACTGCATAGAGCAGACCAAGAGAGTGGACCAAAAGGGTGGGCCAAGAGGGACTTCAGCAGCTACCTGAGACACAGACAACAATAGTACAGAGCAGATGAAGAGTAGCTCCCAAAGACCAGACAGCTACTAAAAAAACTGAACCAAGAAGCAAAGACACTGCTGGCAACAATTAAAGGAAGAGATGGGTAGGCACCAATGCAAGAACTTGTTCAAAAAACCTAAAAAGCAATGTAACACCAAAACCCAGTGGTCATAGAACATGAAGACTTGATCATTCTAACTCAGAATAAGCAGAACACAATTTTAAATGTAACTTTATGAGGATGATGAAGACCTTTAAAGAGGAAATGAAAAATTCCCTTAAAGAAATGGAGAAAAAGACAAACAAAATTTTGGAAGAAATCAATAAATCTCTTAAAGAAACCCAAGAAAACAAAGAAAAAAACATCAAACAGGTGAAGCAAAGAGTTCAAATGGCTTAAGACTTAAAATAGAGGCAATAAAGGAAACATAAACCAAGGGAATTCTGGAAATGGGAAAATCTGGGTAAACAAATGGGAACTACAGAATACAAGAGATGGAAGAGAGAAAGATATCAGGAGTTGAAGATACTTTAGAGGAACTAGTCAAAGAAAATGTTAAATGCAACAAATTCTTAACACAAAACATCCAGAAATTCTGGGACACCATGAAAAGACCAAACCTAAGAATAAGAGAGTAGAAGAAGGAGAAGAACTGTAGCTCAAAGACACAGAAAATATATTCAACAAATTAGAGAAGAAAACTTTCTCAGCCTAAGGAAGAATGTCCCTATGAATGTATAAGAAGCTTACAGACACCAAATAGACTGGACCACAAAAAAATCCCCTCACCATATAATAATCAAAGTGCAAAACATACAAAATAAAAGAATAAGCTGGGCGGTGGTGGCGCACGCCTTTAATCCCAGCACTCGGGAGGCAGAGACAGGCGGATCTCTGTGAGTTCGAGGCCAGCCTGGTCTACAAGAGCTAGTTCCAGGACAGGCTCCAAAGCCACAGAGAAACCCTGTCTCAAAAAACCAAAAAAAAAAAAAATATTAAGACCCACAAAGGAAAAAGGTCAAGTAACATATAAAGGCAGACCTCTCAGAATTATACCTGATGTCTCAGTGGAAACTATGAAAGCCAGAATGTCCTGGACAGATGTGCTGCAGAGACTAAGAGACCACGAATGCAAATCCAGACTACTATACCCAGAAGAGCTTTCAATCACCATTGATAGAGAAAACAAAATATTCCATGACAAAACTAGATTTAAACAACACCTATCCACAAATCCAGTTTTACAGAAAATACTAGAAGGAAAACTCCAACCCAAAGAAGGTGACTGCACCCACAAAAGCACAGGAAAAGATCACCTCACACCAGCAAACTCCAAAGAAAAGAAATACACAAACACTACCACTGAAAAATAACAGGAATTAACGATCACTGGTCATTAATATCTCTTAATATTAATGGACTCAATTCACCTAAAAAAAAGACACAGGCTAAGAGAATGAATATGAAAGTAGGATCCAACATTCTGTCATATACAAGAAACACACCTCAACCTCAAAGACAGATATTACCTCAGAGTAAAGAGTTGAGAAAGATTTTCCAATCAAATGGACCTAAGAAACAAGCAGATGAAGCTATCCTAATATCTAACAAAATAGACTTCAAACTAAAACCAATCAGAAGAGATAGAGAAGAACACTTCATACTCATCACAGGAAAAATCCACCACGATGAAGTCTCAATTCTAAACATCAAGGAGAAAGGAAACAAAGAAATTAAAAACTTTCTAGAATTTAATGAAAATAAAGGTACAACATACCCAAACCTATGGGACACTATGAAAGCAGTGCTAAGAGGAAAGTTAATAACACTAAGTGCCTACATAAAGAAAGTGGAGAAAGATCATGCTAGAGGCTTAACAGCATACATAAAAGCTCTAGAACAAAATGAAGCAGACTCACCAGATGGAGTAGATTACAGGAAATAAATTTAGGGCTGAAATCAATAAAATAGAAACAAAGAAAACAATACAAAGAATCGATGAAACAAAGAGCTGGTTCTTTGATAAAATCAACAAGATAGACAAACCCTTATTCAAACTAACCAAAAGGCAGAGAGAAAACATCCAAATTAACAAAATCAGAATAAAAAATGTTCACACCTAAACATAATAAAATCAATATACAACATCAAATTAAATGGAGAGAAACTCAAAGCAATTCCATTAAAATCAGGAACAAGTCAAAACTGTCCACTCTCTCCATATCTATTTAACATAGTTCTTGAAGTTCTAGCTAGAGCAATAAGGCAACAAAAGGAGAGCTAGGGGATGACACTGAGGAAATTCAGAGAATCATTAGGTCATACTACAGAAACCTGTACTCCACAAAATTGTAAAATATAAAAGAAATGAACAATTTTCTGGATAGGTACCACATACCAAAATTAAATCAGACCAAGTGAACAATTTAAAGAGACAAATCTGCAAGGAAACAGAAACAGTCACCAAAAGCCTCCAAACCAAAAAGAGCCCAGTACTGGATAGTTTCAGTGCAGAATTCTACCAGAACTTCAAAGTAAAGCTAATACCTATACTCCTCAAATTGTTCCACACAGTAGAAACAAAAGGAACATTGCAAAATCTTTTTATAAGGCAACAGTTACTCTAATACCAAAACCAAACAGAGACTCAACCAAGAAAGAGAATTACAGACCAATCTATCTCATGAACTTTGATGCAAAAATGCTCAATAAAACACTGGCAAACTGAATCCAAGAACATATATTAAAAAATCATCTACCATGATCAATTCAGCTTCATCCTAGAGATGAAAACCTATTAATGTTATCAACCATATAAATAAACTGAAAGAAAAAAAACCATATGATTATCTCATTAGATGCTGGAAAAGGATTTGACAAAATTCAACACCACTTTATGATAAAAGTCTTGGAGAGCTCAGGGATACAAAGAACACACCTAAACATAATAAAATCAATATATAACATCAAATTAAATGGAGAGAAACTCAAAGCAATTCCATTAAAATCAGAAACAAGACAAGGCTGTCCACTCTCTCCATATCTGTTTAACATAGTTCTTGAAGTTCTAGCTAGAGCAATAAGGCAACAAAAGAAGAGCTAGGGGATACAAATTGGAAAGGAAGAAGTCAAGCTCTCATGTTTTGTGGATGATATGATAGTATATATAAGTGATCCCAAAAATTCTACTAGGGAACTCCTACAGCTGATAAATACCTCCGTAATGTGGCAGGAAACAAAATCAACTCAAAAAAATCAGTAGCCCTTA
This sequence comes from Neodon shergylaensis, assembly GCA_025134845.1. NCBI lineage: Eukaryota > Metazoa > Chordata > Mammalia > Rodentia > Cricetidae > Neodon > Neodon shergylaensis. The sequence continues at coordinate 11,937,188 of JABTXL010000186.1, forward strand.
TATATAGAAATGATAAAGAAGCTGAGAAAGAAGTAAGAAAAACATCACTCTTCACAATAGCTACAAACAACAAAAAATATCTTGGGGTAACACTAACCAAGGAAGGGAAAGACCTGGTTGACAAGCACTTTAAGTCTTTGAAGAAAGAAATTAGAGAAGATACCAGAAAATGGAGAGATCACCCATGCTCTTGGATAAGTAGGATCAACACAATAAAAATGACAATCCTACCAAAAGCAATCTATAGATTCAATGCAATCCCCATCAAAATCCCAACACAATTCTTCACAGACTTTAAGAGAACAATACTCAACTTCATATGGAAAAACAAAAACCCAGGATAGCCAAAACAGTCCTGTACAATAAACATCCAGAGGCATCACAATCTCTGGCATCAAGCTCTATTATAGAGCTACAGTAATGAAAACCGCCTGTTATTGGCATAAAAACAGATAAGTTGAGCAATGGAATCGAATCAAAGACTCAGATATTAATCCACACACTGTGAACATGTGCTTTTTTGACAAATAAGGTAAAATTATACAGTGGAAAAAAGAAAGCATATTCAACATATGGTGCTGGCATAACTGTATGTCAACATACAGAAGAATGAAAATAGAACCATATCTATGCCCATCCACAAAACTCAAGTCCAAATGGATTAAAGACCTCAGTATAAATTCTACCACACTGAACCTGATAGAAGAGAATGTGGGAAGTAGCCTTCAAAGCACTGGCACAGGAGATCACTTCCTAAATGTAACCCCAGTAGCATCGACACTGAGAACAACAAAGCTTCTGAAAAAAAAAAGGATACAGTCAATAAGACAAAAAGGCAGCCTAATGAGCTGACAAAGATTTTCACAAACCCTACATCAGTCAGAGGACTGATCTCTAAAATAAATAAAGAACTCAAGAAATTAGACATTAAAGTACCAAATAATCCACAGGGCCTTGGTCCTTCCTCAAAGCAATGTGTGTATGGTTCTGAACATATTAAAGAATTTGGCCATTTACACATTACTATTAACTTGCATGTCTTACTCCTCTTTAAAAGTTTACAAGTTAATAGCTTTGTACAAGATTAGGATTTGAATTTTTATCCCTTTTAAGTTTAGTCTTTAAAAATTACAATTTTGAATTTAAGCCCTTTTGGTAACAAAATAAAACTTTACATTATAAATGCAGCCCATAGGGAGACAGGCAACTTTATTTTCCTGGTCTTTTCAATGATAAATAACATTTATCAAAATAATTGAAGCTTAACAAAGCTAGCAAAGACAGAAAGGTCAAGCATGCATTCTTAAGTCAGTCTTTGTTAGCCTAAATAAACCTTAGATAAGGAGAGATGTTCTATAGGTTCTTTGCCAGACTGCTTAAGTCATTGTCTGCTGTATTATAAGGTAGGGACATCCTAGTTTCTGGTGTTTTGTTTTGATGCTCATAGCTGTGACTTTAACTCTTTTTTTTCTTTTTATTATTATTATTACAAATTTTCACCTCCTCCCCTCCTCCCATTTCCCTCCCCCTCCGCCCAATTCCCCTCCCCCTTCCTCTCCAGTCCAAAGAGCAGTCAGGGTTTCCTGCCCTGTGGGAAGTACAAGGTCCTCCCCACTCTATCCAGGTCTAGGAAGTTGAGGATCCAAACAGACTAGGTTCCCACAAAGCCAGTACATGGAGTAGAATCAAAACCCAGCGACTTTAACTCTTTAGTCTTTTTATTTTGTTTTGGCTGGTGATATAGTTTACATCCTGAGTTTTATACGCTGAATGGTACTTTCATCATGGACTCAGTTGTGCTAAGGTCTGAGAGACAGGGTCCCTGTTATAATGCTCAAGAGGGAAGAAACAGGTTACAATCATAATCTGGACAAGGCAAGGTCAAATTCCAAAAAGTGCAATGAATTCAATGTTCAACATCTGGGATTTTTCCATGATCCTGTGGATTTACCTAACGAGTTTGGGTTATCTGTCCCTCTGCAGCATATATAGCATGTTCTCTAGGCTCCTACTTGGCTCCATTTTATTGTGGCTGCTGTTTTCGGTGGCCAGATATCATATGGCACTAGTATTTCCAAAATCATTGGGGTTATTGCAATTCAGCTGTATTTTCATCAGTAGCTTCTCCTGGGCTATCTTCATGAAGTCCAGTTCTGTCATATAGTACCAAATCTCAGGTGCTTCCCATGAAACCCTTCATGCTTGTAAAACCAGTACTACCTGGGTGACTCTTAAATTACAAAGATCAGGTGCCAGCACAATGTTCATTTTTACATATAAACACATAGAGATACAGCTTTAATATTTTATTAAACAAATATTGCTTAATCTTGACAGAGGTATATAAATGAAGAATACCTATTCATTTCCAGGCCACACAGACCCAAATAATCACATAGAAACTATATTAATTACCATACTTGTTGGCCCATGACTCAGGCATATTTCTAGCTAGCTCTTACATCTTAAATTAACAAATTTCTATTAATCTATGTATCACCATGAGGTTGTGGCCTACTGGTAAGGTTCTGATGTCTGTCTTCTTCATCAGCTACAAGGTGTCTTTCTAACTCTGCCTTCTCTCTCTCTCTCTCTCTCTCTCTCTCTCTCTTTCTAACTCTGTTCAGATTTCCAGCCTGGCTTTACTCTACTAAGCCGTTATTCAAAACAGCTTCTTTAATAACCAATAGTAATAAAACATATTCATAGCATACAAAAGGTAATCCCACATCATTTCCCCATTTGTGTATAAATAAGAAGGAAGGTTTTAACTTTAACACAGTAAAATTACAATAAAAAAACAGGTATCAACAAAATTATAAGTATAATATGTATATGTCCTTTAATTTTTGTCATAACTAAGGAATACTATAATTAAAACTATCTATTCTTTAACTTCCTCAAAGACCCCAGAAAAAATATTACCTAAGTTAACAGGAAGTGCATTTGGAAGCAACTTCCAAAACTCTAGTATTGACAGAGAAATATCGCTGCCTGGACAGTCACCCAAAATTCTTCTGTGACTTTGGAGCACCCATCTGCTGTGGGAGCTCCTTCAGCTCCTTCAGCCAATAGCCTTTAAGGTGCCAGCCTACTTGGGCGTGGTCTCTCGTACTACAAAAGTAGCTGTAAAGCATGTGCTCACTCTCTTGCTTCCAGCTCTCATTTCTGGTTGCTAGATTTGGTTCATGTTCCCTGTTTGTGCAGAGGACAGTGATCTAGGACAGTGATCCGTAAGTCTCTCTTAAATAAATAATTTTTATTATACATAATTCTGAATTAGTGTGGGATTATTTTGTATCTTCCACCATTATTTGGTGCCTAATGTGGGGCTTGAACCCATGACTCTGAGATTAAGAGTCTCATGCTCTACTGACTAAGCAATGATGGCACACAACTTTAATACCAACACTTGAGAGGCAGAGGTATGCTGATCTCTGTGAATTCAATGTGTGGTGGCACATACCTTTAATCCCAACACTTGGGAGGAAGAGGCAGGCAAATCTCTTTGAGTTCAAAGACAGCCTGATCTACAGAGTGAGTGCCAGTACAGCCAAATATACATAGAAAAACCTAGTCTCAAAAAAATCCTCAAAAATTAAAAATAAAAATAAAAGAAATAGAGTTTAAAATAAAGCCACATAAAGATGAAAAATATACAGAGAGTCTGGATACTGTATATTATTGTGTTGTCTTTGAATTGTATGACTGCTGAGGAAGGAGCAACAGCTGCTAAAAGACAATTGATTACAAATGCTGCTGGATTAATACAACATATATATATGTATGTATTTGGATTTTCAAGACAGGGTTTCTCTGTAGCTTTTTGGTTCCTGTCCTGGAACTAGCTCTTGTAGACCAGGCTGGCCTCGAACTCACAGAGGTCCGCCTGCCTCTGCCTCCCGAGTGCTGGGATTAAAGGTGTGCGCCACCACCGCCCGGCCATATATATTTTTAAAATGCTTTAACTTCAAATTTTAAATCAAAAGATATGTTACTGTGGAAAAGAGGTTTTGCTTTTGTTTCCACAGAAAATGAGAGGCTGTGGGTTTATTCTGGGCTAAGAAAAGTCACATTTGTTCAAGGAAGACCCCCTGAGAAATCTTTGATAGGAGCAGATGGCCTAGATGATTCAACATTTCGGAGGATCTCTGTTGGAGTTTTTTCTGAATTCTACATTCAGAACAGTTTCAAGACTGCTAGCTGAGATGATCAAGCCTCACAGAATTTTCCAGTCAGGACTTGACCATAATTCTAGATTTTCTTTAGGTCTATGTAAGATTATCAGCACCCCCAATCAACAGAAAGTAGCCTGGAAAATATGACTGCATTCCCCCCAAAATTGGATTATGTATGCTTTTCTTTGTCTAGAGTGTTGATTATAAGTTGTATGGATAATGGTCAGGAAGAAAGCTAAACAAGGGAGATTTGATTCAAATCTCTTTTGAAATAAAAGGGGGGAAGTGCTGTGGGACAATGGTTTTAACCTGTAAAGATTTTTTTCTTGTAGTTGTGTAATAAAATGCTGACTGGCCAGTAGCCAGGCAGAAAGTATAGGCAGGGTGACCATACAGGAAGTAGAGGCGGGAAAATGATAACAGGAGAATTCTGGGAAGAGGAAAGATTCAGTCTGCAGCCAAGTCTCCCAGCCATTTAGTCCCAAGGAAATCACACAGAGGTCTACATTCATTATAAACTGATTGGCCCATTAACTCAGGCTTCTTATTAACTCTTATAACTTATATTAGCCTATTATTCTTGTCTATGGTAGCCATGTGGCTTGGTACCATATTTAGTGAGGCAGTCACATCTTGCTTCTTCTGTGGCTGGGTCACAAACTACAGACAAAGCTTTCCTCTTTACAGAATTCTTCTGTTCTCATTGACCCACCTCTGCTTCCTGTTTGGTTGTCCCACCTATACTTTCTGCCTGGCTACTGGCAAATCAGTTTTTATTTAAAATATAATTGACATATAATACAGACCATTGTCTCAGATTACTTTCCCCTCTTTAAAAAAAAAACCAAGAACTCTGAATCTAATATCCTTTGTTTAGCTTTTCTCTTGACCATAGCCATAACAACTTGTAATCAACATTTTAAACAAAGGAAAATATTCATAGTCCATTTTTTGGGAATGTGGGCATAGTTTTCCAGGCTACTTCCTGCTGGTTGGGGGCACTGATAATCTTATGCGGACCTAAAGACAATTCATAATTATGATCACGTCCTGACTGGAGTATCCTGTGAGGCTTGGTCATCTCAGGCTGCAGTCTTAAATCTGTTCTGGATGTAGAACTCAGACATCTGGGCCATCTGTTCCTACCAGAGATTTCTCAGATTTTCCTTGATCAAACTTGATTTTTCTTAACTCAGAATGAATCCATAGCTTCTCATTTTGTGTGGAAACAAAAGGAAAACCTCTTCTTCAAGGTAACATACCTTTTGACTTCAATTTTGAAGTCAAGGTATTTTCAAAATACCTATCTTGGATTAATTCAGCAGCATTTATAATCAAATATCTTTTAGCAGCTGTTGTTCCTTCCTCAGCATTCAAACAATTGAAAGAGAGCATAATAACATATAGTATCCAGACTCTCTGTGTAATTTTCATCTTTATGTGGCTTTATTTTAACCTCTATTTTTTATTTTTACTTTTAATTTTTGGCTTTTTGAGACAGGGTTTCTGTATATCTTTGTCCTGGAACTCACTCTATAGACCAGGCTGTCCTTGAATTCACAGACATCTGCCTGTCTCTGCCTCTCAAGTGCTGGGATTAAAGGTGTGTGCCACCACACCTTGAATTCACAGAGGTCTGCCTGCCGACTGCTGCCACTTGGGGATATGCAGCATTTTATTTAAACCATTACAACCCCTCCCCAAAAAGCATGGAGTTAATTTGTGTTTTCCAACTACTCCTAGACATGGGTCCTGTCCTGGAGTGTGATTGGTTTACCCAATGACACTCCATTGGAGAAAACAAATTCCCCTTTTGCCAATGGCTATCAACAGCAGATAGCTTCTTGGTTAGGAGTGTGACCTTGTGTCCACTTCCTTCTCTCAGTGCTGGGACCCAGTCTGGCCTAGCCTGTGTTGTTGGAGCCCATAAGACCATACATAAAATGTACAGCAGGCAAATCGATAGGCAATCCATGGGAAATGTATAGGCACACATTCATATGAAATAACTCATTTTGGAGAGCTACAGGAACACTTGTCTTTTTGGGAAGTCACTATCAAATCTGTAAAAGCCTTGTGAGGCTGTGATTTTTTCCTTCGAAGTGGAACTCATTCCCAAAACACTTCAGCGGTGTGACTTCTCCTGCACAGGCAATGGAATGACCTTTCCACTCTCCCACAACATCAGGCCTTAGAATGACAACATCTACTCTTTGTTCTAATAGTCAAAGAGTCAATCCCACAAAATTACCTGCTAACACTCTCACAGAGATTTCTATAGAAGACAGGTACAGAGTAGGAAGGTAGCGTGCCCCACCTTTGCTAACAAACAAATCTGAGTGTCCCCAAAGCTGGTTATCACAAAAGAAATTAGATGAGGTGAGTGGGTGAATCCAGGATTCAGGGATGTTTAGTAACTTTATCTAATGATTTGGAATGTCAGGTACTTTTCCTTGAATGCTGGCTCTTTCCTGGGCCGGGTCACCTGTTCCAGATGACTGCTTTGTCAAGTTCGACATGCCCTTTTTGTGATTTTGATATTTTGGCACACAGTTGAATGAAGACATTTTGAATAAGGGGATAATGTGAAGATATAGGGTACAAGTAAGGAATCTTCATGAATTGGATCCCTGGATACTTTCTATGCTAGTTAGTCTTTTGGAGAGGGTCCCAGCCTCATTGCAAAGGTTTTTACCCAGATGAACGATATGAGCTTTCCATGTCTTCCTTTCTGAGGTAGACAAAAGAATGGTACAGATGACTCAATCTTTTTCCATATTTAACCATCTCAAGTAAGAGTTTTAATCGCCCAGGGCATTGCTTGGCATCCACTAGTTAGGTTCACGGAAATGAATGTATTTCTGAACTTTTCTCCCAAGGGACTCCAGGTAGTAGGGCTTGGGGTAGCAGTCTGAGGAGGCCCCTGAGCCCCAGCCATACTCTGCCCAGTCAGGACTCCTTCTCCTCCCCACTTCTCCATTGTCTGAAGAAGTAGGTCTACTAAGGAGAGAAAGAAGGGAATTCAAGCAGAGGCTCTCAGGGCCTCATTAGCAGTTGCTATCTAGACATTCTCAGAAGTTGCAAATGTGGAAATCTCCATGGGCAGCTTTCCTCCAGCACAATTAAGAGCAGTCTGAGTTTTGCTTTGACTCTAAATGAGTCTCAGTAGATTAGTTATGTAGATGCCTACAGCAGCTCTCTTAAGTGACAGACCCAAATGATTAGAAGCTGTTGGGTTGTATTAAACAAGTGAGTGTAAGGTCAATGCCAGCAGTTAATAGTCCAGGCATGCATAGAAAACCCAGCCACTCCAGCCCCAGCTCTTGCTGGATAACTCCAGCGTTAACTATGGCCATGCCAATGACCACAGGATTGGTACTCTAGCAGCGCTGGATGCTCAGATGGTAATAAAACACTGTTTTGCTCTCAGGAAACTATTCCAAAGAGTGATGGCTACTGTGGCATGGGCTCTGTGTACACATGTGAGGCAGGCTGCAGAGGCAAGGAGGGAGTCATGACAAGCCCTCCCCCTACTCATGAAAATGACATTTTTGGGTTGCCGAGATAGCTCAGCCAGTCAAGGAGCCTGCTGTAAAACTTGACCACCTGAGTTTGATACCCGGGACCCACATGGAAGGAGAGCTATCCTCTGACCTCCACATTCATACCTCACTGCAGACACCAAATAAATAAATCGAACACAAAACAAAAATAAATAAGCGTAAAATAATTTAAGTGGTAGTTAGTCATTAATTCCTGAAGTGGCATAGGTTTGCAACGACAAATACTAATTTTTTCCTTTAATACCCATTATCTGTCTGCAAAATTAAAATTCATATGGGTTATATACACTTTAAAATATTAATATGTGGGACAATGTATTAATGACCTAAGGTAGAGATGCAAATTGTAAAGCTAAGAAGCCATCGTAAAAGACGATCTTAAAAACCAAAAACATAGAATAAGAAACTTATCAGTGACAGAAAATACCATAAAAAGGATCCAGTGACCACAAGAGCAAGGAAAAAATATCCCTCCATGCCTGACAGCAAAGGACTGGCATGTAGATGCCCCCCATACCAGAGCAAAGGTGGGCCTATTGCTTATGGCAGAGAGAGGAGGGAGAGAGGGGAAAGAGAGAACACCAGGGGAATCTCTGAGGGTGTCTCAGAAAGAAGATGGGGCAATGTTTTATACATTGGACTGGTGGAGTCCAATAAGGAGTAGAATCTATGATTGCATAGCCTGTCATCTACGAGACTGGAAATACTACAGAGCAAAAGACTAATGAACAAACAGCAATTAGCCCTCATGTTAGCTTAGAGAGAGGGCCATTTGGATATTTTTGTGAATTGTCCGGTGTTCCTGTCTGCCTGTGCCTGGACATGGTCACAGAATATCTGTAATACTGTTTTTGCAACGATCCAAATATTTAGCCTGTTAACATGATGTTTTTATTTTGGATTGTATTCTCTTTCCCTTCAAGAGTGTGACTTCAGATCCCACATTCTAGAACTAAACCATCCTTTAAGTAATAGGACATCAAATGTTATCAGAATTTCTACACATGAGTTACTGTCCTCAACTACTAGACTTCAGATTATATTAAAACTGAAAGTTGACCATTGCTTGAGAGATGGGTGTTGCAGGATATTGAATTACACTGTGTGAAGATGTGTCTCTGTCCCTCCTTGCCTGCCTATGGCATCTTCTGAACAGGCAATAACTAGGCAGAAGAGGTTAGGCTGGACTTGCTGGCAGAGGTGGGAATGCTGGGAAGGAATCTGAGTTGGGGTATTTGTCAGTAAGACTCAAAGGATGTTGAGCATACACGACTGAGGAACGGCAATGGGCCACATGTCAAAAGGTAGATGAATATAAATGAGATAATTTAAATTATAAGAGCTAGTTGGGAACAAGCCTACCTAAACTAAGGCCAAGTTTTCATAATGAATAAAACGTCTCCATGTTATTATCCAGGAGCCGGCAGCATAAAGAAAGACCAGTTACAAGTGAGGGTGTGATAGGCTACCACCCACCAGCACCTTCTTCAGAAACGGAGAACTCAGGGGGCAATAGCGCCACACTTTCAGTGCTTACGAGTTTCAACGTCTTTGCTGGATTACACCAGCACCACTCCCTAGCAACAAAGAACCTCACATGTTGCCATGAGTCTCAGTCTGGGGGCCACAGTAGCTTCTCCCAAGAGTCACAGTATAAAGTCTACCCCAACGTTTCCACAGGAGCTTGAGCCTATCCTAACTGAGTGATTGGACTTAGAATTTTGCAACTTCCCCTGTTTTGTGTTGAATGGGTCTTGCCTATGGGGTGGATTCCCTGTGAGATTTGTTCACATTATTCTCCGCCTCTTTAAGCTCTCTTACCTTACAGGGGATTGGGGAATCTCTTTTTATGGAAATACAGTGGCAATTTATGAAACACCACACTGAACGTCTCCTAATTTCCACCACGCACTATGGTGTTCACATTTGTGTATCGTTCTGTGACAATAGCACATCAATCTTGTGTAAAGCTGGTGTTTTCTAAAACTGGCTATATTAGCCATGGAACAATTGTATCTAAGTACTAATCACAAACACACCCTAGCAAATAACCATCATTTTATTTCCCATCAAATGTGTAGAGTTCCCATGAGCAAGCAGTCTGGTTAAGAACCAGTGAAAGGTGTGAGTGACAAATGTATGGTCCGAGTTTTGTCACCATAATGGACGAATATTCAGTAAAACCGGGTGACTCTAGAAAAGAGGTTCATTCACCTGACAGTCCTGGAGTTAGGGGTGACAGCAATGATTACTTGCCTCAATCATGTCCCTGGAGAGAATAAAGCAGTAATACTCTGTCTGATGGAATTTCAAATCATTCCAATCTTTTGGAGGCAATTTAATCTGTCTATATTCTTCAGCCAAAGATGTCTAACTTTGTTTCCAGAGAGCTACAGGTATGAGGAAAGAGGGACGATGCATGCTCACTGCAGTATGCTTCCAGTATAAAAACAAAACAAGCCTACAAACTATCAGAAGACAAGAACTACATTCTAGAAGACTGGGCAGTGGCCTAAATCTAAGCTTACTTAACTTCGTTATTAATTGTAAAAATACTTAATAGTCAGATTGTGTCTCTATATCAGAGTCCATTAGAAATGACTTATACTATTTCATAAGGAAAATAGGATTCATAATTGCACAAAGCATTTTGTTTGCTTTTTTTTTTTGGTTTTTCGAGACAGGGTTTCTCTGTGGCTTTGGAGCCTGTCCTGGAATTAGCTCTGTAGACCAGGCTGGTCTCGAACTCACAGAGATCCGCCTGCCTCTGCCTCCCGAGTGCTGGGATTAAAGGCGTGCGCCACCACCGCCCGGCTGTTTGCTTTCTTGAGTGTTTTGTTTTGTTTAGATCACTTGAAGAAAAAGTACTTATAAAATACCCCTAAATCCGATGGTGAATTTAGACAGTGCAAGTTCAGGGAACCCTTTCCTTGCAACTTCAGCATTTCCAATCTCTCCTCGATAAATGTGGAATTCTTTCAAAACTGAGCAGAACAATTTTATTACATTTTCTTTTGCTTTGTTGTTTTGAGACAGGATCTCACTGTGTAACCCTGGCTGTCCTGGAACGTATTATATATGACAGGCTGTTCTCAAACTCACAGAGATGTACCTGTCTTTATCTTATGCCAGAAGGCATTAATCCAGATAGGCAAAATTGGCTAAAGGGTAGTCACATGCCTTGGTCCCTCGTAAGGGGTTGGGTATTCTGTGTGATAGCAGCCCCTTTCCCCTCAGGAAGAGACTGGGTTCGAGAATTTTGTTTTTAATCATAAGGTGTTGTGCTCAGAGGTTGCAAGAGAATATGTTTGTTATTTTTCTACTCGGTCTGACTTAGATCTTTCCCCGTTCGTCCAATGTGTAAGTTTTTCACTGAACTTTGTCTTCTTCTTGGGAGAATACCCCTGCATGCTGGAGTTCACCGCATGTATATAGGGGAAGGACACCAGAAGCCATTTATTTCTCCAACATGCTGCCATTCTTGATCTTAGAATACTGAGAAAGTTATTTAGTATTTCAGCTCCTCAGTTTTCCTTATCAAGAAGATAGTTTTAACAATGCCCATGAGACATTGTTGGTGTGACAATTATGATCAATGTTGAAATCCACTTGGAAATTTGTCAGTTCAGAGCAGGAATCATGTCTGACTTGTCAGAAGCCTTATTCCCAATCCGAACAGTGCCTATCACATTTGGAGCCAATAACTATCAGCAAACAGAATAAACACAGAGCTCTCAAAAGCCAGGCTACCACACTAGCCATGGAAGGAAAGTAAATTAAAACTACATGGAGATTCTACCTCACTTCAGTCAGAATGGTTGCCATTAAAGAAATGGATAATCAGAAATGCTGGCAAAGACAGAGACAAAAGAACAAACCCCGAAACCTTCATATGCCGCTGATAGATGCTGTGGAAATTAGGTCTGAGATTTGTCAAAAATTAACATAGACCTGTCCCATTAGTCAGCTATGCAAAGATATACATCAGTGACAGTTCACAATAACTAAGATCTGGATCCAAAATAGATGTTCATCAAAATGGCTAAGAAAAATGTGATATGTATACACAATGGGATATTTTCAACCACGATGAATACAAAGTTATGTTATTTGCAGAAAAACTATACATAACTGAAGGTCATAATGAACAAATTACATCTGTCTTATATGTTATGTTTGTACACTGTATAAAGATGTGTCACTCTGATTGGTTTAATAAAAAGCTAAACAGCCAATAGCTAGGCAGGAGAGAATAGGCAGGCCTTACATGGAGAGAGAGGAACTGGGGATGAATCTAGGTACACAGAGAACAAGTCAAAGGTACAGAATAAAAGGAAGGTTAAAAAACTAAATGGCAAAACATACATTTAAAAATATGTCATTCAGGGGGCTGGAGAATGACTCACTGGTTAAGAGCATTGCCTGTTCTTAAAGGTCCTGAGTTCAATTCCCAGCAACCACATGGTGGCTCACAACCATCTGTAATGAGGTCTGGTGCCCTCTTCTGGCCTGCAGGCAGACACACAGACAGAACATTGTATACATAATAAATAAATAAATATTTTAAAAAATATGTCATGCCACCTCCTGCGGAGTCTGTGTGAGTTTCATGTAGGCTGTGGCACAAGCTTCAAGGCAGAGTGCCTGCAGAGAAGGTGTGTGTGCTGTGCTTTCTGCATTGGAGCCCTTGCACTTTTGGCATTACCTGCTTATGTTCTAAGGAACACAGTCTGGTTTCTTCTTGAAGGGAAGATAGGATGTTTAAGTTTCCAGAGTCTCCGTATGGAATATTGCCATATACAGTAGTTTATGATGCTGATGGAGGAAGATGGGTTAACATTCAAGGGAAAAAAGTTTCTAGGTTTAATCTGGTGCTTAGTAAATAAAGACCAAAAGGCAAACTTATTAAGCAATTAAGACAAATTCAGCAAAAACAGGATAAGGTTAAAAGAGAAATAAATGCCTATAACTTCTTGAGATTGGTTTTGGGAAAGGTTTGAAAAAGAGATAAAAATAAAGGAAAAAAGAAAAGAAAACATTCATGTGCATAGATTGCAGAAATATACAAAGACGGTAGATTGTGTGACTGTTAACCACAACCACTAGCCCTTAGCTCAAAATGCCATAAACTCATAGCCTAGATAAAAATTTATATCAAAACTAATGCCAAGCCATGTCTAGCATGATCAACCACAGACTCACACTGGGGACATCTGTCTGATAAAAATCTGTTCTCATGTATCTGATATAATGATTCTAAGAACAATCTGTATCACATGAAAAAACAATACATGCTGTTAATCAATTTTTTCTGTATAAAGGAGGAGTCTCATGCCTAGTAAAGACACATTCAGATGCAATTCCTTTGAGTCTTGTGTTTGTTTGTCATTTTTCAACTCTTTACACCTATACCTGAGACCCAGTCCCCTTGGTCCCAGTACTCCAGCTGAGCAGGTCCATCACAGGTGGCACCCAGCATGGAACTTTAAAGCTGTGTTTTCTTCAGATGTCTCTCAGGATAGGTAAGCTATCTCTCCTTGTTTTTTTTGAAAATTTTCAGGTAAGGATAGGACCTTGCCAGAGCTCACTGGTAAAGGATTACCAGTTTAATGCAGTGAGTATGCAACAAAAAAAATCATGGACATTCTCATTCCAAAAGTAAAGACGTGTTTCGTTCTCTATTGAGTCATATGCTTCAAGGCAGAGGAAGCAAAGTTTCTAAAAAAAAATCATTAAATGACTTATATGATTTTATTTTGAAAGTGAGTCCTTAGTTTCCTGAAGAGGAGACTTTTTCTCTGCAAAACTAAAAAAGGGTAGGAAAGAAAATAAAAAGGTGTTATAAGAAACAAGGCCCCAGAGAAGTCCCTACACATGCATTTTGATTTGGGTTCAGATAAGAGATCTTTTAATTGATAAATCAGAAATGGAGGGTTTTTTTTTTTTTTGGCTGAGAAAGCTCCCCCAGAGGAAGACAGAGTCTAATAAGACTCCTAAATGCAAAAAGAAAAAGAAAAGGGAAAAAAAAGAAAAGAAAAAAGGCTTGTAAAATCCCTATGATACAGGTAGTAAGACTAACTTGCTTCAAGCAAATTCTGAAGACGACAGATATAAAAATGAGGAACATGATTGGGATTTAGAAGAGGAGGCAGCTAGATATTATGAGGGTGATGAGAAAAGAGATCATTTTCATGATCAAAATCCTCCAAAAATCCATTTACTAGCCTCTATTCCCCCTAATAATAATAATAATAATAATATTGAAAAAAGGAGGCCATTGCCTCCAGCTGTAGGCTTTATGGGAGTAGTACAAAAGGCAAGGAGGACTGGAGATATGTCTTTTTTTCCCCAGTTACAACATTTGATAATGAAAAACCACAACTGCCCTTAAAAACCGCTAAAGAAATTACAAATCGCAATTAAATCCATGGGATCCTCCTCTCCCTATATTCAATAGATTTTAAATATGATAAAAAAAATATGTGGTTAACACCATATGATTGGCATCAAACAGCAATATCAGTCTTGTCTCCAGGACAATATGTCATTAAAAAAAACAGAATATAAAGATGGAACACAAAATATAATTCAAAATCTCTCCTAAAGAGAGGGGCAAAACCAACTAAAGGCATGCTTACAGGTAAAGGAAAATGTGCTACTTTACAAGCTCAAACTAAAATACCAAAACAGTTTTTAAAAAATTTTCAAAATTAGCTGTTAACAGCTTGGAGGAAGTTACCAGTAGGGGTAACTTATGTCTATTTGTCATTCACTGACTCCTTACTCATCTATTCCTGAATCCCCTTTCCGTCAGTCCCAATAATGTGACTAAATTGGTCCATCATAAAAGTATGGATTATTTTAAGATATAAGAGCTAGTTAGGAATAAGCCCAAGCTATAGGTCAAGCTTTCATAACTAATTAACTAATAAGAAGTCTCCATGTCATTACTTGGTTGCTGGCTGGAGGAACAGACAAAGACTTGTTACAATCATGTTTTGTATAATTTGTGGTTCCCAGATTTTATATAGATACATAAAAGCATATGTGTATATGCATGAAAGTGAAGGCAAACTGTCGAGAGGAACTAAGGGAACTTATAGACTGGAAAGGAAGGGAGATGAGGAGGTGGGGGAGGGGATGTATTCACTGTATAATGTCTACTTGGACGGAAGATCCTTACGTAACACAGTATTATGTACAATTAATATACTACATGAAAAAATAATATTGGGTTATTTATTCATAATTGCTGTCACTACTGTTAATCTCATACAGGTTAAATTAAAACAAAGCTTAAATGAAGTTCACCCCATGAACTATTATTGTTCATTCATTTTCCACTGAAAATCTTACATGTCATCAGAGTTACACACAGACTCCCCACAATGAACCCTTGAAGACAGAACCCTGAGATGTGAATAAGCCCTGCCCTGAGCTCTTTGCTGTTCAAGCCCTTTCTACCTTGCTTCTTGGTTACAGCCCAACCTCTTTAGTCAACCAATGGCCTCCCAGAGAGCCACTCTTTGGCTAGACTTGTGAGGCCAGGCAAGTCTTTGTTGTGCAAAAGTTGTGTCAGCATAAACCCTCCTGGTGGCTCTGTGGCACCCCTGGAGATCCACCCCACCCAATCACCTTTCACTTAAAAACAATAAACAGGGTTTCCAAAGGGTCCACTGGAATTCCTTCCAGGGGTTAATGGTTAAAGAGGAGGTTGTTTTAAATGGCATGGGCTATTACAGGTAGAACCGGGCTAGATAGAACATTCAATTAAATTTATTCACAAATACCGGCTTAGTGACCTTTCTAGCCTTTTCATAGTCTTTGCTGGTCTAGGCCTTACTAATTTACATAAAATTAGGTTTTGTTTCTAAAGACATCGGCATTGGCTTTGTAAAAAGTAATAGTCACTGGTCAGCAGCAGCAGCCCTCCATATGGTGGTTTCCCGAGAAGGTGTGACCCTTGTTTCAACTGCTGCTTCCAGTATCCTGTGCACAAAAGCCATCTGTTCTGTCAATGACCTTATTGTGTGTACATAATTACCAGGAGATTAATCACTGCGAGACTAATCACTGAACGGAAATTTTCTGACTCTCAGATGGGTTATACTCACTGTTGATATGGGAGAGTCTTCTGTTTTGTGTTGATTTCATTGGTTAAATAAAGAAACTGCCTTGGCCCTTTAATAGGACAGAAAATTAGGTAGGCAGAGTAAACAGAACAGGATGCTGGGAAGAAGGCAGTGAGGGCAGTCGCCATAGCTCTCCTCTCCGAGATGGAAGCAGGCTAGAATCCTTCCTGGTAAGCCACAACCTTGTGGTGCTACACACATTAGCAAGATGTGAGAATTAGCCAGTAAGAGGCTAGAGCTAATGGGCCAAGCAGTGTTTAAAAGAATACAGTTTCCATGTAATTATTTCAGGTAAAGCTAGCTTGGTGGCAGGAAGTGGCCTGCTGCTCCCACTACTGCACACTGTAACAGGAACCTTTGCCTTCTTCAGTTGTAGAATAAATGCTTTCCATTTCCCCCAATTTAGTACAACATTGACGATAGGTGTGTTGTCCATGGCTTTTGAGATATGCTTCATCCAACCCTAGATTCTTCAGGATTTTTATCATGAAGGCATGATGAACTTTGCCAAGTGCCTTTTCAGCATCTTTAAGATGATCAGGTGATTTCTAATTTATATTATGTTTATTGATTTGAGTATGTTGAACAACCTCAGATCCTGGGATGAACCAACTTGAACTTAGTATAGAACCTTTGCTTTTCCCTACCCAGAGTCTCAGTATGTAACCTGGATTTTGTCTAATAGATCAAGCTGGCTTTGAACTCACAGAGTTCCACCTGCGTCTCCCTCTAGGATGCTGGAACTAAAGGCATGCATCTCTATGTCCAGCTCAGTGTAGGATCTTTTAAATGTGTTCTTGAATTTGAATTGCAGGTCTGTTCTGGAGAATTTTTGCATATATACATATGCATCACATAAGTTAGTCTGTAGTTTTTTGTTTTATGTCTTTATTCAGTACTGATATCAGTGCTTCTCTTAGTTTTTGTGTGTGTGTTTTTTCCCCTGCTGTGATAAAATACTCAGACAAAAGCAACATCAGAGAGAAAGGGTTTATTCTGGATAGTGGTTTAGGGATATAGTCTATCATAAGGTAGACCAAGGGACAGGGGCTTACAGTGCAGGTCACAAGCAGGAGAAAAGAGCAGTAAATCTTCTTATATGTATATTTCTGCTCATGATTAAGGTATTGTGATTGTGTCGTTCATTTTAAAAATAATGTACAATTAAGAAATATAAGTTAATAGATAATCATCTATAATAGTCAAGCTTGTAGTCATGTTAGTTAGATTTTCTAGATGTATAGAGATATATTTCAGTTAGATAGGTATTCTTCAAAATTTCAGAGACCTTCAGAATATGGTAACTAAAACGTTTGAAAACTTGAGACTTTTCATGACACTGAGACACATTTGCTCCTGGCAGCACCAATTACTTCAAGAGGATGATGTGCATTGAAAAAGCTCCTTATGGAGTTGGTTGATCATTTGGCAAGAAACTGCTCTTGCCTACACTGCTTGATAAACTGGACTTGAGGACCCACAGAGAAATGACTGCTAAACTTGCCTAAAGGTGAGATGATCCTTTGGGGTTCCTGATTCATGAAAGAGTCTGCTAGACATTCTGCAGGACACAGAAAAGTGTGATGGACAAACTGTCAGTGTAGGCAGAACTGTCTTTTGAAATTTCCTGCCTCATGGAAAAATCTGCTGGATACTATGGGCCTGTAGGCTGAAGATGTATGCCTCAGTGGTACAGAAGAACTTTGGGTGACTGTCCAGGTAGCGAGATGTCTCTGCCAATTCTAGAATTTTTGAAGTTGCTTACAATGCATTTCCTGCTTACTTAGGTAATATTATATGCTTCTGGAGTTTTTGATGGAGTTGAAGAATTTATAGTTATAGTTTTCCTTGACTATGATAAAAGACAAAGTAGATATAAATATTGTAATTGTAATTCTTGCTTGATAACTCTTTTGTTATATGTAATTTTACTATGTTAACGTTAAAGCCTTCCTTTTTGTTTAAACAGAAAAGGGGAAATGGTGTGGGAGATCCTTCTGTTTATGTGTTGCTTTTATTGGTTAATGAATAAAGAAACTGGCTTAGCCTATAGCATATGGAGAGAAAGTCAGATTTAGAGAGAAGCCATGGAGCCACTGGAGATAGACAGTGGGAACTTTATCCGGTAAGACACAGCCATGGGGCAATATACAGATTAATAGAAATGGGTTAAATTATATATATATATATATATATATATATATATATATATATATATATATA
>JABTXL010000186.1:11955293-12048188 GCA_025134845.1 Neodon shergylaensis
ATATATATATATATATATATATATATATATATATATATATATATATAAAGAGTTAGCCAATAAGAAGCTAGAGCTAATGGCCAAGCAGTAATTTAATTATTACAGTTTCTTTGTGATTATTTTGGGTCTAAGCTAGTCGGGCAGCCGGGAATCAACAAGCAGCCCTCTCCAAAAGAAACCAGGAAGAAGGCAAGGGAATGGGCACTAGGGAAGGGGGATTAAAAAGAAAAATGAGTAAAGTTTATGTATGAGGATGCTATAACGTAAACCCTCTTTCATGATGACTTCAAAATTAAAGTAATTAAAGTAAATTAAAAGTCACTGTCTTAATTAAGATTTCTATTGCTCATATGAAACACCATGACCAAAAACCAATTTGGGGAGGAAAGTGTTTATTAGACTTATACTTCAGCATTGCTGTTCATCACCCAAGCAAAGTAGAACACGAAGTCAAACAGGTCAGGATCCTGAAGGCAAGAGTTGATGCAGAGTCCACGGAGAAGAACTGCTTACTGACTTGCTCCACAGGGCTTGCTCAGTCTGCTTTCATGTGGAACCTAGGACCACCAACCCAGGGATGGCCCCACCCACCATGGGCATGGCCTTCCCCTCCTGATCCCTGTAGTAGTTTGAATGCAATTGGCCTTTATAAGCTCATAGGGAATGGCATTACTGGGAGATGTGGCTTTGTTGGAGTAGGTATGGCCTCGTTGGAGGAAGTGTGCCACTGTGGAGGTGGACTTTGAGGTCTCATATATGCTCAAGCTATTCTCAGTATCTCAGACTACTTCCTGTTGCCTGCAGGATCAAGATGTAGCTCCTTCTTCACTCTCAGCTCCTTCTCTAGCACCATGTTGGCCTACACACCTCCATGGCCTGCCATGATGATAATGAACCAACCTCTTAAACCATAAGCCACCCAATTAAATGTTTTCCTTGATGAGAGATTCCATGGTCACGGTGTCTCTTCACAGCCCTAGAAACCCCAAGACAACCACTAATTGGTGAAAATGCCTTACAGCTGGATCTCATCAAGGCATTTCTCCAGGTGAGGTTCCTTCCTCTGGGATGCCTCTAGCTTATATCAAGATGACATGAAACCAGCCAGTAAGGTAACACACATAAGCAGAAAATCTTAGGACGTATTTCATCAAAGTGAATCTTTCAGCTTGGTTTTCAGTTGGCGTTATAGCTTGAGGTGTTGGACCACCACATCTTCTATGTTAGAGTAGCGTTCTGGGTTTATGGACCTATGTCTCCTAACCAAAATCCAGGTTTTTTTCTCTCCTAAAACTTATTACATGCATTGTACCCTTACATACCAAATTAAAAACACAACAAAAAAAGCACGTAGGATTACAGAAATAATTGTCGTTGTGGTAATTAAGAAGGATCAATTGGCCTGGAGAGCTTCAGTTTTGGAGAAAGGATTTTAGCAAGAACTTGAAAGTTTGTCTAGGCAGGGAAAAAAGTAGAGTGGATAGGCAATCCAAGAAAGTATTTTCTGGTGATTCGAAACCTGGTAGTTCTGGCCATCCTGTCTATGGGAAGGAGGACTCTCACCTTCCTATGGTGAGAACCTGAACAGCAGGGAGACCACAGAAGAGCTTCTTTCTCTCCTGCCCTTGGGCTCCTTCCACTGCACAGCCAGGTTGCTCTGAGACGTAAGTGCAGAGGTGGCAGTGGGGTTGGGGTGGGGCCCTGGGCTTTTGTTTCTTGGATCCCCTCTTCCTTTTTACACACATCATATTGGTTTCTTGGTGTGTGTTGGGGGCAGCTCCTCTTTTCTTGGGTGGGTGTTAGCACAGTCCCAGAAAGATAAGAACTCCTGCAGGAACCGACCCATATCAATCCCTGGAGGGAAGAGGCAAGCAGCTCTGAAGAACTGGGGGTGTGGGGGGGCATGGGAGTCACAGAAGTAAAAGGAGGTCAGTCCGCAGGCAAGCTGTGTCTGTCCTCCTACCAGGGCGCGAGCAGGGGGGCAGGGCTGGGCCCCCCTTTGTGACGTGGGCGCCTCAGAGCTCCACATTTTGTAAGTCCTGAGGCCAGATCAAAGTAGGTGGCCCCGCAATGGGGGAAGAGGGCCCCATGGCTGAGGGGGCCGGGCCCAGAGGGGAATCCCAAGGCCCAGAAATTACAATCCAGATTCAGCAGCCAACAGAGAGAAACCCGAGGACACCAGCCAGGCGGGGCCCACACTCAGTGCTCAGGGTGTCCCAGCTACTGCTCAGGGCCATCGCTGGCCACCGGAGGCTGACTCTGGCAGAGCTCAAGAAGGAGCTGGGAAATGCTGGCTATGAAGTGCGCCGGAAGATCAACCGCCACGACGGGTCCGAGAGGGGTACGCTTCTGCGGGTCAGTGGCAGCAATGCCGCAGGCTACTTCAGGATCTGGAAAGTTACAAAACCAAGGAGAAAAGTGGGACAGTCTGGGCTGGTGCTGGGCCGCTGCTCTTCAAGGAAGACCCTGCTCCAATCCCAGTCTCGAGCCCGGAGACCACGCAGACCCCGATCGCGTCGCAAGGCAGCCAAGAAGGCCAGAGAATTCTGGAGACAAAAGTCTAGGACTTGGAAGGCAAAGTCAAGGATAACCAGATCAATGGTCAGGACAAGAGTCAGGTCAAGGGCGAGGTCAAGGGCGAGGTCAAGGGCAAGGTCAAGAGCGAGGTCTAGAGTTATGGACCATGTGTGTGCCAGAGCCCAGGAACAGGCTTGTGCCAGGGGCAAAGAACAGGCTCGTGCCAGGGCCAGGACACAGAAGTGTGTCCAGGGCCGGGAGCAGGAGTGCTCCAACACCAGAGAAGAGGCACATATGGGAACCAGGATGCAAACCAGGGCCAGGGCAGTGGACAACATCAGAGCAGGACCTTCAACGGAAGATGGCAGGTCTCGATCTAAAAATGAGAGCCGGCCAAACTCGAAATCCAGGGACGAAAAGAGGCAGGAACCTGAGAGGGTGGTAAAACGAACCATCCAGAAACCAGCTGTGCCTATAGTTAACAGTGTTTCCAGCCTACAAGGAAAAGCACGCACCAAGGCTTCTGCGAAAAGCGACAGTCCTGGGTGCTCGAGGAATCCTTAATGCCGAAGCTGTTTTCTGGGCGCTGTTTCCTTTCCAGACAGGCTCCAAGGAGAGTAACTCTCTTTCATTGAAGCTATTTACAAGACCTTCCTGTGTCTGTGTTTGCTCTTGCTCGCCACTGGAAGGGAAAAGGGTGGGTGTTGAGGTGAGATCTATAGCAGGGGCTTGGAAGGGGAGGGGAGCGGGAATTGAGACTCTGCTATTCCCACGGGACCTTTCATAAAGAAAGGAAATAGGAAGAGGGAAATCACCAGGGCTACACAACAATGTCCGCCAGGAGCACCATCAAATCCTCAATGTGATTTTGAGACGAGGGCAAGAGAAGAATAACCTCTGAATGCCCTACTAATTCAGACATGGTCTTTAATTTTAGGGTAAAACTTGATTACAGTGAATTTGTAGCTTTCATCCTGAATTACAGTATTTTATATACAGTATATAAAATCTTGGATGTGAATGCAAGGTTAAATGAGGTCGTGGGTGAAAGCATTCAGCATGGGGTGTGGCACAGTGTAGGCGTTCAGGACAAGTGTTAAACGTGTGTAAGTGGTTCCCGATGGGGCGCTGGTGTCTGCAGAGCAGGACCGGATGGGGACTTAGAACACTCAGGGTTCCAGTCAGAGCTCGGCTCTTCTGACCTTATCTGTGCCTTTCGCCTAAGCACCTGTGGTCTTGAATTGTTTCTTTGTAAAATATTGGGATTGTTACACAATGTCGCGGGAAAAGGGACTAAACCTCATAGTGAGGACTGGATGTAGGGAAATTCAGCAGAGAGGATTGAGAGCCGAGAAAGTGTGAATCTCAGAGGGGAAACTGCTAATATTGACAACACGCTTATGAGAAGTGCAGGCAAGAAGGCGGCCAGAAAAGGAACACTTCGCTCGTGCACTTTTCTAGAACAAGTCTACTCTGGGACAGTGAGCCTAGAGTGAGCACAGTATGGTTTAGCTCTGCATGCGAGGGTGACAGGTAGCAGGAGCCATTCTCTTGCCACAGCTGCGACTCTAACTTCCTGGATAAGGAAGGCATTAGGACACAGACCGACCGCCTCCACGTGAAGCCAGATAAGTGAGAGAAGGGATGCTGCTGGGGTTTTTTATTCTTGAAAAAAGGTCATAGTGGACATGGGAGCTTTTCCCAGCTGTATAGCTGGCCGTGTTTTTCCCAGGAGAAACTTCATCTTCCACAAGGGAAATTTCAGTCAGTATGCACTCACGTTATGTATAGGAAAGCACGGTACTGTGAACTGCGGCGAACTCCCTGACCAGCAGGAAAGAAGAGCCACCAGACGAGGATTCTTCTCAAATCACGCTTTATTGGAGCCTCTTGGTTGAAGGGAGAGCAGAAAGTAAGGGGCCCCGAGCTCTGAGCTGTAGCTGCTTATATAGGGAGTCTGCCTAGCAACCTTTGATACTTTAACTGCTTCTCTGGAGACCCACCAGCAGGAAAGAGAACAAACATCCTTGTCAATTACAGACCACAAGGAAGTTCCCCTGCCGGTCAGGGGCAGTGTGGGCAGCTAGATAGTAACAACTACTCATCCTGTTTTCTGGTGGAAGAACTGCAACCTTTATTATAGAAATGAATCGTGCCCCAACTGGCCCATGCGCGCCTGCCTGCCGGTGCTCCTGGCCACGGGATTGGCCCTAAGCACATATGCGAGAGGCACGGTTCCACTGCATTGCCTAATATGGAGTTATTTATCAAGCGAGGCCGGGGCCAAATGCCATCTTGTAATGGCAGCCACTCAAAACGGCTCCCTGCAGTGAACTTCCTTTCATGCACACGAATGACCATGTTAATTTCACCAAAGCCAAATCAGAAAAGCACTGGCCGTGTGTCTCCCGTGGATGTGATCTGAAGTGTGAACCCCCACATCTGCAGTTCTGAGCACTTGAATGTGAGTGGCCGAGGGAAGCAACAGGGATGAGAATAGGGTCGATCTGGAGGGAGGAACATTGTCTACTGGACACACAAAAAAACTAAATGCCCTTATGGCTGGATGTTACGGCATACCCTTCTAGTCCTGGGTTTTAACCCAGAAAATACAATGATCTAAAGTTTTTTCTACCTAAAACAAGCTGTTAATGACTCTGGTCACTCATCTATTTTTCTTAGAAACCACCACACTTCTATTATTACTGTTTAAGCAAAATTCCATTCAGTACAACTTAATCAACCTTATATTACCTTGATCAGAACCAGTAGCAAATAGGAGATCCAAACCCTCAGCCTGTCTGGACTAAGATGATTATTCCATTTATTTTCATTGATAAACTCTGGAGTAACTGTTTTAGGGAAATACAGGAACTCATGAACTCAATTCGGGCTGCCCAGCTCATTGGGCTATCTGAGTGCTCTACCAAAGGACTTCCTCCAAAGAGCTAATTATATCCCTCAATCCAGTCATTAATGCAAGACTCTGGGTCCTATCCTGAGAACACTAAAATGAATAAGTCACAATCCCCACTTTTTAATATACATTGCGTGGGATCTTTTGGTTCTTTTAATCAGAGCAAGGAAATGAATGTCTTTATCCTCAATTCTTGGCTTTCCTCTTACCTCACCTGTCTAAATCAATGATAATCAGATGATTATTGGGAGTACCATTTTAGTGAACATTTATGTGAAACTATTCCTGGGGAGACATGAACAAATATATGTTTACCCCACCTAAGGAACCATGACAGATCAAAGTGATGCTACAACCTCAGTCCAACTTGGTGAATCAGTGAGTTTTATTGGGGCTACAATAATATGGGTGAGAGGTTACTGACAGGAACAGAAATGACTCAAAGAGAGCTGATCATTCCCAGCCCAGCCTAAGACCACTTACGGCCCTGCATAAGACTACTCACAGCCCTGTGTAAGACCGCTCACAGCCCTATGTAAGACCACTGCTTGCTCTCTGACTTCACTCTCTGGTGGCTTTGTTAACTCTTGTGGCAGACCTGTTTCATTCTCCCTGTAGACCCTTCCAGATCCTTACTCACCTGGTCCAAGCCCATTCCTTTCCGCCAGCCCCCAGTATCTAGAAACACATTCTACCTGGAAGCCCCAAGAACCACATATGGCAGGGACTCAGAAGTACTCCCTACCAGACAACCCATAGTCACCACAGTTTCCTCAGATCTAGAGCGGGTGACAGAACCAAGGAACAGAGCCCTCAACCCAACAAAGACCAGGTATCAACATCTACAATCACGGATATCCACAAATCTAGAAACCTAGATGCCACTGAGAAACCACACCCACACCACCCTAAACTATAAGCCTCCACCAGAGCCCAGCAACTCTCCTACAGTAGGCCCTGAAGAGCAAGACAGTTGAAGCAAAGCCAAGCCTTCAAATAGCTATTATAAATATGCTTAAGAACTGCAAAGAGGAGATCAATCAACCCCTTAATAAAGTCTGTGAAAGCATAAACAGTGGGAGGAAGTGAATGAAACAGTTCAACGTCTGAAATTAAAACTAAAGAAAACCCAAATTGAGGTAAAACTGGAGATTAAAGTTTTAGGAGCTGAAACAAACTGTGTCTCCCCAACAGAGTATGAGACTTATCTCTTAGAGTTTCTGTTGCTGTGAAGAGACATCATGACCATGGCAACTCTTATAAAGAAAAAATTATTGGTGTGTCTTCATCACGATGGGACATGGCAGAATGCAGGCAGACATGGTGCTGGAGAAGCCGAGAGACTTTCGTCTTGATACTGTGGGTAACAGGAAGCGGTCTGAGATATTGGGCATGACTTGACCATATATGAGACCTCAAAGCCCACCCCCACAGTGACACATTTCCTCCAACAAGGCCACACCTACTTCAACAAAGCCACACCTCCTGTTAGTTCCTCTTCGTGTGAGCTTATGGGGGCAATAGCATTCAAATGTCAAATCAAAAAAAAAAAAAACAAACAAACAAACAAAAAAAAAAAACCCAAGCACAAAGCATTCAGGAAATCTGAGTCTGAGACACTATGAAAAGACTAAATCTAAGAATAACAGGAATTGAGGTCAGGGCACAGAAAATATGTTCAACAAAATCAATGAAGAAAATTTCTCTGACCTAAAGGAGAAAATCCCTACCAAGGTATAAGAATCATAATTAGCACCAAAAACCAGACCAGAAAAGAAATTCCCAAAACATATAATCAGAACACTAACCACATAGGAGAAAGAAAATTTAAAAGCTTCAAGAGAACACCCAAGAAAACACAGGAATAAATAATCCCATGACAGCAAATCAAAAGACACCATAACAAAAAAGTAACAGGAATCAGCAAACACTGCTCCTTGAGGACTCTCAGTGCAGATGGTCTCAATTCCTCAATAGGAAAGACACAGACTAACAGGCTGGGTTATGTAAAGCTATTATCGAGAATGGTCTGTATCATTCTTTTTTCCTGTTTGTGTTCATAGTCCAATTTTGTGTTTCAGTAATTATAGCTCCATTTGTTTTTTTTTTTTTTGTGACCTCTTTGCTGTGTTCATTCCTCTCTTCAGTCTGCAGTATTCATGTATTCTCTGCAGGTCAGAAAGAACGTGTGTGTGTGTGTGTGTGTGTGTGTGTGTGTGTGTGTGTGTGTGCGCACGCGCGCGCATGCATTTGTTTCTCATAAAATGTTTTTCTTTCTGCTTCAACCAAGGCAGATAGCTTTGCTAGGTAAAGTTGTCTGGGTTGGCATTTGTGGTTTGATTTTAGAACTTGGAATACATTGCTTCAATCTCTTTTGGCTTTTAATTACAAAAGTTTCCATTGGGACTAGGCTGCCATCAGAAGGTGTGGCCCAGATTAAAGGTGGGATCTTCCCACTCAAAAGATCTGGATTAAAAGTAGGTCTTCTCCTTACTTCAGGTGATTTACTTAAGAACAAAAATGTTAGCAATGTACCCAGCCACTTGGGCTTTAGAGTTAATTCCAGATGTAGTCAAGATGACAACTAAGCAGAGCCATCACAGCGTGGCTCGTGTCTTTTCTCTTGAAGCTGTCAATACCCTCACACTGCTGTGTGTATTTAGTGTTTTCACTAAGCTTTCTTCTCTGGTCTGGTCTATTAGGTGTTCTGCGTACCTTTGGCATCTACACCACTGTGTCTTTCTATAATCTACTTCCTTATATTGTTTCTGTGTTGGTGAAGGTTACATATCCAGAACCCACTTCCACAATATTTCAATGTTAAGGTTCTCAAATTAGCAAATTTCTCCTCCTCTCACCTCTGGGGAACTCCAACATGGCAAGCTACCTGGTTGAGCTGACTCTCAATAAAGCCAAAAGCCCAGCACCCAGAAACATGAAAACTGGAAGTCTGTGGACTTAATATTGGGACAACACAACAAGATCCAAAGAAGAGAATTTAAAACCTGAGGTGCTGTGAGCTTGAAAGCTTGGACGGAGTAGACAGCATGTCAGAATTTCAAGTATTTGTTGAAGCTAGTTGCAGACAGGGGAGCGCCCAATGAATTCAGGATCACAATGGCTGTCTTTTCTTTTTTCTCAATTCCCTAATATCTATCTGTGTGGGTTTTTCACCATGTAGTGGAAAAGACCAGATTTGTTAGAAGTGGTTGAGGGGAAGTGAGAGTGAACACAAGGAGACAATCAGCCTGAGAAACCCTCAGAGACATCTGAAGCACCACCCTTAAGCAGGGGTCCCCTAGGCTTCTTTCTATTGCACGGGGTTTCTACAGCCCTGTGCTACACTCATGAGGTAAAGAGGTTCTGCCTGCAGGCCCAGGGGCTTGTTCTCAACAGATCAGTGGGTCAGTCATCAGCCTCTGTGGCCCTTGTCCCACCCAGTTCAAAGCAACCCCAGAGCCAGCTTTCTCTGTGTCTTAACACCACCTGAACCAGCTTCAAGCTTCCTTTAGCTTCCCCTAAATACCGAGTTTCTCTGAACTTGCCTTGAGGTCAGTTGGAGGAGGTTATCACCACCTGGGGCTCCATACTCTATGCCCTTGCTGAGTGGCCCTGAGACAGGGTGGAGAATTGGGGTTGGGGAGTATCCAAGGTCTGTCCCCACCCTCTCCATGAAGCACTGCAGCGCCCTCTAGAGCTGGTCACTGACCCAGCAAAACTGGGAGCTGGGCAAGGTGAGGGGGCTTGTTTCTGACGCTGGATTTGGAGGGGCAACTGGGGGCTGGTCGAGATTGAGGCACAACCTGCCCTTCACCCCACCAACTCACTAATTAGCAATATTCTGTCATGGCCTTAAAAAAGTCTGGAGAGATGATCAGGGAATAGAAATTTAGAATACGGCAATTTAGGTCATCCTTGTAGGGCCTTCCTGCCTACCCCAGTTGAGCCAAGAATTTAGGGGAAGGAATGGAAAGAACGGGTTGACCTCAGCATGGGAGAGTTAAAGATGAAACTCGGCATTGGGCAGAGGAACAGATGGGATCACAATGAGGTGGAATTAGCCAGAAACTTGAGAGAGAAACTAGGTTCTCATAGACAGAAATAGGGCAGAATAGATACCTTTGGAAAGGGGTGAGATTGCTCAGGCCAAACAAAACCCAGATAGAAGTGAGGAAGAAACAGGAAGTGTGTCGCTTGTGGAGAAGCAGAAGTGGTGGCAAGAAAGAGGGGCAGCGCCTGAGGTGTGGACTCAAGCGGTTGTTTTGTTTGAGTATAAAATAATGAGATATTGAAATCTCCAGTCCCAGTCGATTAAAGGAGCTTGACATTTCAGATATCAGTGACCAACGCTACTTCTTTTGGGACAAGGAAAGAAACTAGGGGACAGGACCCAGGATGGGCCTTCTGAGTGCAATGTTCCACTTAGAGGGTGAAGCAGCACCGCTGCTTGGATGAAATCTGAGTCTCCAGCCAGTGGTCCTCAATTCTGGAGGGCATGCTTACAAAACATCATTGGGGTCAAAGACCACACTTTTAGAAGCACAGTGTGGTAGAGCACACAAAGAAAGATGGGATTTTGTCAGCTCAGTTTCACCAAGCCCTGTTCAGTGTGATTGGCTGAAGAGGGACAGAAGGAACCTCAAGGTCTGGGGCAGGGCTCACACTGCCCTTGCTGGAGACAGGAAACAGTGGTTTCCTTGTAGGAGTGTTGGGAAGGGAGAAGCTTTGTCCCAAACCACGGCCCCCATACCTCCCCTGAAAGCATAGCATCTCTCTAGCAAGAGACAAATGCTTCCACTGTGGTTTAGAATACAAAGCGCCTTGAGAAAGCAATACCCTCTGGGCTACAGTGTGCTGTGTAAGGGTTCTCTAGGAGAATGAAAAGGGGCGGATAACCAGAACAGAATACTGAAGACATACCGCAAGTGGGGAAGCACAATGGGCTCCTCCCGATAGACCATCCTATTTACAATTTTCCAGAGAGAACACTGGTACATTTTATTTAAAGGGGCCAGTGCAGGGCTCCGAAAAGGTGACTTGACTTTAAGAGCACTTGTTGCTCTTGCAGAGTACAGGGATTCCATTCCCAGTACAGGGATTCCATTCCCAGCACCCACATGGTGGATCACAATCGTCCATAATGACAGTTCTGGGAGATCCATTGCCCATGTCTGACCTCCGAGGGCATCAGACACACGTAGTGCGCATACATACATTCAGGCAAAACACTCATACACACAAAACTTTAAAAAGGATAGTGTGGTCATGAGGTACAGAGTTGAGAAGGTGAAAGCTTGAAGCTGTGGAAAGTTTCCTGTGGGGGGAAAACAGACCTAATCATTCATTTAATGGCTGTCCACAGGCGGTGGTATTTGTCCACAGGCGGTGGTATTGGACCGAGGTAGACCAGATGAGAGAATGAGCCAAAGGGCTGTTTCTTTTGCACAAAGCCCTTGGACTCTACCTGCCTGTCAGCAGGGTGCTCTACGTGCACCTGCACTTTGGGGGCTCCACTTTCTATCCCTGCAATGACTAGGAGAGAGAAAAGACTGGAGGTTAAGTGTGGTTATCACAAGGCATAATTTGATAGGATGGAAGGTAACTTCCGCATGCCCTTAAAGCCAGCTGTGCGAGCTGAGCTGTGAGTGTGCCCGTGTCCCTAAGGACAGAGGATGGCGTAAGCAGATTCCAGTAGTGTAGACCCGACCCTGTCCTCATCTCTCGACTCCTCTAGGATTTTAATCCGTAAAATATGTCCCGAATCTTGCCTTGTACTTCTTGACACGGGCATCTATAGAACAACCACGACTCAGGCAGGAATAAATTCCTTCTGGTTTTTAGACAGAATCTCATTACATAGCCATCACCAACCCAGAACGTACCAATCCATCTGCTTCTGCCTCCCAAGTGCTGGGATTACAGGTGTGAGACACCACAATTAGCCTTTGACACGTGTTCTCTTACAGAGGGCGTTACCCAGAACTGACTTAAGTGGGAGATTTTTCTCTTTCTCAACACTGACTCCAAACTGACCTTGTTCCTGGGGCCTAGAGTAAGGTCTTCTGACAAAGGGCTGCCCGCTTTTGCTGAATTCATTGGAACACAAGACAAATGCATTCCAGCTCCAGAAGGAAGGCTAGTCTCAGCAGCAGGAGGGAGTTGGGGTAGGGATGCTCAAGTAACCAGGATGCCAGCAAAATGACTCTATTTCAATTCCTCTTGAGCCCAGGGCCTAAGAGCTCTGTCTGATTCACCCAGATCTTTCTGAGCAGAATCCCCATCAACTAGATTGCTGCAAACCACTTCCTCCTGCTTCTCTGGCTAATTCCAACTGTGTTCGAGAAAAGAATATCTTAGGAGAATCAAAAACAGTGTGAAAACCTTGAAGAGAAAAATACCCACTTTTACATACTTTGCTCTTTTCCTCCCCAACTCCAAACTTCTCTTATATAGAAGATAAATTGTACATTATAAGACTGGTTGGATTGTAAGATTAATACCACCACCAAAATGAAAAACAGTGGCCGACTCATGAGCCAACAGATGTGAGAGCATTGGTAGGAGCTGTTGTGCAGGTGGCTAACCTTAGAGTCAAGAGTCTCGGTGTAAAGTCATTTCCACAACACAAAGGAACCCTCTCCGAGAGCTCTTTTACCCTCACCAGCTGCCAGGCCAAGCTACAGCCTTTTCCCCTAAAGTCCCTTTTCCTGGGAGAATGAGATGCTTGACAACAGTTCTTCCCTTTGAAGAAGCTAAGAAAATCCAACAAGAATTATGGGAGTAACCTCTGGTGCTGCTATTCTTGTCCTAATCTTCAAGCACTTAAAACAAGACAAAACTTCACTGAGCACGACCCGCTGGCACCTTGCTTGAAGTCAACAAAAAATAGTCTTTTTCCATCTATGTGGGAAAAAATAATTTTCATCACGGAGATTCGGACATAGATATACAAATCCACAAATGTCTACATCCCTAGAATACCGGGGAAACTTTGTACACAACTTAAGCCACCATTGCACCGTTCTACTGTGAATCCCTTTACCAAACAAAACCAGAAACGCATACTGTCCCCACTAGTCTTACCTTAGAACACAATCCTAGAAAACCTCGTGAGTCCAGTCTGCCCTGAGCATGCTTTCCACAAACACCCTTCACACGTACACAGACACCAAATACAAAGGGAAGGCTCTTGAAGGGAATAGTGTTTTCTTCGGCATGGGCCTGGACTACTTGGGGTGTAAGGTCCATCTTTTAGCTTTGTAACCTGATCCTTAGCCATGTGCATGTGTGCATGTGTGCGTGTGTGTGTGTGTGTGTGTGTGTGTGTGAATAGGGAGTGAAAGGCCACTCTATGTTTTTCAGAGGTAAGGGTGAGAGGCACGTGTAATGATGGGGAAGGATGATAGACCTATACAACAATGTCTGGCCCCCATGCTTTCGTAGATCAACATGGGGGTTCTGAGTGCCTGGTCACTGTTTCTTTCTTGTTTCCTCATCGCCTTTTAACCCAGTGATGACAGAAATATGTTTCACAGGGTCACCAGTTCTGTGGGAATCTAAAATAGATCCTGAGGCCAAATAAATTTAGGAAACATTGCATTAATAGACACTAATTTGACTGCAGAAGTTCTCAGGGCCCTTGATATACTGACATGGCCCCTTTCACTTTATATCCCCTCTTCAAAGGGCATATAAAATAGTCAGCACACAAGGGTGATGCATGAATATTTAGACTCCAACATAGACTCCAACCAATGAGAACGAACCTCACCCATCACTACTGGTTCCACTGTTTTCTTGGCAGTGGGTTCAAGCTGAATATTCACACACAGATTTTGCACTGTTTCCCAAAATTTTGCCCAAAGAACTCTGTTTTCGTTTGAACTGGTAAGAAATGCTCTGGCCATCAGGGTCCAGGAGAGGGGCATCTCTGGCAGTGGCTGCTGATAGAACCGGCTGAGAGGTTTGACCATAGCTACAAAAGAGACGGATTTCAAAAGGCAGATGTCCCTCTGTCCCAGCTGCTCCCAGGACTCTGTCCCTGGTGGGTCAGCAGGTGCCTGTCCAGGTGGTGCTTGCGGCCAAAGCTCTTCTCACAGCGAGGGCAATGGAAGGGCTTCTCCCCAGTATGGGTCAGCCAGTGTCTCACGAGGTGGTGCCTTCGGCCAAAGCTCTTCCCGCATTCAGTGCACACATGGCACTTTGGCACCGGTGAGGCAAGCCGCTGTTTCCCAGCCCCGGGACTCTCTCCGATCTCTTGGCCCTTGTAGGACTTGCCCTCCGCGTGTACTCTCTGGTGGCTGGCCAGATGGGAGTTGCATCGAAAATTCTTGCCACACTCAGAACACCTGCTTGGCTTGTCACGTAGATGGGTTTTCTGGTGCCTAATCAGGTGATGCCTTCTCCCGAAGCTTTTCTCACACTTGAGGCAGCTGTAGGGCCTCTCCCCAGTGTGTGTTTGCTGATGCCTGGCCAGATGGGAGCCCCAGACAAACCGTTTCCCACACTGAGGGCACGTATGCGGCTTTAAGAGAGA
Source organism: Neodon shergylaensis (assembly GCA_025134845.1). Classification (NCBI taxonomy): domain Eukaryota; kingdom Metazoa; phylum Chordata; class Mammalia; order Rodentia; family Cricetidae; genus Neodon; species Neodon shergylaensis. Next base: position 11,969,264 of record JABTXL010000186.1, read on the forward strand.
GTCCATCTCAGCACTACCCAGAAGGCTTGAGAAGCTGTCTTCCCGAAGAAAGGGTGGGCTTAGGAGCATGTCTCTGGGGCCCCTAGGCACGGACTCCCAGCTCCGAGCCTGCCCTGGATTCCAGGGGACAGTATCTTCAGATACACTGGATAACACCCTGGGAGGTTCCGGCTCTAGTTCAGGAGTGTCACCTTCATGCTCGCTCCCATCTCCTATGGGGAAGGAAGAATAGCCCTCTTAGAAGGAGAGTCCGAAGATGCTATCCCAACACTCAGTCCCAGGGGAAGTTGTATGGTGCCAAATGTTATCCCAGAGGGGCAGGAAGAGCACGTGTGAAATCACAAGGTTGTGCAATCACTACAGGGATGTTAAAGAGCCTAGTCTTGACGAGAAATGAGTTAAATTTTCATCTGAGACTCTTTACCTTGTAAGTCTTCATTTCGTTCATAAAACAGGAACGCCCCCCTGTGTGTGTAAGTGTGTGTGTGTTTCTCTCTCTCCCAGTAAGACTAGAATCCTTCTTTTCAGGATAATTATATCCACTCTTGATATACACTCGGTAAGTGATAAATACTCTCACTATTATTTTTCTACCAACACTATGTGTTTACTACTGTTCATCGCTACCACCTTCACACCTCCATCTGGACAGAGAGGGAAGGAATGAGCTGCAGTCGTCCTGGTTACGTCACCAGCTGTCAGCATCAGTAGATCCATTTAGAAGACATCTATCTCTGCAGTGACTTGGACGCTGACCTACAGCATCAATAACAACTCTTATGGGATGACTGTTACATTTTGATGCTCTTCTGCAATCACGTGTTAGCATATCTAGCTGTAATAACTTAGAAACGAGGTCTCACAGGTATGACCTCTGATCCAAGCCACACAGCCTGACTTCAGGGTCTGCCTTGCATGCCTTCTGCACCCCAGCCTTGCTTTTGGAAATATAAGGACTGAGCTTTTTGGTTAGCGACACAGTAAAGACGACACCACAAGAGAGTGTTTCTGGGTCCTCACCTGTATATGTGACCTTCAGGATATCTCTCCCTTCTAAGTCCTGGGGGTCAGGTATCCACTGTTCTCCTCCTCCATCTGGCTGAGAAAGCATGTCCAGTTTGGGAATCGGAAACCCTGCCCACAAGAAAAGGAAACAGACGCACACCACCTTACTTCAACAGCAATTCTCTATTAATGAACAAAACCGTTCCCTAGATTCCTCCTCGGGATGCCAGGATGGAAGAGTTGGACACAAGCCTCCAGTCACTTCTGTTAGTCGCTCTTTCTTTTTCTAGAAAACCACAAGCTCTTTCCCAAGGAACCAGTTCTCTCCCACTCACCTCCTCCCGTGTCCTTCTGGCCATGACTGTACCTCAGATCCACTGCCAGTCCCACTGCAGTACCCTTACCTTCCCATGGGGGCGCTTCAGGTCCCAGGGATCTAGCTCCAGGTGTCCCTGTCTCTGCTCTCTAAGAAGTCTCAAATTCCCAACCAAGATAAGCTTTAATTTTTCCCTCCATAATTTGCCATTATGTACAAAAAGATCCCTTGCTTCAACTTTTTCAGGCTGATCTCCAACATTCTTTCTTTGATGGAAGTCTACCTAGACAGAGTCCCTGCCAGTGAAAGCCTCCTAGGCAGGTACTATCCAACAGCCCTCAGACAGGTGGTCCCACCCTCCCAGGAGAGCCTTTCAGGAAGCAGAATGTCCTGCTTACTCAAAGAGACGACAATCCCACAGTTTTCCTGCATGACATATTCTCCATAAAAGTCTGTCTGCGAGGGATCCAGGCTCCGCCACTCCTCCTGGGAGAAGCACAATGACACATCCTTGATGGTTACCAGTCCCTGAAACAAACACAGAGGTTGTCTGTCAGCAGTTGCTCTGATGGAAAATCCGATCTTACTATGAAGGGCTGGGATAGTCCAGGAAGGAGGGCGAGAGAGGACCCAGTTAGAGAACTGGCAACAGGTCAATAGGCAAGACCCATGGCTTTGGTAAAGAGAAAAAGAGTAAAGAAATGAGATCAAGGAGTGAGTGAGGATAATTCACTAGATGAAGTTCCCATGTGAGACCGCGAGAAGTCAGAGCTGTGACAAAGGTATCACTCCCTCTTTAACTATAGGTGTCTACTAAGTCTCCTCTTACCTCCTCATCCTTTCTCGCAGACTGTACCACAGCCTCCTTCCTCCACTCGACCTTCCCTTCTCTGTCAACACAACACGACATGAACAAAACACGCTGGCTCCCCTGGTATGCTATGATGTCCCATCAGGTGCTACAGTACAGTGGGTAAGCCCGAAATCTGGAGCCAAATGACTGTTAGCTCTACTGTGTCTTAGTGGTATTATCCGAACGCCTCCATCTCTCTCTGCCCCAATGCTCTCACAATAAAATGGGATGATTGTGTGGCTCCCATATTACACAGCACATACAAGGTGCACAGGAAAGAGTGCACGTGATAAGCTTTCTGCACGTGTTGCTATTAGCGATGCTGCTGTCTTTCCTGGCTAGTGTCTAGACTTGTGCTCTCCTCCTGCTTCTTCCTTCTCTTCTCTTTCCTAAAAGCTGTAAGATCTACACAACCCTGTTTGCTTTATGCTTCCAAGTTTTCCTCGGATTCTCTCTTCTCACTTCTTCCAGGATTTTTTCTTTTTTTTTAATTTTTTTTTTTTTTGAGATAAGGGCTCACCATGCTACACAGACTGGCCCAAAATTCTTGGGCTTGGGTAACACTTGTGCCTCAGTCTCCCTAGTAACTGGAACTACCGCTGGGCACCATCATACCTGATTATAGATTTTCTTCCCCAAAGAATCCAATTAGTTATTCTGAACTCCCCACCCCATCCCACAGATAACATTAAAAACCAATCTATATCCCTTAGAAATAGAATCTACTCGGCTATAAGCATACCATTAGTGCTCATGGGAACTAACAAGCCAATGGGATGATGCCAAAGTTATAGAAAGGCAACTGCAGTGACCCTGGGAGAGGACAGGGCTGGGTAAGAACTTACCTGGGATCCGGCTGCAAGAAGTGCAGCTGCCATTTCCCAGTCTGCAGTGTTGCCCTCCTGGGGAACTGCTGGATCCCAGGGAGCAGACTGAGCTGATAAAGGGGAGAGAGGAGCTGTTAGAGCTAAAAAAAAAAAAACCATCTGTCCCAGCATGCATTGGGGCCCAGTTACCTTCTCAATCTATGTTCCCTGGTAAAAACTCAAATGTATACATTTAAAAGTAGAGGCCTTCACTCAACATGTTCTGTAAGGATTTAATGACATTTAATTGGAAGAGGCATAGCATGAATGGAGTCTTATCAAGTATCCTACATATTACTGACCGTGTTCTACAATAATTATGAGTCTCTAGCACTTCCTGTGTCTCCCACATCCAATACCATTAACTCTGCACTTGCATGTAGGAGGAACGACTATGGGAGAAACAGAAGAAGCCCATTGGCACAGTTAGGGAAATGCAGGGCCCCGTTGCGTACTGGACAGCAGGGTCCAGGAAAAACAGGCTGGATCTGGTATTAGGTGTGTCCTTCAGTCCATGGCCCTTAGAGTTAACTGTTGCTTGAGATGTAGCCCAGGCTGGCCTGGAACTCATGGCAATCCTCCTACCTTAGCCTCCAAGTAATGAGATTACAAGTGTGAGCAACTGCATCCAGCCAGGTTGGGAATTTCTAACACTACTTTTTGAGCAGAGACTAGAAGACTTGTAGTGCTTCCAAAGCACCCTGCGTGTCCTCACACTTCTCCTGAAGGGACAGTGGCTCCTCTTCAAGGTCACAGTGAAGGTGCTCCAGCGGCCCTGGTGCTGTTCTCCATGGGCCCTCTTCCTGGTTTCTTCTCTCCATCTGGGGCTCTGCTCCATCCAGATGTACATTTGTTGACTCCCATCCTGCTCCCAGGGCTGCAGGCTGTTCAGAAAGCATTTCTGCAGCAAGCACAGACCGTGACCTGGAACACGCCAAAAGCAGCCTACAGAAGGGGGGGAAGGGCATGCCAAAGATCATTTCAGAGAAGGCTGAGGATGACAGTGAGAGAAGCCCAGCAGGAGACAAACTCACAAAGCATGATGTTGAGTCAAAACTTTTCTGGAGGAACTAAGGAACTGTTCCACACAGTCAAGGCGCTGTCATTTTGGAGACCTCGTGCTATAAAGAGTACATCCCTGAGGACCGCAGGAACTTCACTTAAAAATAAAAGAACAATCCTGAAAACCCAGAGGCTATCCGTTGCATTTCTACCATCCAAAGTGCAGTGGATGTGGGGGAAAGGCATGAAGGAAGGCATTCAACAAAGATGGGAGTGAGCAGACCCAGAGATTCTATGCCACAAACTGCAACCTCATCAACTGATTTACATGTCCCACCCAGGGGTGAGACCTGTCATAAGCACCTGTTCAGAAAGCATCTCCTGTAAGAAAAGCCTCAGCAAAGGGACATATGATCTGTCATTCTTATGTAGGAAATGAACAATGACACAAACATAGCAGAAAGACCAGGAACCTGAAGACCTATAGCTGAGGTATAAATACCCAACACGGCCCTAACTGATGAGAGAAACTGCACGTTAGTGAGGAGCTGAAGTTTAATTGGAGAAAACAGGAAAGAACAGAGCTTGGACAAGATATGGAAACCAGGGAAGGTGTGATATTAACACAAACTTTGGGGGAATCAACAGCCCCATGGTCTGAAATACAAGATACACTTGCTTGACAGGCAACAGTCACAATGCAATATATATTCAAGAATGGTATGGAGAAGGCAGGATTTGCTCATTGGAAGAAATTCAAGTCAAGAAAGGGACAGCACACACCGTCAGTGGAAAAGCTAAAAATAATGGACACGGTTTTTGCTTGTCAAGCACAGAAGGCTGAGCAGTCACACCAGCTGTAAACATCTGTATGTATCAAACAGAAGGAACGGGTTCTGGACCCAAGAAAGAGATTTAGGTTAGTTTTGTTTTGTTTTTAAAGAATCAGTCCTACAGAGCATATGATCAAGTCTGCACTCTTCTTTGGACATTTTTAGAACAAGACAGGTCCCATTTGAGAATGACTTTCTGCTTGGCAATCTATTTTTTGTGATTCTTATACAATACCCAAATAAACAGGGTCGCCAAAAAATCTCCCAAGAACGGGTCAGAATTTCGGTAGCTACTTTGACTATCACGTGATCATTCAATAACCCAGGACCTCAGGCGGCTTACTTTCTTGTCTATTTTTCTTTGACAAAAATTTCTCAGCACAGTGAACAGGAAAAACCAATTTCTCTTTGATCTTTGAAACCCAAAGATCCTCGTGGATGCATCTTGGACTAATACCCAGTTTACGTGGTCTTTCTTTCAGAGACTTCTCATGGGAAAGGAAAAGAGTAATGCGTAGTAAGGGGAAACTTCCATTATAGCTCTCCTCTGAATTTCGGCCCCTGTGTCCGTCTCACTTTTAAATGCGCAGGGCACCGATCGCCCTTCTTCTCCATAAGCCGTCCTTGTTTTCTGACTGCCTGGGCAAGTTCTCAGCACATTTCGAGTCCAGCCTAGCACCTGACACCTGCCTCCAACCCATTTCCCTTCATGTCTTTGGCAGAAAGATCCTCCCACGGAAGCCTTTCTGAAGAGCCCACTGGGCCTGCTGGACGACAACAGAAAAACCTTTGAAAACGCTGGCAAAACCCGAGCAAAGGAAGGCGTGGATAACTGTCACCTCCCTGCATTCCCTAAGGAGATCATGGCAGAGCCAGCACCTGAGCTGCCGAATGAACCTGTTTTCTCTCCTTCCTTTCCCTAGTTCAGGATGATCCCAAGCCGGCCAGAACATAGGTTCTTGGGCTTTCCTTCCTGTTGTCTGATTATATACCTGGCAGGCTGGGCATCTGTAGAAAGTTGGTTTTTTTTTTTTTTGTTTGTTTGTTTTTTTATTTTCTTTGTAGCGAGTTCTGTTGGACGGAGAGAATGGGTCCTGGTATCAAAGAGTGGCCCAAGGGCACAGGGACGTGAGTGGCGCCAGTAGCCCCGCCGCGGGTGTGGCACGGCCCGGCCCCAAGCCTGCAGCGAGTAAGGTTTCTTCTCTCCGGGTCACAGCACCCCGGGGAGGGTCAGATTTCAGAAGACTTGGGGCGCGGCAAAACCGGAGCGGGCAAAGCGGGGCCAGAAAACAGGTTCCCTCGAGCCGAGGCTACAACAAGTGAGAAAAAGGGTGCCGCGGGCGTCCGCGCGAGTGACAGCAGTGGGACCGGGTACGCAGCATCGAGGCCACCGTCCCCACTGCCAGGCCGGCTCCCTCCCCCTTCGCCCGCCCGCGTCCCAGCCACACTCACCCCGGCTCGGGCCCTTGGTGCTGCCTCCCGCCTGGCGCGGCCGAGCCCGCGGCCCGCACAGCCAGCGACAGGCGACGGCGGCCAGCGCGGGGCGGGCACAGGAAATCCCGCCGCTTCCGGGGCTCCTTGGTGCGGGCGGGGGTGGGCGCGGGCGGAGGGGACAACTGGACCCGTGGTCGGGTCGCTGCAGCCCCGGGGCGCGTTGCTCCGGGGGTCCCGCCCACAGCCGGTGCCTCCGACCACCCACAGCGCCCGGTTGGCCAATCGGGCTGGTTCCCTCTGCTTGCCCTCGCGACAGCCAAGGCCGACCAGAGAGAGCACCGAGGACAGTGGACTCCGAAGGAAGCCTTTTGGTTCCACCAAGATGGTGCTGTATGAAGGGGGCTGTGCCGCTGCATGGTCTTCGGATCTGAAGAGACATGGGTTGCCAGCGTGCGCACCACATTTAGAAGATTTAATTTTAAAAAAAATGTAATAATTAAGCTACGTTAGTTAAGTATGTTAATTTCGCACATTACAAATGTGACCTGCGCTACATTTCTTCTGGGCATTTCCACCTTAAAGCATTAAGAGGAAAGTGACTGGAGAAGACCAGAAAGGCCTACAAAACAGATAATGGTAGAACCAGCTAGTAAATGTCACAATGTTTTATCAAACATTATCAAAATCATTCTGCAAAATCTTACTGCTTGGACTTAAAGAATAAATGACTCAAGGCAGAGCGTATGCGACAGGTATTCCTTTAATAGGCATTAACTCGCTGTTAAATGTCATTCGTTGTAAATATATGTTGGAAATCAAAGAAAGAACTGTCAGGGGAGGCTTGCGTCAATGGCTACTTGCCATAAACTATAATGTGATTTGTTTTTAAAAATCTACCCTGAGCTAGGAGCGAAGGCAGGTGATTGTGTCTGGGAGGGAGGTTGGAGACTCAGGAAATCAGCGGAGGAGCAGAAGGGGGGAATACCAGGCTCGCAATTCTACCAGCCGCTCACTGGATGTGTAGGCGTGATTGGACCAGAATGTTCAGCCTTAGCCCCCGCGCAGGCTCAGGGCTTCTCACTTACACACCATGAGAAGCGCTAATTAGTGTGAACTGACGACATCTCAGTGCCTGGACTGGTAAAGGGAAAGGCCTTTTCATACCGTTTGCAAAGTGCTGTGAGTTGGTTGAGACCAGGAGGAGGAAAGGGACCAGGCACCTTTCATCTAGTGTCTCCACGATCCCAATGACCGTTCAGCCGCAGCTCTCTTCCCTCGTCTTACCCGTAGACTCCACTATTCTAAGGCCAATTCTGGAAATGTTGTACTTAAATTTTCCTTGTACCTGGAATTCATGCATCTGCTTACACGGCCACAGCTAAATTTAGGGTGGCTGTGATGTGAAGTGTGGGTGCCTGAGAGACTCGAAGCTCCTGATTCATGGTGGTAAATTGAACATACCAGAACACCTAAACCAAACTTTACCTGGAAAGCCTGTTTAGGAGAAGCTGGTAAACAGTAACAGCCAGGATGTTTGTCTTCCCCCTGGAGGTAGGGGCATTGTGAGATACCATCCTACACCCTAGAAGAAGGAAAGGAAGCAAAGTAGGTTTAAATCTAATGAAGTGGGACACTAATATTTATTTAATGAACATCTGTTTTATGCCAGGACACTATCTTAAACACCACGGGGAATAAATGTTAAGATGCAATCATATTTGCTCTCGACGGTTCCATCTCTTTAACAATCAATCAACAAATCCTGTCAAGTGTAGCTATTACTGCTACATGAGAGTTCAGGGGCGTGGAGTGGAATGTTAAAAAAAGAGAGAGCCCTGGTCTGAGTTCTAATCTGATGCACCTGTCTCTGGGACAGTGTCTTATTCTCTTTCACCCTAATGATATGGAAGCCCAAAGCCATGCCGTATTATGTGGAGAACAGCAAGCAGAAGTCTCCACCTTTTAAATGTTTCTGGTAGGAGAGTTTCAATACCTACGTTGGAAGTGGAGGTGTAAAAAAATAAAAAGGGCATTGCAGACAGGAAGGTGCTGATGAGTGTGCTATGGGAAGGTCACGGACATAGGCGTGTCTGTCTAGAGTAGAAAAGAAATAAAATAGGGAGCTGGTAGAATGAGTCAAGGGTTTTATTTTAATTTGCTATGTCAGGTGATAGTCACTGTCACTACCCTTTTGTTTATATGGAAATGATGTCACTATCCATGTGTTTATACCGAAATGGTGTATCTCATGGTTCTTACTATATCCTCCTTATTATTATGGTTCTTATAACTTAGAACCTGACGGTCCCAGCCTGTTCTTTTGGTGAAACGCTGTTTTTAAAAACTGAATGAAGTGTCCTGCAGTAGGATTCTAATATGTGGAACATGGAGTCCCTTAACCTAACTAAGGAAGTGAATGATGGAGGAGGATCATCTTTCTATCTGTTGTTTCATTGGTTAAGTAATAAAGAAACTGCCTGGCCTCTGATAGGGTAGAATTTAGATAGGCGGAGTAAACAGAACAGAATGCTGGGAGAAAGAAGCTGAGTCAGTGAGTCGCCATGATTCTCCCACTCCAGACAGATGCAGGTTAAGATCTTCCCTGGTAAGCCACCTCGTGGGCTACACAGATTATTAGAAATGGGTTAGATTAATATGTAAGAGCTAGCCAATAAGAGGCTGGAACTAATGGGCCAAGCAGTGTTTAAAAGAATACAGTTTCCGTGTAATTATTTCGGGTATAAAGCTAGCCGTGCGGGCAGCCGGGTGGCGGAACGTAGCCAGCCGCTCGTATACAACAACTAATCCTAACCCTAACCCAAAACCTAACCCTACCGTAACATAACCCTACATTCCTTAGAATGTAGCAGTCCTTCCTGGGCACGGGGAGAGGTCTCAGACATTTAGAGTTCTCAGGAAACTTTCAAATGTCTTAAGAGGTCAGTAGTCTTTGTGCGTCAGCCCTGGCTCCTCCATCTTTGTGTGTCAGCCCTGGCTCCTCCATCTTTGTGCATCTGCCCTGGCTCCTCCACCTTTACACATTAATCCATAAATATTGAGCATGGGGATTTTTACAAATTCTTGGTGCCTGTGCTCCTCCATTCCTCAAGCCAAAAGATTCTAGTCTAGAATAGAATCTCTGTGGAATGTCTTTTTTTTTTTTACTTTTCAGTCTTCCTTGGCAATTCTCATGTCAGCCCCTGCTGGGAGTCACTTCTCTATAAGATTCTCTTATGAATCAAAGACACAAATAAGTAAACATTTAAAAAACACCACACCTGGAAAGTATTTATATACCTATGCAAAGTTATTTTGTCAGATTGTATGCATGCTTCTACCTCTACTTAAGGCATTTTGTACATTGATACAATTTTAGGATATATTTATCATATTGCTCTATACATTTCTACCTCTGATCAAGATACTTATGCATTGTTCACATTTTGAGGTCATTGTCCTCATTTGCTGCACAGTTGTTTAAAGATTGTTTAATATTCTAATATGAAGTCTTAGTCTTTAAGCTATATGGGTATTAAGAATTATAGGTCGCTAGTCATCCATGTTTGTCATACTTATAGTTAGACTAATCAGGTTCTTTAGATACATAGAGATTGTATTCCACATAGATAGGTAATCTTCAACCACTTCAAAGAACTGTAGAATATGGCATTTAAATAACTTAGGGTTCTGTGGATGTGAGATATGATTGCTCCTGGCATACTCCCAAGAGAATGTTGAGCACTGAAGACACTCCACTTGGAGCTTGTTTTCTTCTTGGAAAAACTGGCCTTTGGGCAAGAAACTGCTCATGCCTCGACCACTAACAAAATACATGGTGTCTGAACTGGACAAGCAGGATACAAGAAAAAAGGCTGCCAAACCTTGCTAAGACAGAGTAAGTCTTGACAACTTTCCTGCCTTTGAAATGGCCTGTCAGTTACTGCAGGCCTTAGCCAAAGTTGGTTGCTCCAGCGTTGCAAATGAGACTTTGGGTGATTGCCCAGGTGGCCAGTTGTCTCTGTCATCTACTGCATATTTTGAAAGCTGCTTGATTGCACTTCCTGCCTACTCAAGTAATATTATCTCCCTTCTCAGGTCTTCGATGGGGTTGAAGACTAGATAGTTGTAGTTACTTTCCTCTTATAACTTAGCCAAGCCATTTCTATATAACTCTTAGACTCCTTAGGATAAAATAATTATTGAAACATTTAGCATATATTTCTTGTTTAATATTATTTATGCTGATTGTAATTCCAATTTTTATACTTGATATCTGTTCTTATTATATATAGTTTTGTATTGGGTTTGGAACTCTCTTATTTAGACAAAGGGGGGAGGTGATAGGGAACCTCCTTTAGTCAGTGGCCTTTGAGAGTCTGGACCAGGTTGGGCATGGCCTTGGGTACCAAAAAAGTGCGCATCTTTTTCTCTCTCTCCTCTTTTACCTGGATGCTGGATTCAGTTCCTGTTCCCCATTCATGAAGAGGATTGTTATCTGTGAATCCCCCTAAATAAAGAACCCCTTATTATATTTAGTTCTGAGCTAGTGTGGGATTAATTTATTCACATTCTCCTTCATCCCATGGGGAATCAACAAAGTCTGTCATAGCATTTGAGGTAAAACCAAGGCCCTCCACCCTGTATCTAGGCTGAACAAAGTACCCATCTACAGGGAGTGGGCTCCAAAGAGCCAGATCATACAGTAGGGATAAATACTGGTTCCACTGCTAGTGACCCCACAAACTGCCCATGCCATACAACTATCACCCACATTCAGAGGGCCTATTTCACTCTTATGCTGGTTCCCCAACTGTCAGTCCAGGGTCAGTAAGCTCCCACTAGCTTGAGTCAGCCATTTCTGTAGGTATCCTCATCACTGGCCCCTTTGCCATAATATTGCTCTATAACTAGACACCAGGGGTTCAGTCCAGTGCTTAGCTGTGGATCTCTGCATCTGCTTCCATCAGTTGCTGGATGAAAATTCTATGATGACGTTGTAGGGTTAGCGAGAAAGCAGCCACTAGGGAAACTCCCAGGAAACCACAAGGATGACCCTAGCTAAGAATCTAAGCAACAGTGGAGAGGGTACCTAAACTGCCCTTTCCCTGTAATCAGATTGATGACGACCTTAACTGTCATCATGGAACCTTCATCCAGCAATTGATGGAAATGGGTTTTAAATAAGAAGAATGCATGCTTTGATTTCAAACATTTTTAAACCTCTTACAAGGCCCAGATATTATGGTTAGAATTTTGCCTTAATAATACCAATTCAGGAGAAGGGATTAGAGAAAGTTCAGTGTAGAGTGCTTGTTTAGCTTGCAAGAAGCCCTGGGCTCCATATGCAACTCTAGGAAAACAAAAACAGAAAAAACCTAGAAAGGACAGCCTTGTTGGCTGTTTGTTAGGTATCTAGAAGCACTTGGTATTGTTTGCCAGTGGTAGCAAGATTGAGATTCAGGCTGAGCACTGATGAGGAAACAGTCTTAGGGTGCCAGGGGAAGGGTGAGGACAGCTGCCATTGTTTCCTAGGCTCTAGTCCAGGAAGAGAGTGGGGAGGAAGGTCTGTCTAGGAGAGCAGGCATCTGTAGGTAAAAGGGGGGTGGGGCGGAGAGTCACAACTTTTCAGGAGAGCTAGAGGAGATTGTTACATTTCTGCAGGGGGCTTCCCTTTAGCCGACTGTTTGCAGAAGAAACATCTTGGGCCAGAGAGGATGCTTCCTTAAGGGAACGGAGCAGAACTCAGCTGTAGCTGCTCTCCAGGAGAGGAACAGGATCCCTATATCCTGCAGGGAGACCATCCCCCACCACACCCCAGCTTCAAGTAGCCTGGCTTCCAGATAGTCAGGACACCTTCCCTGCAGGGCTTAGCTTTCCTCCAGCCTCCAGAGCTGTCCTGTTGCGGTTCTAGGTAATCTGGCTTCCCAATAGTCAGAACACCTTTCCTCTAGGGCTGAGCTGTCCTATAGCAGCTCTACTTCCCTCCTCCCCCGCAGTGCTGACCTATTGCGGCTCTACGCCCCCCCAAAAAACTGTCCTATTATGGCTCTACCTCCCCAGAGCTGTCACATTGCGGCTCCACCCTCCCCCATAGCTGTCCTGTTGTGGCTCTAACCACCCCCCCTTGTCCTATTGTGGCTCTACCCCCCCCAGAGCTGTCCTATTGTGGCACTAACCCCCCCAGCTGTCCTGTTGCTGCTCACCCCCCCCAGTTGTCCTATTGTGGCTCTACCCCCTCCAGAGTTATCCTATTGCGGCTCTAACCCCTCCTAGAGCTGTCCTATTGCAGCTCTAACCGCTCCCCCCCCCCAGAGCTGTCCTATTGCAGCTCTAACCCCCCCTCCAGAGCTATCCTATTGTGGCTCTACCCCTTCAGAGTTGTCCTATTGCGGTTCTAAGTATATCCCGGCTTCCCGATAAGTCAGGATATCCCAACATCACTACTGTACCACATTCCCCTACATCACCCACATGCTAAAGGTCAATTGCCTTTGACCTCATTAGTTTTCTTTTCAGTCAACATCTCGGAGATCAAGCAACATAAACTATGGGGCCAAAAAAAGAGGACCTAATCTTCAAGGAGAAATTCATATCTTCCATTTTTTTAGCCAATACACCTGTTCAAAAACCAAGACTGACCTTACACCACCTATGTAGGTAACAAACTGGTGTTACTTTGAAAATATGCTCTAGGTTATTAAGAGAAATTTCAGCTCAATTCAAATATGGTTTGTTTGTTTTTGTTTAAACTGGGAGTTTTCAGTCAGCACTTGAAGTTGGCTTAGCTGGCACTCCTCTTTTTACCTGACCCCAACCAAAAAAAAACACTATTTCTCAAGTTTTCAGCTAACATCAGTTTTCTCCTACTTTGGTGAACATGGAATCAGTCAAACTAATTTTGCCCAAACCAGTCCCAAAGCCCTACTCTAGCTCCTTGTGATAGGAATCCTGTGTAGACCATGAGGGCTTCATTCCATTCTTATCATGTGGACCTTCCCTGTTTCGTTTTGATTTGGGTTTTTTGTTTGTTTGGTTGTTTGTTTTGCTTTACTAGAACCCATTTAACTAGAATAAGAGACATTTCCAATCCTGCGTATTCTCATGTACCAAGTACTGATCTACCTCACAAAGTCAAGACACAAAGTGGATTCAATTTTTCTTTCACCCCTGACCAGACTCCCCAGAGAGGCATACTGATCATCAGGTTCTACAAAGAATGATACAAACTTGGAAAAGATGAGCTTACATACAAGCATTCCTTCGCTATTTTCAGAGAGAATTCTAAGTCTCCTTTTTGTCTCCCTCTCCCTTTAGACTGCTACCACCTTCCCGAAGGCACTCAACCTCACAATCAGTATTTTAGACCCCCAATGACCCAACAGTAACATAGGATTTGAGAGTAAAACCTTTTGAGAGTCCTAGTAATTTTCTTATTGCTTACCAATGCCTTAACTATTTCAGATGAGCAAACGTTAGAACATTGTGAGCTCCTTCTGCGGCAAGACTTTGTACAGATTCAAGAATGTGTCCCCCCCCCCTTTATCCTGAATTTCACCAAGATAGCTTTCTCCTGTAGGATCAAACTGTGGTTGAAATTCATGGAGGGGTCATGGGGAGCAGCTGAAGTTTAGCACCATGAGAAACCAGGCCAGGACTCTGCTCAACACGAGACCTCAGTTGAAGTAGAAGCCCCAGGACTGAAGGGGTCATGAAGAGAAGCTGAGGTTTGGCACCGTGTAGCAAAGTCAGAGAACCAGAAGAGAGCCCAGGACAGGCTGTTGTAGGTGCAGTGCAGTTACAGTTAAGACCCCAAAATTTTGGAGGTGTCCCTACCATGGGATACCTTCTAAGGAAAGCGGAAGCTGTGGGATAGAGCCAGCCTGAGCCTAGGAGGCAAGCTGTGTGTTTTGTGGCCAAACCCTTTGAAACCCAGAAGGTCATGAAGGTCATGCGTGAGTCCCTGAAGTCTGACACTGGGCTTCACACTGTTGAATTCTGGTTTTGTTTTGCTTTGCCTGTGACTGTGCCCCCAGTTCTTCCCTCTGGGAGTAAGAAAATATGTAACTTGTTTTTGATTTTATGGGAGCCCACAATGAAAAGACTTTGGAGTTTTACAAAGACTTTGGAATTTCACAGATAATTTGGAATTTTAGGGGAACTTTGAATTTTGAAAAAGACTTTCAATATTTTTTAAAGAGGCAAAAAGTTTAAAGTGTTTGATTTTTAAAGATGGCAGGACTTTGAAAGTTGATGTGTTTTATATTGTGATATTAATATTGATATCCCATCCTGGGGATGAACAACAAAGAAAAGGTTATGGTTTGGTGGTGATGTGTTTCTGTGTCAAGCTGACAAGGGGTCAATTGTGCTGGCTAGTTTTACGCCACACCATATGTGAGGTCATTTCCAAAGGGACTTTAGCTTTCTTTGTTGTAAAAATGAGAAGCATATGCTGAGAGTCTCACAGCAAAGCCATATCGGGCTAGGGCAGGACTAGTGTTTGAACTAGTCTTGTCTGCCTCTCAGTGTCCTGCCCTCCGTGGGTTCTTCTATTCTTGAGACTGAGTACCATGTAGTATGTGAGTCATATGCAGGTCCTCTGGACGATGCCTTCCTGTCACCTGGCTGTCATATTCAACCATAGTCTCCACAGCTCAGTGTCAGCTGCTGTAGAAGCAGAAGGAGCCCAAGGACAGAGTAATAGCCACGGTTTGAAAACCGGCCTGTGCATTGCATTAGTTTCAAAGGCTCAACTCCTCATTTGTCAAATTGAGTAATTGAAATACTTTTATAATAATATAAGTAGTAATAGAATTTTATAGTATAAAATTATATAATATCATATATAATAGTAATTTTATAAAAGAAATAATCATTGAAATAGCAATATAACCCACAACAATGTACAAAAAAAGCAAATTTATATATGTCTGAGTGAGGGCTGGCGTAAAATTTTGAAAACTAGAAATTATTTGTCTACTAAACAATATGATAATATGGGTTGGGAGATGGCCTAGTGGGTATTTGGCTGTGCAAGGCTGAGGCCTGGGGTTTAGGATACCAGAACCCACAGGAAGTCTAACTTGTTTGGTGACCACCTGTAATCGAAGCACTCAGGAGGCAGAGTCGGGGAATGCCTGAGGCAAGCTAGTCACCTAGACTGCCCAGAATCAATGAGTTCTAGGCTCAACACGAGTCCCTGCTTCAGTAAATAAACAAACTGGAGAGCAGTCCAGAAAGGTCCTCACCTGGGCCTGCCACATTGCACGCATGCTCCCACCCCACCCTCACACACATTGCGAAAGTAGGACCAAACTCGTGGGACCTTGGTATGCGTCTGAACTATACTGATGGCCAGCTGACTGGCTTTGAACAAGAAGACAGATCTGAACACAAATCTCCATCCTCACATCTGAGTATCATTGGCAGATGATTGCACGCTTTAGATTCATCTAAATATGCCACTGGACTCGGGCTAGTTCCCTCTCGTCTGCCTCATGGCCTTGGTGCCTTCCCTCTCTCCCCAGTCAGCATCTCTCCACAGTACCACCCCTGGGCTTTGTCATCTAGCATGGGGCTTTACTGGTGTTGCCTTTGGTTACAGGTTCTCCTGCAATGATTTAGAGCTGCTTAAATTTCTGGGGTGAAACTGAAATAATGGGAGCTCAGACACCCTGAAATTCTGTGCATATAGTATCAATATGATAGTCAATATCCATACCACTTACAAAGACTTGAAAACTAAAACCAGATGAAGACACTTTCTTCATCTATCTAGAGATGAGTTGTTTTCAATTGTAATGTGTTAGGTGAGCAGAGCTTGGTGAGACCTTTTGCACTTAAATGTTGGTAGCATGTATCTGTGTTTGATGCTTTGGGAAACAGGATGTTTAATTATCTCCTTAGGAAATTTATCCTAAACAAAATTATTCAAAAGTGAAGAAAAACTGCATGTGAGGAGTGTGTATTTTAGTGTTATCTGAGGCAGTTACATTAAAATTAACAGAGAAGGCATAGTTGAAACACATGGCAGACTATTTTTAATGATTAAAGTGATTGTAAAGGAGAGACATGGATAGATATTATTAATATAACGCCACAGAATAGTTTAGACTTATTAAATTATATGAAATATATACACAGTAGGAGCCCTGTAAGAAAAATGAGAACACAGTGACTGCATAGGAGAGTAAACTGCTCAGTTTTAAAATGTACAGTTTTCAAAAAAATATGCTTTTTATGATTTCCGTGAAAAATTTCTCCTGTGGGAAGGGTAATAACACAACTCACATCCTAGCGCTTAGCTGCAAACTCAGCAGCAACCTGCACTCCACCCCACTAAGCAGCAAATCCTTCCTTTCAGCACTCTGCTTCCGCTCTGTATGCTGCCTAAGAGGATTCAACCCAATGGGAGAAGCCATTGTTCCGGGACAATGAGTAGCTGTCGTCACTTAAGACTAGAAATGGTTCCACAGTTAGATTTTTTTTTCTATCAGCTACTCTGGCTTTTGCCTGCCTCCACTCTAGAAGCTCCCCAATGTCAGATCTGTGGTCTGGGAAGATGGGAGGTGGCTGTTTCTCAGTACTGAACCCTGGTAGAGAAGGCTGGAAAGGCGGCCAATGGGAACAGAGCCTCTGGAACACAGCATGTTGTGCGCTGAGAAGGAAGGAAACCAAAGACGTTTCTCTCCACTCAGTCTGGCTGCCCACTGTTTGAATGCCTTGAATAAATATTTATAGACACCTGGTGCTTGGGATTTTAGATAATGGAAACTTTGAAAAATCTTGTTTGTGTCAAAGAAAACAAAAAAACAAGACTGATAGATTTTGCTTTATCTCTAACAGTTTCTGAGGAGCTGAACAGTCAGACTGTTTTCTACAGATTCAGAATTTCTTGAAACTGGGGCTCAAGACTAAGTGACCCCAAAAGTGATTCCAGACCAAGGTGTTAGAATTTAGACAGGAGATTCCCCGCCAGAGAAAATTAGAATACTCTTAAGTCATTGTCATCATAAATTAGCATTACTCGTGCTGGCCTATGCAGCTTCCCTCTCTCACAGGTAGAGCTGCCCCTCCACATTCAGACCAGAAGGAATCTGATCAATGACAGGAATGGGAGAGTGCAGATCAATAGTGCCAGACTGTTGGACTTCCTATAGTATGCCAGCTCTGTCCTGCCCTACTTGTGAATATAAAAGGTATTTTCTCCTCCTCCTCCTTGCTGTAGAATAGTCTTTGAAGACGTGTTACATTGGTTTATGTTGTGGAACATTTGCTTAATGATACAAAGATGTGTTGCATTCTTTTATGTTGCATTTGTTTAACTCTGTGAAGCTGTGTTACTTTGCCTGTCTAAAACACCTGACTGGTCATTATTAAAAGAGCTGAATGGCAAATAGCAAGACAGGAAAAGAATAAGTGGAGCTGACAGGCAGAGAAAATAAATAGGAGGAGAAATCTGGGAAGAGAAACTCAAAGGAACAAGAAAAGGAGATGCTAGGGGCCAACCACCCAGTCAAACAGCCAGACACAGAATAAGAAGGAAAGAAAAGATATACAAAAATAGAAAAAGGTAAAAGTTCAGCGGCAAAAAGTAGACAGTATAATTTAAGAAAAGATGATTTGAAACAAGACAAGGTAAGGCAGGGCATTTATACGTAATAATAAGTCTCTGTATGTATTTATTTGGGAGCTGAGTGGCACCCCCCCAATGAGTCAAAGAGCAAAGAGAAAAAAAAATCAACAACACCTCCTCCTCTTTTCCCTACCCTCCTCCCTCGCTGAGGATCAAACCCAGGACCTCATTTACTTTAACCTAAACCTTTCATCTCCTTTACATGCCTAGCCCCCTACTCCCTCATCTCAAGCTGAGTTCCCAACACTGTGGAAGTTTTGGGACTCTTCACACCTAGAACTGGGAAAGGATGGGGGAGCTTGACAAGCTTGTTTCTGCCATCTGCTTCACATTGAAAGGTAATGACGCAGAATGCTCCAAGAATTCTGTTATGGTTCAGACGTTGGTTTTCTTTCCCAATCAAATAAAAACTGTGTGGTGAATGACATAAGCAATAGTGAGAATGTGTCTAGTTTTGGATAAACACTAAAATGTTGACAAGTATGTCTTCCGACTGGATAAACACTAAAATGTTGACAAGTGTGCATTCTGACTGGATAAACACTAAAATGTTGACATGTGTGCATTTGGACTAGATAAACACTAAATTGATGGCATGTGTGCATTCTGATTGGATAAACACTAAAATGTTGGCATGCATGCATGCATTCTGATTAGATAAAGCTAAACTGTTGGCATGGGTATGAAGATGGATGCTAAAAAGAAATCCCACACTAGCTCAGAACTGAGTATAATAAAAAGTTGTTTATTTAGGGGTAGACTCACACATCACAGTGCTCTCCACGAATGGGGAGCAGGAACCAAATCCAGAAGCCGGAAGAGAGAAGGAATGCGACTTTACATAAGCATTTATAGTATAATAGGCCACGCCCAAGTGAGTGATTAACTTAAAGGCTTCTTGCTGTAGGATTTTCTACAGCACCTTCCCTTTTTGTTTAAATAAGAGAGTTCTAAGCCTAATACAAAATCATATACAATAAGAACAAATATCCAATATAAAAATTAGAATTACAACCAGTATAATCAATATCAAACAAGAAACATGTGATAAATGTTTCAATAATTATCCTATCTTAAGTAGTTTAAGTCTTGTATTATAAATCACTTGGCCAAGTCATGAGAGGAAAGTAACTATGACTATCTACTCTTCAAAACCATCAAAGATCCGAGAAGGGAGACAATATTACTTGAGTAAGCAGGAAGTGCAGCCAAGCAACCTCTGAAATGTACAACAAATGACAGAGACAACTGGCTACCTGGGCAATCACCCCAAGTCTCATTTGTAACATTGGAGCAACCAACTTTGGCTAAGGCCTACAGTAACCCACAGACCATTTTCAGAGGCAGGAAAGTTGTCAAAACTGTCTTACCCTATCTTGGCAAGATTTGACAGTCTTTTTTCTTGTATCCTGCTTGTCCTGTCCGGACATTCTGCATTTTGTCAGTGGTTGAGGCATGGGCAGTTCCTTTCCCAAAGGCCAGTTTTTCCAAGAAGAAAAAAAGCTCCAAGTGGAGTGTCTTTGGTGCTCAGCATTCTCTCAGGAATAGATTTGTGCTGCCAAGAACAATCATGTCTCAGGTCAACAGAACCCTAAGTTATTTGAATGCTATATTCTACAGCTCTTTGAAGTGGTTGAAGATTACCTATCTATGCGGAATACAATCTCTATGTATATAAAGAACCTGATTAGTCTAACTGTAAGTATGACTATTGACCTATAATTCTGAATACCTATATAACTTAAAGACTAAGACTTTATATTAGAATATTAATGTGACACACATGAGAACATTGACCTCAAAATGTGAACAATGCATCTTGATAAGTATCTTGATCAGAGGTAGAAATGTATATTGCAATATGATAAATATAGCCCAAAATTGTGTCAATGTACACAATGTCTTAAGCAGAGGTAGAAGCATACATGCATACAATATTGCAAAATAACTTTGCCTAGGTATACAAATATTGTAGACAAAAATAGAAACTTATTCAATATAATTTAAGTTTGTATCAATATATAAGAATCTATACCAATGTAAACTGGCTATAAATAATAACTCACAAGTATTCTCTCTATTACTCACTATTATTATTAGTGTGAGTAACCTCACACTAATCTATTATCCCATCCAATCCCCCCCCCTTTTTTTCAAAGAGATCCCTGAGCCTGCATATTTTCCTCCTAACCCCCAACCCTATACCGATTATAACCAACCACTAAATGATGTCCCTAACCGTGAGGACAAATTTTGTTAGGAGAGGGGACATCATCTTCTAGAATTACTTCCAGCTGTCATGGGGGTGATGTTCTTTCTATGGAATCCTGTGAAAGTAAAATGATGGCTAAGTTTCAAGATTACTGTCTGTTATCATTGCAAATAGTCTCTGAGTATTCGATAGATTTTTTTCTGAGGTTCCTATTTGGAGTTCTGGCCAGAACATTGTAAAAAAAAGTGCACCATTTCAGCTAACCAAGTTGGAACCATCTTGAGCAAGTTGTACCCAAAACAGATCTTGTAGTAGTGCTATCAGCATCACGATGTCATATCAACCAGGTGGAATCATTGTTGTGGGGCCCCATCTTCTTCCTGGAAACTTCAAAGATTACAGCAGAAAAATTTATTGTTCATTGTGGAAAACTTAAACATTATTTATACAAACATATATTCAATGAAAGGTATGATAGAGACAAAAATAGGTATGAAGAAAAGTAAAATTTTTTTCTAAATTCTTTCTTCTTTCTGTCCCATACCAGACAGCTCCTGACATGAGACAGAAACTCTGAATTTTTCTTTTAACAATATGTTTGGATTTAGAGAAGGACAGAGCCATTGTCCAACTCCAGAGCCAGCTTTGATTTTTAACTAAGTCATGACTATTATTCTAGTTTATGTTTAGTCATTTTTACCTTCAGATGACCTGTCCTCATAAGTCATAATTCTCTTTGCTTGGTGATCCTACTGGGCATTATCTTTTCCTCTTTTGGCATCTAGATGTCCAGAGTCTCTTGACTTTTTGAAAATGAGTATTTTTCTGCAAAGACAAGAACAGAATCCTGCCCCAATCCTTATGAGGTTTCCTTACCACCTGTATGGCTGTCACCTCTGTGGGTGAGCTGTCATTTCTCTTTCTTAAGAGATTTCTCTTTTTCAAACCAAATCTTTATTAATTTTTATGGTATCTATAACTTTTCTTCTCCTTTTGAAACAAGAGAAAAATCCTCTACTGAACATAGCACATCTCCTGGCTTCCACTGTGAGGTCAACACATCCTTGAAATATGCCAGCTGATATAATTCAGAAGACTTTTCTATTATCCAATGTTTCTCTTTCTATTAGTGTCAAGAAAATTCAAGATTAATAAAGCTTTATGTAATCTATTTCTGGGGCTATTTTCCATCCCTTTCTGTTTGTTTAACATATCCTTTATAGTTCAATTTGATCTTTTTATAACTGCCTGACCTGTAGGATTGTTTGGTATACCTATAATATTCTTTATATTATAATAAGCAAAAAACTGTTTCATTTTCTTAGAGACATATGCTGGACCATTATCTGTCTTTATTTGTGCAGGTATACCCATGATGGCCATAACTTCTAACAAATATGTGATTACTGAATCAGCCTTTTCTGAGCTCAAAGCAGTTGCCCATTGAAAACCTGAATAAGTGCCAATGGTATGGTATACATATTTTAATTTTCCAAAATCCACAAAGTAGAACACATCCATTTGCCAGAGTTTATTCATTTGAGTACCCTTTGGGTTAGTCCATGCAGGTAGCAGTGATTGGTTCTAGAAAGAACAAGTAGGTCATCTCTTTAAAATCCCCTTAGCTTGTTGCCATGTAATAGAAAACTCTTTTTGTAAACCTTTACTACTAATATGATGTTTCTTATGAAATTCTGAGGCCGTCAGCACCCTTCCAATCAATAATCAATGAATTTCTGCATTACCTTGTGCTAGAGGACCTGGCAGAACTATATGGGATTGGATGTGTGTTATATATATGGGACAAAGCCTATTCCTGATTATATCTTGAACCTGTATGAATAATGAAGTCAATTCTGTATCATCTGGTATAAATTCATCAGTTTCAATATGTAAGACAACTCTTTCTGCATATTGTGAATCAGTAACTATATTAAGAGGTTCTTTAAAATTCCTTAGTACCATGAGACTAGCATATAATTCTGGATTTTGGACAGAATTATAAGGGCTTTGTTCCACCTTACTTAAATCTTCTGGTTTGTAATCTGAATTTCCTGATTTATTTGCATCAGTGTAGAATGTATGGGCTCCAGTTATTGATGTGTCCTGTACAATGTGGGAAAGGATCCAAGTAGTTCTTTTTATAAGATTAATTCCATCACTTTTGAGATAATTGCTATTAATCTTTCTTAAAAAATTAGTCCAAGCTCTTTGCCAAGGTTCATTGTCTTCCCATAATTTTTTAAATTTCATCAGTAGTAAAAGGCACTATAATCTCTGCTGGATCTAAACCTGCTAGTTGACAAAGTCTCAATTTTCCTTTTATAATTAATTCAGAGACTTTTTCCACATAAGTTTTTAATTTTTAAATTGGTTTATATGTTTAAAAATCCATTCTCCCTTTGCATAAGGTTCCTATAGGGGAAATTCTGGAAGGCAATATGACTGGAATGCAATTAAGATTTGGATTCACCTTATCCACATGTGCCTCTTGTAATTTTTCTTCAACAGCAATCAATTCCTTTTCTGCCTCAGATGTTAATTCTCTGGGACTATTTAAGTCTTTGTCACCATCTAAGGTTTTGTTTAAATGAACTATTAGATCAGGTGTTATCCCAACAGTTGACTGTAGACTGGAAATGTCTCCTAACAATCTTTGAAAGTCATTAAGAGTTCACAATAAGTCTCTCTTAATTTGTGCCTTTTGTGTTCTAATTTTCTGTAAACCTATTTTCTAACCTAGGTAATTGACAAAATCTTCTCTCTGTATATTTCAGGAGCAATTTGTAATCCCTATTTTGGCAAAACTTTCTTTACTTCTTTAAACATTCTTTCTAAAGTATCTATGTTTGAATCAGATAGCAAAATGTCATCCGTGTGATGGTAAATTATAGTTTTAGAAATTTTTTATATATTATTTCCAATAGATAGCTGACTTACAATGTATTGGCATAGGGTGGGCCTATTGAACATTCCCTGTGAAAGTTCAGTCTACTGGTATCTCCTAGTAGGTTGAGAATTATTATAAGTAGGCACTGTGAAGGTAATTTTTCTCTGTCCTTTCCTTGTAAAGGTATAGTTAAGAAACAATCTTTTAAATCAATAACTATAAGAGGCCATCCTTTTGGTAGCAGAGAAGGCAGAGGAATTCCAGATTGTAGAGGGCCCATAGATTGAATTACCTTGTTCATAGTTCTTAGATCTGTCACCATTCTCCATTTACCATATTTCTTTTTAACAACAAATACAGGAGAATTCCAAGGGCTGGTTGATTCTTCAATATGGTGAGCTTCTTCTTGCTCCTGTACCAGCTGTTCTAAAGCCTGCAGTTTGTCTTCTGTTAAAGGCCACTGTTTAACCTCTACTTGTTTCTCAGTTAACCATTTTAAAGATAGGGCTGTTGGTACCTCTAAATGTTTGCTAGTTGCTTTGTGTTCTTGTACAGCCTGAATGGCTGGTGACTTTTGTGTATAGTACCTTATAAATCCTTCCCAGAAATATGAGTTTCTGGGACTGCAGGAATGTTAACCTGGGTTTTCCATTGCTGCAGCAGGTCACAACCCCATAAATTCACTGTAATATTACCCACATACAGCCTAAGCCTTCCTCTATGTCCTTCTAGCCCTATGCATTCAACCCATTTCATGCTTTGTTTCACTTGAGAAAGGGTTCCAATTCCTACGAATTGAACATCTGCCTCTTGAAGAGACCAATTTGGATGCTAAGATTCTGGAGTAATGATACTCACTTCTACACCCATGTCTATCAAACCCACAATTACAATGCCATTTATATGGACTCTTAGCTTTGGCTTTTGATCGTTTATAGAAGTCTGCCAGAATATACATTCCTATTTCCTATTGGAATTTTGAATTCATCCTCCATGTCTATTCCATCATCCAGAATAGTATTGTTTTTTATAGAAGGCTCTGGAATTTTTTAAAATTTTCTGGTGATACATGTCCTCCACAGTGACTGGGAATGACTGGACAACTTTTGACTTGGGGGCCTGCAAGAGGCCCCCCAAGGAGGTTCTCAATGGTATTGGGTTGCCTTGTCTGTCGTTTGTTGATCTGCATTTTTTGGTACAATGTCAGTCTTTGCCATACCTTTTACATAATCTGTAAGGTTGATATCTTTTATTTTTGCCATTCCCAGAGGAAACATTATTTCAAGGAATTCCTTGTCTACAATCCCTCTCAGATGTCCTATTCTACCACAATTAAAACATTTGGCATTTTGATGTCTCCTCATATCTTTGGAAATTGCTTCTCCTACCCAAGATTCAGTATTGTAGTCAAATGTCTCAAAATTCATTGTATGCAGGATCCATTCATCCATTGGTGCTGATCTAACCTTTAAAGACCTAAGTATCTTTTTACATTCTAAGTTGGCATTTTCAAAAGCCAGAGATTCAATAAGTACTCATTTAGCATCTGAGTCTGTTACTCCTATTTTTTACAACCTTAGTTATTATTTGTAAAAAGTCACTAAATGGTTCTCTTTGGCCCTGTTTAACCTTAGAATATGATTCAATTCATTTTCTTGTTCTTGAATCCTGTCCCAAGAATTTAAGGCTGCTTTGTGGCATAAGGACAAAACTTGGTCCTTGTAAAGAGCTTGAACCTGTGGGTCAGCATAAGTGCCCTCACCAAGAGTTTGATCTTGGGAAGTCTCAAGTCCTTTTGCTTTTCCCTGTTCTAAAATTTTTGCCTCTTCTCTGAAATAACATTTCCACGGCAGTTGGGGCCCATCATCCAGTACTGCTGAAGCTAACTGAATCCAGTTGTGTGGGGTTGCCTTAATGCTAGAAGCCCATGTCTTTACCATCTCCCTAACAAATACAGAATGCAAGCCATAAGTTACTGCTGCTTGCTTATTTTTTTTAAGATTATTCATTCTTTTTTTTTTTTTGACAGGGTTTCTCTGTAGCTTTGGAGCCTGTCTTGGCTGGCCTCAAACTCACAGAGATCCACCTACCTCTGCCTCCTAAGTGCTGGGATTAAAGGTGTGCGCCACCACCGGTAGATCATTCATTCTTTTTTTAAAAAAAAATTATTTATTTATTTAGTATGTATACAATATTCTGTCTGTGTGCATGTCTGCAGGCCAGAAGAGGGCACCAGACCTCTTTACAGATGGTTGTGAGTCACCATGTGGTTGCTGGGAATTGAACTCAGGACCTTTGGAAGAGCAGGCAATGCTCTTAACCACTGAGCAATCGCTCCAGCCCCCTGGATCATTCATTCTTATAAGTATCCATCTACCTTCTTTGGATCCTTTTGGACCTTTAGAACTTGATGCTTTGTCAGAGTAGATTACAGGGTAGCAAGCTAAAACCCTGGGTAATTTCATCTCTGACAGGTGCTGGTGATGTTAAATCCTATCCTTGTACCTTCTTCCCCTGCTCATCAGCTCCAATAATTTCTTCAATTGTTTAAAATCTTTTTACTACTGTCTTTTGTAAAGCCTGAATCTCCTGGCCTGTATATATTTCTAGTGATTTCATTGAGGCACCTAGCCTCTGGTTCTCATTTTGTACGTGTTATTCCAAGGTCTGAAGTATTTTCTTTAAAGATAACATCTCATCCTTGGACATTATTTGGATAGTGTACAGATTGCCTTCCTGGAGAGATACTTTCTCTGCTAACCCATCATAACTTTTTAACAGATTTTGATTGTCAAATTCAACAGTATGACTTCTTTCATATAATTTCTCAGTACCCTTTGACATGGATTGAATTTTGTCTGTAAAATTAATGTTATCCTTTTCAATAGTATTAATTTTTTCAGCTAACTTTTGATTTTTGATGGTATTAATCCTATAAGCCATCTATTCATTATTAGTCTGTAAAGACTGTATGTATCATTTCTAAAGTGCTTCATTCTTGGATCTGTTATCAAACCATTTTCTTAAGGATATAATATGAAGAAAAAAACTGAGTCCCAATATCCAATAAATGGATGTATCACAATAACCATATAAGCCTTGCATAATACAATCCATAGTATCAGCAGAGAGGTTACTAAAAATTTCCATGGTAATGTTGTCTGCAATTATATAACTTTCAAGTTTATTGATTTATTACTTAATAAAATATTTACCTGTGGGCTCTGTTTTCGAGCTACCCAACCAGCACGGTGACCTGATCTCAGCGCTAGGAGAGCCAGCGAGGGGTGAGTTGCTGATCCCGTGGCTTCAGCCCGGGACTGGGAACTCGGAAGTTCCTCAACCCCCTATCCTTCCTGGGCTCTCTGCAGGGCCTCTACTCCCTGCATACTGCCTCTTCCTTCCTATCCCACCCAGCTTGCATCCAGAACCCTCCCTTCTTCGGCCCCTCTGCCCTCTGTGAACACACAACATCCCCCAGCTCAGCCTGTCTGGGCGCTGGGACCGAAACCTCAGGGCACCCAGGTGGGCGGGAGTTCCTTTGTTTCAATAGCCTGCCTGCACCAAGGTAGGTAGGCGCTCTGTTTTCGAGCTACCCAACCAGCACGGAGACCTGATCTCAGCGACAGGACAGCCAACACTGGGCACGGAGACCTGATCTTGGCGCCAGGAGAGCCAGCATTAGGGAGAGCCATCATTGGGCACGGAGATCTGATCTCGGCACCAGGAGAGCTATCACTGGGGAGAGCCATCACTGGGAAGATACATCAGTAGGCAAGAAGACCTGATCCTGTTAAAGAAGATCCATAGGGGAGCATTCGGAGGAAGAGATGGGCAGGCGCCAATGCAAGAATTCACCCAACAATCTGAAAAGCAACATGAATCCACCAGAAACGAGCGACCTCACAACAGGAGGACATGAACACCTTAACCAAGAAGAAGTAGAAAAAATCGACTTTATGAAAGTGATTGACGCCCTTAAACAGCATGTGAAGAACACCCTTATAGAAATGGATGAGAAATATAACAGAAAGTTTGAAGAATTGAATAAATCAGTGAATGACACCCTAGAAAACCAAGGAAAAACAATCAAACAGATAATGGAAACAGTTCAAGACTTGAAAACTGAATTGGAGGCAAAGAAGAAAACACAAACAAAGGTTCGGCTGGACATGGAAAATTTAAGTAAACAAACAGAGACTACAGAAACAAGCATAACCAACAGAATACAAGAGATAGAAGAAAGAATCTCAGATTCTGAAGATACCATAGAGAAAATAAACACACTGATCAAAGAAAACAGCAAGTCCAACAAACTTTCATCACAAAACATTCAGGAAATCTGGGACACAATAAAAAGACCAAACCTAAGAATAATAGGTGTAGAAGAAGGGGAAGAAGTGCAGCTCAACGGTCCAGAAAATATATTTAATAAAATTATAGAAGAAAACTTTCCCAACCTAAAGAAAGATATACCTATGAAGGTTCAAGAAGCATACAGAACACCAAATAGGCTGGATCAAAAAAAAACATCCCCTCGCCATATAATAATCAAAACACTAAGCATACAGAATAAAGAAAGAATATTAAGAGCTGCAAAGGAAAAAGGCCAAGTTACTTACAAAGGTAAACCTATCAGACTTACACCTGACTTCTCCATGGAAACCATGAAAGCCAGAAGGTCCTGGATAGATATATTGCAGAAACTAAGAAATTACGGATGCAAGCCCAGACTACTATACCCAGCCAACCTTTCGTTCACTATAAATGGAGAAAATAAAACTTTCCAGGATAAAAACAAATTTAAACAATACATAGCCACAAATCCAACCTTACAGAAAGTAATAGAAGGAAAAGCACTAACCAAGGAGTCCAGCAATGACCACAATAACTCAGACATCTAGAGACCTTTCACCAACACAATTCAAGGTAGGGAAACACACAAACTCTACGACTAAAAAAATGACTGGAGTTAACAACCACTGGTCATTAATATCACTTAATATCAATGGACTCAACTCACCTATAAAAAGGCACAGGCTAAAAGATTGGATAAGAAAACAGGATCCAACATTCTGCTGTTTACAAGAAACACACCTCAACCACAAAGACAGGCACCTACTCAGAGTAAAGGGCTGGGAAAAGGCTTATCAAGCAAATGGACCTAAGAAACAAGCAGGTGTGGCCATACTAATCTCTAACAAAGTGGACTTCAAACTTAAATCAATCAAAAGAGATGGAGAGGGGCATTTTATACTCATAACAGGGACAGTTCATCAGGATGAAGTCTCAATTCTGAATATCTATGCCCCTAATATAAAAGCACCCACATACATAAAAGAGACATTGCTAAAGCTCAAGGCAGCCATCAAACCACACACACTAATAGTAGGAGACTTCAGCACTCCTCTCTCACCAATGGACAGGTCAATCAGACAGAAACCTAACAGAGAAACAAGAGAATTAATGGAGGTAATGAAGCAAATGGACTTAACAGACATCTACAGAACATTCCACCCAAATAGGAAAGAATATACCTTCTTCTCTGCAGCTCATGGAACCTTCTCGAAAATTGACCACATAGTCGGTAACAAAGCAAACTTCCACAGTTACAAAAAAATATTAGTAACCACATGTGTCTTATCAGATCACCATGGACTAAAGTTAGAATTCAACAACAAGGCTACTCTCAGAAAGCCTACAAATGATGGAAACTGAACAGTCAACTACTGAACCACACCTGGATTAAGGAAGAAATAAAGAAAGAAATTAAAGTCTTCCTGGAATTCAATGAAAATAAAGAAACAACATATTCAAACTTATGGGACACAATGAAAGCAGTCCTAAGAGGAAAGTTCATAGCACTAAGTGCCCACTTAAAGAAAACAGAGAAAGCACACATTGGAGACTTAACAGCCCACCTGAAAGCTTTAGAAAAAAAAGAAGCAGACTGGAAATAATCAAACTGAGGGCTGAAATCAACAAAATAGAAACGCAGAAAACAATCCAAAGAATCAATGAAACAAAAAGCTGGTTCCTGGAGAAAATCAACAAGATTGATATACCTCTATCCAAACTAATTAAACGGCAGAGAGAGAATATGCAAATTAATAAGATCAGAAATGAAAAGGGGGACATAACCACAGACACAGAGGAAATTCAGAGAATCATTAGATCTTACTACAAAAGCCTGTATGCCACAAAACTGGAAAATGTAAAAGAAATGGACACTTTTTTAGATAAATACCATTTACCAAAGTTAAACCAGGACCAGGTGAACAATCTAAATAGACCTGTTAGTCGTGAAGAAGTAGAATTTGTTATCAAAAACCTCCCTACCAAAAAGAGCCCAGGTCCAGATGGCTTCAATGCGGAATTCTACCAGAACTTCCAAGAAGACCTAATACCTATACTCCTTAATGTATTTCACAATATAGAAGCAGAAGAGTCATTACCAAATTCCTTTTATGAAGCTACAGTTACTCTGATACCAAAACCACACAAAGACTCTACCAGGAAAGAGAATTACAGGCCAATCTCACTCATGAACATTGATGCAAAAATCCTCAACAAAATACTGGCAAACCGAATCCAAGAACACATTAGAAAAATTATCCATTATGATCAAGTAGGCTTTATCCCAGAGATGCAGGGCTGGTTCAACATACGAAAATCTATCAATGTAATTCATCATATAAATAAACTGAAAGAAAAAAACCATATGATCATTTCATTAGATGCTGAAAAAGCATTTGACAAAATTCAACATCCCTTTATGATAAAAGTCTTGGAGAGATTAGGGATACAAGGGTCATACCTAAATATAATAAAAGCTATATACAGCAAGCGGACAGCTAACATCAAATTAAACGGAGAGAAACTCAAAGCCATCCCACTAAACTCAGGAACACGACAAGGCTGTCCACTCTCGCCATATCTCTTCAATATAGTGCTTGAAGTTCTAGCAATAGCAATAAGACAACATAAGGGGATCAAGGGGATTCGAATTGGAAAAGAAGAAGTTAAACTTTCGTTATTTGCAGATGATATGATAGTGTACATAAGCGACCCCCAAAACTCCACCAAAGAACTCCTACAGCTGATAAACACCTTTAGTAATGTGGCAGGATACAAGATCAACTCCAAAAAATCAGTTGCCCTCTTATACACAAAGGATATGGAAGCAGAGAGGGAAATCAGAGAAACTTCACCTTTCACGATAGCCACAAACAGCATAAAATATCTTGGGGTAACTCTAACCAAGGAAGTAAAAGACCTATTTGACAAGAACTTTAAGGCATTGAAGAAAGAAATTGAAGAGAATTCCAGAAAATGGAAGGACGTCCCTTGCTCTTGGATTGGGAGGATCAACATAGTAAAAATGGCAATTCTACCAAAGGCAATTTATAGATTCAATGCAATCCCCATCAAGATCCCAGCAAAATTCTTCACAGATCTTGAAAGGACAATAATCAACTTTATATATGGAAAAACAAAAAACCCAGGATAGCCAAAACAATCCTATACAATAAAGGATCTTCTGGTGGCATTACCATCCCCGACTTCAAACTCTATTACAGAGCTACAGTCATGAAAACAGTGTGGTACTGGCATAAAAACAGAGAAGTCGATCAATGGAATCGAATAGAAGACCCAAATTTTAACCCACAAACCTATGATCACCTCATTTTCGATAAAGGAGCTAAAAGTATACAATGGAGGAAAGAAAGCATCTTCAACAAATGGTGCTGGCACAACTGGATATCAACCTGTAGAAGAATGAAAATAGACCCATATCTATCACCTTGCACAAAACTCAAGTCCAAATGGATCAAGGACCTCAATATTAGTCCGAGCACACTGAACCTGATAGAAGAGAAAGTGGGAAGCACCCTACAACAAATGGGCACAGGAGATCGCTTTCTAAGCATAACCCCAGCAGCACAGACATTAAGGGCAACATTGAATAAATGGGACCTACTAAAACTGAGAAGCTTC
Organism: Neodon shergylaensis; assembly: GCA_025134845.1. NCBI lineage: Eukaryota > Metazoa > Chordata > Mammalia > Rodentia > Cricetidae > Neodon > Neodon shergylaensis. The sequence continues at coordinate 12,000,308 of JABTXL010000186.1, forward strand.
TGTAAAGCAAAGGACACTGTCACTAAGACAAAAAGGCAACCCACTGACTGGGAGAAGATCTTCACCAACCCCGCAACAGACAAAGGTCTGATCTCCAAAATTTATAGAGAACTCAAGAAACTAGACTTCAAAATGCTAATTAACCCAATTAAAAAATGGGGCACTGAACTGAACAGAGAATTCTCAACAGAAGAAGTTCAAATGGCCAAAAGACACTTAAGGTCATGCTCAACCTCCTTAGCGATTAGGGAGATGCAAATCAAATCAACTTTGAGATATCATCTTACACCTGTCAGAATGGCTAAAATCAAAAACACCAATGATAGCCTTTGCTGGAGAGGCTGTGGTGAAAGGGGTACCCTCATCCATTGCTGGTGGGAATGCAATCTCGTGCAACCACTTTGGAAATCAGTGTTTCGGTTTCTCAGGAAATTCGGGATCAACCTACCCCTGGACCCAGCAATACCACTATTGGGAATATACCCAAGAGATGCCCTATCACATGACAAAAGCATTTGTTCAACTATGTTCAAAGCAGTATTTGTAATAGCCAGAACCTGGAAACAACCTAGATGCCCTTCAATGGAAGAATGGATGAAGAAAGTGTGGAATATATACACATTAGAGTACTACGCTGCGGTAAAAAACAATGACTTCTCGAATTTTGCATGCAAATGGATGGAAATAGAAAACACTATCCTGAGTGAGGTATCCCAGACCCAAAGCGAGGAACATGGGATGTACTCACTCATAATTGGTTTCTAGCCATAAATAACGGTCACGGAGTATATAGTGGTGAACCTAAAGAAGCTAAATAAGAAGATGAACCCAAAGAAAAACATATAATTATCCTCTTGGATACGGGAAGTAGACAAAATTGAGGGGAGAAAATTTGGGACCTTGGGGGTGGGGTGGGATGGGAGTATCGGGGGATGGGGAGAGAAAAGTGAGAAGGGGAGGATGAGGGAAACTTGGGGAAACAGGATGATTGGGATAAAGGAAGGTTGGATAGGGGAGCACGGAAGCTCAATTCTTAGTTAAGGGAGCCACCTTAAGGTTGGCAAGAGACTTGAACCTAGAGTGGCTCCCAGGAGCCCAAGGCGAGGTCCCCAGTTAGTTCCTTGGGCAGCTGAGGATAGGGAACCTGAAATGACCCTATCCTACAGCAATGCTGACGAATATCTTGCATATCACCATAGAACCTTCATCTGGTGATGGATGGAGAGAGTCACAGAGACCCACACTGGAGCACCGGACTGAGCTCCCAAGTTCCCAATGAGGAGCGGAAGGAGGGAGAACATGAGCGAGGAAGTCAGGACCACGAGGGGTGCACCCAACCACTGAGACAGTGTGACTGATCTATTGGGAGCTCACCAAGGCCAGCTGGACTGTGACGGAAGAAGCATGGGATAAAACCAGACTCTCTGAACATGGCGAACAATGGGGGCTGATGAGAAGCCAAGGACAATGGCCCAGGGTTTTGATCCTACTTCAAGTTCGGGCTTTGTGGGAGCCTAGCCACCTTGGATGTTCACCTTCCTAGACATGGACAGAGGGGGGAGGGCCTTGGACTTTCCACAGGACAGGGAACCCTGACTGCTCTTTGGACTGGAGAGGGAGGGGGAGAGGAGCGGTGGGGGGGGGGAGGCGGAGAAGGGTGGGACGAGGGGGAGGGAAATGGGAGGCCGGGAGGAGGCGGAAACTTTTTTTTCTTTTCTTTTTCTCAATAAAAAAAAATAAATAAAATAAAATAAAAAAAATATTTACCTGTGTTATAAAGTCCGATAAATTGTTTTAGGTGTAATAATCTTTATTGTCCAGCAGGTGTCATGGTTGCAAGTCACAACCGGTGGCTCCACAAACAGTCTTGCACCCCTATGGTTTTCTGCCTTAGTGCTGGTTAAATACTGACAAATATGCTTTGCTTGACAAATTAAAAGCAATTAAATTAATTCCATACATGGAGCAAGGAACCCAGAACTCCGGAGCAGGGAGCACAAATCAGAAGCTGTGCAAGTGGCTGTGCGGTAGGGAAGGCAGCAGTGTGGGGCAGAATGTGTGCAAGCTTGGGAAATTTCCAAGTCGCCACATGCACTTAGCTCTGCTGTGGTGGGAGTTTTACAAAAAAAAAAAAAAAAAAAAAAAAAAAACGCTTAGTAGGTGAAAAAGCAAGCCAAGCAGGCGAAGGTGGGAGACCTTCTGGGTTGTGGACCATTTGGGCTTTTAGACCAGTCTACCTGGTAGGTGTGGTGTTCGGATCCACATGGGGCTCCAGATGAAAATGTACGCTAAAAAGAAATCCCACACTAGCTCAGAATTGAGTATAATAAAGAGTTATTTATTTAGGGATAGACTCACAGATCACAGTCCTCTGCATGAATGGGGAACAGGAACTGAATCCAGCAGCTGGAAGAGAAAGGGAGCGTGCTCTTTACACCAGCATTTATAGTACAAACACACCCTAGGTGGGTAATTTAAAGACTACTGGCTGTAGGATTTCCTACAGCATGGATGCATTCTGACTGGATAAACACTAAAATGCTGGCATGCATGCATTCTGATTTGAGTGAGTTTTTGTTAAGAAGCTCTGGGCAATTTTGTTGTCTTTTTCCTGCTTCCTCATTTGCCTCTTTTGGTTCTAAAGATGATGCTGGTCAATCTGTGTGACTTTAATACTTTTTTTTAGTTTTTTTTTTTCCCATTGGTTCCCCTTTGCCAGGTTGACTGTGGTGGGCAAATAAATACTTAGGGTGCTGTTTGTCTGGGGGAAAGTTCATATTCACAGAGGAAGTAACATGTGGGGAGGGGTCTTCTTCGATCTTTAGATTATAACTCAAAGAAGGGTTCCTCAGAGGTCATCCTGTCCGTAGCCCAGTTCTACTACACAGAGGAGAGGTTGATTGACACTTTCTGAAAGGGAGGATTCAGTGGTATGCATCACCTTCGTCTTGGAGCTTCAGCAGAAAGCCCAATGGCGGTCACTAGATGAATTTTCCCCTCCACATTTATACCCACTTATCTCACTGTGGGGAGACCAGCACTGCTGTCATTGGCTTGCTTTGCTCTTTGAATGAACAGCAAATTCTCCTCTAGACAGCATGATTTTGCGTAGGTCCCAGTGTCCTTCAGAAAACACTTGCCCTTGACACTCCAGTCCTGGCCCACTTCACATTCTCCCTTTAATGTGACCTGCAGCCTTAGGAATGAAAGCAGCTTGTGAGAGACATGGTATTCGATGCCCACCTTTTCTCAAGAGTCATTTAGTCGTCCATGACCATCTGGCCTAAGGTAAAGAACCAGAGAGAATCCACCACATCACCTATTGGAATTGTCCGCATGGAGCTGGGCATTATCTTTTTATCTCTGGCCTGGCTTTCTAGGTTGTGATAACAGAACCTGTCAGTATGTGGAACAAAGTGTGATTTGTGTGAAACCACACTGTCACGGAGGAGTGATGATCTATGGGTGTCATTTTTAAAGATCTAGTTGTAAGCAAGCATTTCTACAAGCACTCCAATCTCAGATGAGATAACATCTAGAAACATAGTTGCAGAGAGACAGGTGAGGTGGTCACTGAGACACAGGGAACTCAAAACAGCTTTTTGATAACTTATCTTCCGTATTTCTTGACTAGGTTTTAAACTTTTCCTTATCTCAACTTGTTTATACAAAAATTGACTGTGGTACCACATCATTTGCATGGTTTTAATAATTTACCCAGGTACTTCATGTGCAGGGTTCAGCATACACTATCAGCTCCTTATTATTAGATGTCTATTCTATTCATTGCCTGAATTCTGACCCATCACTATTACCAAAACAGGAAACTATTACTTGTAACTGGCATACAAAACAATTTCGTGACTATAATGTCTTCACACATGCAAATAATATACTTTATTTATACTTATGCCCCATCTCTTTTTTTTAATTTATTTTTTTAAAAAATATTTTTTCTCATTTTACATATTAAATCCATTTCCCACCCTCTCTCCTGCTCCCTCACCTCCCCCCCCACAATGTCTCCCACCAACTCCTTAGAGAGGGTAAGGCTTCCATGGGGAGTCAACAAAGTCTAGCACATTGCTTTGAGGAAAGACCAAGCCCCCACCCCCCGACTATATCTAGGCTGAGCAAGGTATCCCTCCAGAGAGAATGGGTTCCAAACAGCTAGGACATAAATCCTGGTAGGGCTAAATCCTGGTATCCCTGCCAGTGGCTCCACAGTCTGCCCCATCCATACAACTGTCACCCACATTCTGAGGGCCTAGTTCCCTCATTATTAGCCCGGAGTCGGAAGGCTGTCATTTGCTCAGGTAAGCTGTTTCAGTGGCTATCCCTGCTATGGCATTGACCTTTTCACCTGTATTTTCACTCCTTCTCTTCAATGGACTTTGGGAGCTCAGCCCAATGCTCCACTGTGGTTCTCTGCATCTGCTTCCATCAGTTGCCGGGCTTAAGTTCTATGGTTACATTTAAAATATTCATCAATCTGACAAAGGGCAATGCCAGTTCAGGCACCCTCGTCGCTACTGCTTAGGGTCTTAGCTGGTCATCCTGTGGCTTCCTGGGATTTTCTCCAGTGACAGGTTTCTTCCTAGCCCCATAATGGCTCCCTCAATCAAGATATCTCTTTCCTTGTTCTCTGTCTCTGTCTTCTCCCTTCTCAACCATCCCATTCCCTCTAGTTCTCCCCTCTCTTCTTATCTCCTCTTCCTCCCCTTCCACCTCCCCTTCTCCCCCTACTCCCATGCTCCCAGTTTTCTAAGGAGATCTTGTCTATTTCCTCTTCCCTGGGGAATCTATGTATGTTTCTCTTAGGATGCTACTTGTCACTTAGCTTTTCTGGGGTCATGAACTATAGGCTTTGCTTTACAGCTAGTATCCACTTATGAGTGAGTACAAACCATGTTCATCTTTCTGGATCTGGGTTACCTCACTCAGGATGGTTTCTTCTAGTTCCATCCATTTGCGAGCAGATTTCAATATGTCATTGTTTTTTTTTTCTTACTGCTAAGTATACTCCATTGTGTAAATGTGCCATGTTTTCTTTATTCTTCGGTGGAAGAGCATCTAGGTTGTTTTCAGGTTCTGGCTATTACAAATAATGCTGCTATGAACATAGTTTAACAAATGTCTTGTTGTATGATTGAGCATTCTTTGGGTATATGCCCAAAAGTGGTATTGCTAGGTCTTGTGGTAGGCTGATTCCCAGTTTTCTGAGAAACTGCCATACTGATTTCCAAAGTAGTTATACAAGTTTGCATTCCCTTACTCCGCATCCTCTCCAGCATAAGCTATCATTGGTGTTTTTGATTTTAGTCATTCTGACAGGTGTAAGATTGTATCTGAGACTCATTTTGATTTGCATTTCCCTGATGGCTAAGGATGTTGAATATTTCTTTAAGTATCTTTCAGCCACTTGAAATTCTGATCACACTGAACCTAATAGAAGAACAGGTGGGAAGCAGCCTTCAATGCATGGGCATAGGAGATCACTTCTTAAATATAACCCCAGTAGCACAGACACTGAGAACAACAATAAATAAATGGGACCACCTGAAATTAAGAAGCTTTTGTAAAGCAAAGGACACAGTCAATAAGACAAAAAGGCAGCTTACTGAATGGGAAAAGATCTTCACCAACCCACATCAGACAGAGAACTGATCTCCAAAATACATAAAGAACTAAAGAAATTAGACATCAAAGCATTAAATAATCCAATTAAAATGGGGTACAGATGTAGACAAAGAATTCTCAACAGAAGAATTTCAAATGACCCCATCTCTTATTAGTTCCCTTCTTTCCCATTAATTGTTGCCCCACAAAGTTATTTGGAAGCAGTTATATCTTATTAGTAAACAGAAATAAAGACTAAACCAAAGAGGAAGAAATGGAGGCAGTGTGGGAATAATTCCACTTTGAGAGCCGAGTTGTAGGTGATCTCAAAGACAAAATACAGACTAAGGGAAAGGAAGGAGAAAAGTGTCCCAAGAGCTAGCATGAGATAGATACCACGTCATGGCAGACCTAACTCCTGTCTTGACTCCATGTGCTGTGAAGTGAGTATCTCAACAAGACTTTATCCATAGGGAAAGGGTAACAACTATTGTTCTCTAGTAAGGAGCCTCCTTTGTCTATCTAGGTGCCAGTAGGTGATCTTAGAAACATGAACTCTGGCCCTGAGGTCACAAGGTCAGGAGAGCTGCCCCTGCCTGTCACCAGTTGCAAAACTCAGGAAAGCAGGCCCTACACCTTGCAAGGACAGCACAAAGATTCAATCCCATTGATGAAAGCATGGGTGAGCCAGCCCAGAAGTTGTGAGCATGGGATAGCTGTCCCCATTACTCACCTGCCAAGTGGTATCATGAGCAGAGGGGAGCTGGCCCTGAGATGGGAAGGGCAGGAGATCTGCCACTGTTACCCCGCAGTTGCAACACCTAAAAGAGTAGGCCTTGCACCTCTTGAGGGCAGCACAATAGAACCAACCCCATTGTCGAAGGAGTGGGTGAGCCAGCCTTGAAGCTGTGAGCATGGGAGAGCTGTCCCTATTACCCACCTATCATGTGTAGGTGTGAGTCGGGGAGAGATGCCCTCCCTCCCTAGGCAGATAGGAGAGTTGGTCCTGCCCCTCATTAGCTGTATCACTCGAGAGAGTGGCCCCTATGCCACACTGGGCAACACAGTAGAGCTGGCCCTGGGGAATAGGTATGGAAGAGCCAACCTTGATAAAGAAGCAGGAGAGCTGGCCCTGCCCTTACTCATGGTTGCGAGGGGTGAACTCACCAGAACAATACAGAAGAGCTCACCCTGGTGGTGAGGACAAGGGAGAGCCAACCTGACAACTACCCAGGCCCAGAACCAGGGTTATGTGTTGGCCAATCCCAACATCCACCCCGTCTGTGATCTGCTGGCGCACATGAAGGGACCAGTCCTGCAGACCCAAGGCTACAGGATTTCCACAACTCAGGGCAACAGCAGGATAAACAAGAGAAGTTCCAGTGAGGGCCCAGCATCGACAGTGTAGCAGAAACCAGAGGCCTCAAACCAGAGCAATGACTCTGCAGTGAACACTTTCAGGTAAAGATATATGGACAAGAGGGTTTGCTGTGTGACTGACTGCCACACTACAGCTTCCATGACGAGACTGATGTTTTCCTTCTCTCTCATTTTTCTCTCTTTTTTTTTATTGTTTGGTGAAACTTCTTTTTCTTTCTTTTTTCTTTTTTTATTGATTTTTATTGAGCTCTACATTTTTCTCTGCTCCCATCCCTGCCTCTCCCCTACCCCCTTCAATCCTCCCCCAAGGTCCCCATGCTCCCAATTTACTCAGGAGATCTTGTCTTTTTCTACTTTCTACTTCCCATGTAGATTAGATCTATGTAAGTCTCTCTTAGTGTCCACATTGTTGTCTAAGTTCTCTGGGATTGTGGTTTGTAGGCTGGCTTTCTTTGCTTTATGTTTAAAAATCACATATGAGTGAGAACATGTGATAATTATCTTTCTATATCTGGGTTACCTCACTCAAAATAATGTTTTCTAGCTCCATCCATTTTCTTGCAAAATTCAAGCTGTCGTTATTTTTTTCTGTTGTGTAGAACTCCATTTTATAAATGTACCACATTTTCCTTATCCATTCTTCAGTCCAGGGGCATTTAGGTTGTTTCCAGGTTCTGGCTATGACAAACAATCCTGCTATGAACATAGTTGAGCATATGTCCTTGTGGCATGATTGAGCATCCTTTGGGTATATACCCAAAAGTGGTATTACTGGGTCTTGAGGAAGGTTGTTTCCTAATTTTCTGAGAAATTGTCACACTGACATCCAAAGAGGTTGTACCACCTTGCATTTCTTCCAGCAATGCAGGAGTGTTCCCTTTTCCCCATAACCTCTCCAGCATAAGTTGTCATCAGTGTTTTTGATCTTGGCCATTCTTACAGGTGGAAGATGAAATCTCAGAGTTGTTTTGATTTGCATTTCTCTGATGACTAAGGATGTTGAATATTTCCTTAAGTGTCTTTCAGCCATTTTAGATTCCTCTGTTGAGAGTTCTCTGTTTAGGTCTGTACTCCATTTTTTTTTATTGGATTATGTGTTCTTATGGTGACCAATTTCTTGAGTTCTTTGTATATTTTGGAGATCATACCTCTGTCTAATGTGGGGTTGGTGAAGATCTTTTCCCATTCTGTAGACTGTTGTTTTGTCTTGTTGACCATGTCCTTTGCTTTACAGAAGCTTTTCAGTTTAAGGAGATTGCATTTATTAATTGTTTCTCTCAGTGTCTGTGCTGCTGGTGTTATATTTAGGAAGTGGTCTCCTGTGCCAATGCGTTCAAGTGTACTTCCCACTTTCTCTTCTATAAGGTTCACTGTGGCTGGCTTTATGTTGATCCATTTGGACTTGAGTTTTGTGCATGGTGATAGATATAGGTCTATTTTCATTCTTCTACATGTTGATATTTAGTTATGCCAACACTACTTTTTAAATATGCTTTCTTTTTTTCCATTTGATATTTTTTGCTTCTTTGTCAAAAATCAGGTGTTCGAAGATATATGGATTGATATTCAGGTCTTCTATTCGGTTCCATTGGTCCTCCTGTCTGTTCTTATGTCAATACCAGGCTGCTTTCAGTACTGTAGCTCTGTAGTAGAGTTTGAAGTCAGGGATTGTGATGCCTCCAGAAGTTATTTTATTGTACAGGATTGTTTTGGCTATCCTGGGTTTTTTGCTTTCCATATGAAGTTAAGTACTGTTCTTTTGAGGTCTTTGAAGAATTTTTCTGGGAATGAATCTATAGATTGCTTTTGGTAAGATTGGGTTTTTTTCTCTTAAATTTTATTTTATTTTATTTTGTGGGGAAGGTTGCAAGGGCAGAGTGCAGATACAAAGGGAAGGACAGGGAAATGAATGGGATGGAGATGCATGATTTGAAAGACAAAGAATAAATAAAAAGAAAAATGTTTGAACTAAAAATAATAAAGAAAAGAAACCTTAATTCACGTTTGCTATGGTTTTAGTGTGTATCCCTGCTGTGATCTGCATGACTTTAGACTTGACTAGTGTGACTGACAAGGACAGACACATGTCAGAAAGGTTGGGACTGGGTGGGCTATGCACACTGATGGAGATGCACCAGCAGCCTGGAAACTCAATGGGTTTATTTTATGTCTCTGAAACAAGGTGTTTTTATGGCATACAGATGAACATGGAGGCGGGTTTCTGGTACATACCTGAATACGGAGGTGGGTTTATGGTACATGCGTGAACACGGAGGTGAGTTTATAGTACATGGCTGAACACGGAGGTGGGTTTATGGCATATGGTTGAATACAGAGATGGGTTTATGGTATACAGATGATAAAGGAGGTGGGTTTGTGATATATGGCTGAACATGGAGGTGGATTTATGACACATGGATGAGCATGGAGGTGGATTTATGGAACATGGCTGAACACAAAGGTAGGTTTATGATATATGACTGAACAAGAAGGCAAGTTTAGCTGACCTTGGTAGGAGGTCTCTATAGCATGTGGTCTCAGGCTGTAGTTATACAGGAGGAGGAAGCTGTGACTGATAATTTCTGTACACTCTATCAACATTTGTACTCAGACCAGGAAAAGACCTGGTCAATCCCTTGCACATGACAGAGAGAAGGCCTTGTTGATCCCAAGGGTGTGAAGCACTGGGACTCTTGACACAGCCCATGTCTGTGTCAAACAACACACACTCATCCTTTACTTCATCCACTTCCCACATACCTTCAAAGTTTGCACATTGGAACCTTAGTCTTTCAGTCTGGCAGTGGTGAGAGGTAAGGTCTAGGGGATAGTGTTTGAGTCATGGAATGGAGCACTCTTGACTGAACTAATGCCTTCCTCATGGACCTGGGCTAGTTCTCCTGGTGGTGAGTTGTAGCTCTCATGCGCCTGAATCAGTCACCACTAGAGTGAGTTGTTACAGAGGGAGGCTGTTCTCCTATTTTGTCTTTTACACATACATGTTTGCACTCCCTGTTTTCACTACGAATTCCAAGGGGTGGACTGCCAGCATCATGCTTGGACAGAGAGCCTAAATATACTTCTTTTCTTCTTAAGCTCCTAAGTCTCAGATATTCTGTTGCAGCAACAGAAAGCAGACAAAGATGACGTGACAGACTTCCAAGTTAAGAGTTCAAAGACGTCTTTGAGATTCCTTTATCTTGTGCTGCTCAGAATCAACAACAAAAACTGATTCTTAGAATAGAAACACATGAACAATGACTCAGACTATTTCTAATGCAATCACACCATTGTCTTTTTTTCATGATTTTCTTTTTCTAAATATTTTTCCGAGGGTGCTATATAAACGGACTTCTCAGGTATAATAATTCAGAAGGGTAGCTACACTGGGTGGCCAATGAGTGACCAGCTGAGCTTGCATGCCCAGGAGATAGGTAAAATGACATTTTAAATTTTTTGAATGTTTGCTCCTTTGACTTCAATAGCTTAGTAATTTTCTGATATGTATTGAACAAGATGCCTTTTAGCTCTGTTTTCTTTTTAAGATTTATTATTATGTCATATAAATGAATGGTTTGCTTGAATGCATGTCTGTGTATTACATGTGTGCCTGGTCCCTGAGCAGGGAAGAAAAGGGCACCTGAAACTAACGTCACAGATGTGGTTATGGAAACTGGGAAGAGAACCTGATTGGCCAGTGCTTTTAACTACCAAGCCACCTCTCCAGCCCCAATTACTCTGTATTTTCTAAATATTTATTTTATGTTTACTTATGTGTGTATATGTGTCTTTGTACTTGTAGGGAGATACCCTACGAGGCAGAAGGAGGTGTCAGATCCCCTGGGGCTAGAGTTACAGGAAGTTGTGACTGTCCTAATGTGGGTTCTGAGAACCAAACTCTGGTCCTCTACACCAGCAGAAAACACCCTTAGTTAGCCCTTGAGCCATCTCTCCTGCTTCTAAGTTCCCTTTCTACCTTGGAAAATCAGAACTTGTAAGTTACTTGCTTGTCTCTTTGAACTGTGTATAAATACTGTCTTGATCTCTAGACAACTTTACAATCCAGGGATGTCTTCCTCAAGGACCTAAAAAACATCTCTAAATTAAAAACACAGTGGAGGAAAGTATTCCCAACTCTAGGTCTCTGACAGCAGAGGCGCTGAATAGAAAACACAGATGGTCTAATCAGGGAAAAACACTTGAAAACTCAGAAATGACCCAAATCACTGGATATATCTCATGGACCAACATCTCTGATAATGCTATCCAGAACCTTTCTACTAACTCATCCCAGTTTAAAAATTCTCCTGCCTTTGGTCCACTGGAGTTGAGCCTCTCTCGTCTGCCACAGTGATCTTTAAAGTCTTCCTGGTCTGTTTAACTCTGACACAAAATTTCCTAAGGTGATACAGCTAGTGGATGAATTGAGTTTACCATGTGCACAGAGGGATGAGATGGACTGAGTTTTACCATGTGTACAGAGGGATAACTTGAATAGAGTGTCTTTGATCATAGAATATTGTCATCACTATAGCTCTTTACACGTAACTTTCTCTTCCATACAAGCACCTCGTCTCTAATGTGCTTTGTTTTTATCCTTTTGTTTATAGGGATTCTTGATTGTTGTGAACATTTTAACGATAATAAACATAAAAGTGCTGTAAAAATAAGAGTCAGTTATACAGACAAGATGATATGTTTGTTTGCCCAGAAAACCCAAAAGATTTTGTAAACAAACAATAAGAACAAAAGTGGAATTTTGAAAATGGATGTTCCTGTGTAGAGAAATGGAAGCTGCTCTACTTTAAGACAAAATTCACATAAAAGAGCAAATGTTGTATTAAATAATAATTGTGATGCTGGTTATAAGAAAAGGCTCTGTTTTCACATTCTAGAATGAAAACTTTTTCCTCAGAATATGTTTCTTTGTCTGGTTTTGGTATCAGAATCTCACTGAGCTACCTGAGAGTGTTTCTGCTCTTCTGTGTTTTGGAAGATCTTATTTTAAAATTATACTATTTCTTCTTATAAATTTTGTTTAAAATTGACTGTAAGGTCAGGTAGACTTAGAGTTTCTTTTATGAGAGGTTTTAAAGCATAAATTGAACTTTTTTAGAGTCTACTTGAATGTGAAAATTAAAAAAGAATATATTTTCAATGCCAAATACTGGCAAGGATATGGAGAGCAACTAGGATCTTCATATGCTGCTGCTGGGAACATTAATTGCACAGACAGTATTGAGAGTAGCAAAGCAGTTTCTTGTAAAGTCAGACATTACAATCACTCTGACCCCAGATCTCCTCTCCTAGGTATTTCCCCAGGTGGGTGATCACATGCACCTTCACAGATGCCTCTACTCATGTGCATACATTACAGAATAAATGAGTGGATTGGCATCCCCACGCTGAAGGAAAGGAAGCAGATACAAACATCCACTTTACACTGTTACTGCATCTATGTGAAATTCTTGCAGAGGCAAAATTATAGTCATTGAAGGTTGATTTGTGTTGCCAAGGGCCAGAAGTCTAAAGGAAATATATTGTCAAAGGCCCATGGAAACTTTGTGTTAGGATAGAAATATTTTATAAAAGCATGTAGTGGTGACTTCTATTCCTATACCTGCAATTCTCAAAATACCTTCATGAAACTCAGCACAGTATAGAGCGATTCCTTACCAATACCATTTTTAAAAATAAAGAAATGATCAAACTGTATGTTAAAGTCGGTGAATTGGTAAGTTATGCCATTGAAACAGATTATTCAAAAGATAACATCAAGGCAGTAATGATACAGCCACTTCGTATCCACGGAGGAGGAAAATAAGATAGGGAAAACTGCTAAGTCACACAGAAAAGATCATAGGCACAGGAAGCTGGGTAGTCTGAGCCACTTTTGAATCAGTGGACTGTACTCCTGGGCCAGCATTAGAGCTAAAAAAGAATCAGCAACCCACTGGGTCCCAAGGTCACTCCTAGTAAAGAAGACTTGACACTGATACACATATAATGGTATGGTGGAATTCTGCCCAAAGGAAAATGGGTCCTATTACTAAAAGAAAATAGAAAGTATGGGGTGGGGGCAAACTAAGAAATGTCCTCTCCCAGATAAAATAATAAATATGTAAATATGTTTAAATTAATTTCATAACAGAAGAGTTAGATATTTAATGGTTTGTCTCTGAACAGAGTTGACCTTAAGGCCACCAAGGGAAGTGGCATTTCTTGAGGAAAATCCCAGTATTTTCACATAGCATTAACCCTAATGGCATCACTCTTAAATCTCTCCATTTCATGACCTCCGTTCTTCAAGTGTTTTCTTCACGCTGTGTTTTTGGTCGACTTACTCAAAATGCCGCCAGCATTTTCCAAGCATTTTTCTGATAGCTGTCGTCACCTCCTTGTTCTTCAGGCTGTAGATGAGGGGGTTCAGCATGGGGGTGATGACACTGTACTGCAAAGAGAAGATGATTTCCATGGGGGAGCCCGAGGTCGGCATGGTGTAACGCAGGCCGGCTGACCCAAAGTACAAGATCACTATAGTGAGGTGGGAGGAGCAGGTGGAGAAGGCCTTGCTTCTGCCTGCGGTGGAGCGCATGTTCAGGATAGTGGAGAAAATGCAGCCATAGGAAGCTAAAACCAGAAGAAGAGTTCCAGAGGCATGTACAACAAAAGACCAGAGCAAGACAGTGGCATTAGTGGAGACATCTGAGCAGGAGAGAGGGAAGAGGGAAGGAATCTCACAGTTGTAGTTGTGTATAGTTCCATAGTCGCAGAAGTCCAAATTCCCAGCTAGGAGGGTGTTAGTGAGTGAGTTCAGTATGGCCAGTCCCCAGGATCCCCACACGAGCCCCTCACAGAACCAGCTGCTCATGATCTGGCCGTAGAGTAGAGGGCGGCAAATGGCTGCGTAACGGTCATAGGCCATTACTGCAAGGAGTAAGGCCTCTGTGCCTCCAATGGCAAACACAAAGAAGGCCTGGGCCAGACAGCCCTTCACGGGAATTGTTTTTGTCTTAGACATTAGGTTTTCCAGCATCTTGGGCACGGAGACTGAAGAATACGAAAGATCGACGAATGAAAGGTGACCCAGAAAGAAGTACATAGGCGAACGGAGGTGAGCATCAGCCATTATCGCTAGCACAATCACGGAGTTCCCTGCCAGGGTCAGGACATAGATCACAAGGAAAATCACACAGAGTGCAGCTTGGACCTGAGCATCAGCGGACAGGCCAAGAAGGACGAACTCAGAGACCACACTGACGTTTCCCATGGCTGCGTAGTGCATCTTCCTCAGAATCTGAAAAGCAAAAGTAATAAAACAAAAGAACCTCCTCTTATATGATGCCTTCTCTTCTTCGAGAAAATAATTCTTCCACACCCCAGAATCCATATTTCATTGACTGTTGATCCTGGTATGACAAAAATTTTCTATATTTTAAATGCCACACGTTTGTGATCAGCCCAGCCAGCTGCCCACATTAGCCATTCTCCCGCTTCTGACATGGGCTGTTGGGCTTTGGCTGTTTTAGAATGGTTTTAGGTCTCCAGTGCTTCTGAAGAAAATGGGGATGTACAAAACAACGAGGGTGAGAGTAAAACTATGAGTGGATTCGGAAGACTGGGATTCCCAGTTCAGCTGAAGAGGCACTGCGGTCACGGCAGGAGCCTAGGCAAGAAAGAAGACAGACATTTCAAAAGTATTTTGATGGTGGTCATTTCAACATTGCTGTGTAGCAGAAATTTCTTTGGAAGAAAGAAAGATAATGAACTGCCTGATCAACTATTGGCCTTCAAAGTCCCAAGGATACACTGTTTTGCAATAATAATAATAATAATAATGTGAAATAATGAACTGACAAGGAACACCTGTAAGAAAGCAGAAAAAAGATGTGTACCGTAGTCAGAGAGTTTATTATAGTTTTTTTTTTTTAAATTTCCTCTTGCTCTGGTTGGCAATCAGATAGAAATGTCTAGCTCAGGGAGGCTGTTTAATTTCAGCATCACCCATGCTCCTGACACTTTTAATCAATAGAGGTTAAGAAGCTGTTTGAGGTCAGAGTTGGCTCTCACAGGACTTAACCATTTTCTCTGGGTTCTGTGCCAGTAAAGCGAACAGTTGGAGAGTGTGTCTCCCAGGAGTGGTTTACTGACTCATGAGTAATAGTCTGCCCGCAGTGCCTACAGGGGGCCTTGCTCTCTATCCTGAGATATGTATGTTCTTTATCTCTCGATGATAGAAGAAAGCCCTTGGTAGATAATAACATCAATAAATCATTTCTTTCAAGTACAGAGACCACGGTGCCTGGGAGTCAGGAAGGAACCATGCTGTTGATGGAGTTTCAGACACTTCAGCAAAAAAGTCCCTCCCGAAGTTAGTCCCAACTTGCTTTATAGAAATGTTTATGATTTGAGAAGTTAAATCGAAGAAATAGGCCTCTTGTATGTGAGCATGGGTATGTGGGTTATGCACACGTGTGCCCACATGGAGCCCAGGAGAGGATGGGAGTGTGTACTTGGTTACTTTCTGACCTATCCCTTTGAATCTGAGCGAGACTAGTGGACAGCAAGCCCCAGGCACCCTCCTGTCTTCCCAGCCCTGCCACCAGTTCTAGTAGCTCCTGGCCACACCAAGATTTTTTTGGGGGGGGGGGGTTGAGACAGGGTTTCTCTGTGGCTTTGGAGCCTGTCCTGGAACTAGCTCTGTAGACCAGGCTGGTCTCGAACTCACAGAGATCCGCCTGCCTCTGCCTCCCAAGTGCTGGGATTAAAGGCATGCACCACCATCGCCCAGTCACACCAAGATTTTTACATGAGTTCTGGGGATTAGAACTTAAATCCTCCTGTTTGTACAAAACTCTCTTACCCAGAAAAAAACATAATAAAACCTGTTTTTGTGGTGATTTCATGTGGAATATGCAAGGATATTTAATGATATTATCAAAGGTCCTCACAGAGGCTTTTGTTTTTACTCGAAGGGTCCCAGAAGGACAAGGGAGATGCTTCAATAGTTAAGGATGCATACTGGTATTGAAGATAACACAGTTCAGTTGCCAGCACCCACACTGGGCATCTCAGCAGAAATATGACATCTTCCAGCCTCTGTGGAT
This sequence comes from Neodon shergylaensis, assembly GCA_025134845.1. Classification (NCBI taxonomy): domain Eukaryota; kingdom Metazoa; phylum Chordata; class Mammalia; order Rodentia; family Cricetidae; genus Neodon; species Neodon shergylaensis. The sequence continues at coordinate 12,016,414 of JABTXL010000186.1, forward strand.
CCCTCCACACATATAAATATACCCACACAGACACACATATACAGTTAAAACTAAAAAAAAATTCAATAGGGTTCCAGAAAACAAAATAATACTTCTATTAAAAATATCTTATTTTATTTCTTAGTGTTTGAAATCACACTGGTTTTAGTCATTCTTTTCTACAGACTCCAGAGGAACCAAACTCGAGGAAGTATAATAAAACGAGTTTATTGGAAACTCAATGCTGTGTGTTTATTGGAAAACACTCAAGGGATTTCTTAGAATAACTTACCCAAGAATTACACAAGAAATAAAAACCTCCTCACGGAAGATATTCTAAAAGTTGTATTTGAAACAAGTAATGAATGCATGGCTCACAGAGTCAACACCTGGTTATCTGGCAGACGTTTGGGTCAGTGTCTTCCCGGATCTCTGGAAGATGACAGACCTCCAGCCTTAGAAGCTGGAGCGAAACTTAAGGTTGAAGGTGCTGGGAATGAGCCTCATTGCAGATTTTGTCCTGACAACATCTGCTGCGCCCATACAAGTCTAGTGGCAGAGGAGGGAGGTGGTTCTAATGGCAAAGTAAACAACTCTCGAGAGCCCATAAACACTACTTGTTGGATTAGGAGATACAAAACAGGTTGATTAAATTGTATTCTTTATATCTTCACTGCTCCCTAGCCTTGCCTCAGCAGCCCTGGTGTGACTTCCTGGCTTCCTGAAGGTTCCAGAAAATCCCCAGATGTTCTGATTCAGAGCTGAGGCTCAAGAGGATCAGAACAGAGAAAGAGGCACTGGAGAGAAAACATCAAAAGTCATCTAACCACTGTGTGTGTGTCTGTCTGTCTGTCTGTCTGCCTGCCTCTCTGTGTCTGTGTGTATGTGGCATTTTCCCCAAATTTACAATGTGGATGAAAGCACCACTAATGAGAACTTAGCACTAAACAAGCCACATCTGGTATTTCTAACTTGTTCACCATTCTAATTTTAATTATGAAGTGTTTTCTACCAAGCTAAAGAGAAACGAGGAACTAAGATGTGGGCAAGAAGCAGCATGGGTGTGTGTGTGTGTGTGTTTGGGGGTGGGTGATAATCTACTCCCCGCATAAAGCAAGGTGGGTAATCAGAGCAGCGGAAGGGAAAGAGAGGACCCTAGTGAGTGAAGGAAGCATGCAGAGGGAAGGAGAGGACACCAGGGCCAGAAGGTGGCCAGAAGATTTGCTGGTACTGTGTTTACCTTGATTACATACCCTGCAGAAGAAGAGTTCAGTTAATCTGCCTCGAGGGCAAGCAGGAAACATTTCCATCCAAGTCCTGTAGCTGGTAATTCTTTGCCTTTCTAGGGATATTTATGAATAAAAAGAGTCATATTTACAGGAATCCTCTTAGTCAAAAGTGGTCAGAGTTGTCTCTGAACTCAGGCCTGTCCACGCCCTTGAAGAGAGAAATAGAAATCAGGAGTTAAAATTCCCATCAGTTCATTGTTTAAGCAACTTATCTCCTACAGCCTTGCTCCCAGGCACACAGTCACTTGCTGCGCTGCACGTGGCTTCCACATGGTTCTCAGTATCCAAGAGCAGCAGCAAGCATGAAGTCCTCAGGGGTAACTGAGCATGGCAGCTAGCAGATTTAAGTAGTCGATAGTTGGGTAGCTGAATCAGATCCCCAAAGACAGCTCGGCTGGTACCTTGTATTCCTTGAAGGCATGACCTAACACCAAAACTTTCAACTCATTAGCTCGTTGTTTGTTTTAGTTTGACTTGACTTTAAATTGGCATCTAATACTGTATGTATTTATTAGGCAGCGTGTTGCTTTGCTGCATGTATGTATGCTACCATGATCAAGTCAGAATCATTAGCATGCCTGTCACCTCAAACATTTTTTTTTTGTGTGGTGATTATGTGAAAATTCTCTTCTAGTTATATTTGAAGCGATGCCAACCTATCGGATTACAGAATACCAAAGCACCCCCTCTTAGATTTGAATTTTCTTCACCAAACTTTCCCCATGAACCCCTCTTCCTGCCTCCATGATCTGGGAACCCATGTTCTGCTTTTGTTGAGATCCTTTTTCTTACAGAGGCTCCATGTAAGAGTGAAAGCATGCAGTGTCTGTTCTGTGCTTGGCTTCTTTCATTCAGCATAAGAATCTTCAGCTTCAAAATTGTCATAAATGGCAGGATTTTAGGTGGGAACCCACAGAAGAGGGCCCATTCCACCTTGACTAAAGGTCAGAGAGTTCAGGCCTGTTCCTGCTCCTTCAAGGTTATTGGCAAGGACTTTGACTTAAGGTGTGGCTTCCCCCCCCCCCGATATAAGCACATGGAAAATAAATGGGTGAATTCAGTAGTCACTGGATTGCCCTCCCAACTCTAGTCTGTGTCACTGTCTGTTTTCTTTGTATCTCTGGTCTGACATTTATAATCCACACGCCCCTACCCTGGAACATGACAACCCACTGAGGTTGGACCCCAACAGATGCCCCTCAACATGGGACTCATGACAATTTTACTCGTTTCATGTCTGAACTGTATTATACTGCACTTAAAAGCTCCTTTCAGCTGTTGAGAGATGCTTAGGCGAACTCCATATCTGACCTAAGAAGACTAATTCTGCATGGACGTAAGAATCTGTTTAACGTGCTCATACCCGGTGATGGGATTGCTGGATCATGCGGGAGTTCTAGCTCCAGTTCCACATGGCTGTAGCTCATGCCCACCAACCGTATGTAAACGTCCCCTTCCCCACATCTCACCAGCACTCGTTTCTTCATTTTGTCTCACTATGTATCCCAGGCTAGCCTCAAGTCATAATCCACCTGCCTCTGCCTCTCACGTACCGGGATTACAAGCATATGCCACCACCCCTGGCTTTGCCTGACAGCCTGTTCTTACTAAATTTGGGTTACATCTGCACGACGTGTTGACTTGATTTTCCCTGATGACTGGTGATACTGAGTATTTTCTCATGTAGTCATTAGCCATTTTGCATATTTCCTTTTGTGCAGTGCCCATTACAGTCTTTAATGCATGTTCAGCCACTTTTCTATTATTTTACTGTTGAGTTGTTAGCATTCCTTGTACATTCTGGGTATTAACTCTCTGCCCTCACCATGTAGGTCATTTTTTTGCTCTATTGATTATTTTTTTGTACAGAAACCTTTTGGTTTTATGTAGCTTTATTTGTCTATTTTTGCTTTTATTCTCTGTGCTTCTAAAATTTAGAAAAATCCTTGCCCAGATCAATATCATGAATCATCTTCTTCATATTTTATTCAAGCTGCCTTTTAATTTAAATTTGGTCTTGTATTTTAGTATTCAGTCAGTATTGAGTTTATTTTGTATGTAGTAGGACATGAGGCTCTAGTTTAATTTAATTTCCAGTTTCCCCAGGACCATTTATTGAGTAGATTGTTCTTTCATCAGTATATGTCCTTGATGTCATCATCAAAAATCAGTTCACAAGAGGGGAGGGGTTCCATTCTGTTCCATCATTCTGTGTCTGTTTTTACACCAGTGTCATATTGTTTGAGAACCACAGCTTTGTTCTACTTTCTTTTTTATTCCTTTTCTTTTTTTCTTTTTTTTTTCTGATTTTTCGAGACAGAGTTTCTCTGTGGCTTTGGAGCCTGTCCTGGAACTAGCTCTTGTAGACCAGGCTGGACTCGAACTCACAGAGATCCGCCTGCCTCTGCCTCCCGAGTGCTGGGATAAAAGGTGTGCGCCACCACTGCCCAGCTTGTTCTACTTTCTTAAGATCGCTTTGGCTATTTGAGATCTTTTTCATGTTCCATAAAAATGGCAAGATTTTTTTTCTATTGCTGTACAGAGTGTCCTTGGTAGTTTGATGGAGATTGCAATGAGTGTGTAAGTCCCTTATGGTAGTATGTGTAATGGTAAAAATAAAATGCTGTGGATCCCCAAGTGGCTGCAGTGGCAGAAACATTGCAGGTCCCCAAGTGATGGCAGGCAGCAGGTCCCAGGCAGGGAACGCACACGAGACCACGCTGCAGGTCTCTGAAAGCAGCTGGTCCTGGGCGATGAGCCACATGGTGGTGGTGGGCAACAGACAGACGGATAGGTACTGCCATGCAGAGTGAGGTTGGGTATTTATTTAGTGGGTTATGGAAGTAGGGAAGGGAAAAAGAGAAGAGGAGAGAGAGAGAGAGAGAGAGAGAGAGAGAGAGAGAGAGAAACAGAAAGGGGGAAGGGGAGAATGGAGAGAGGCAGAAGCTGTCTCTTCGAGAAGGAGACAAAAAAGGAAGAGACTCAGGCTGCAGGGAGGAAGATCTGCCTGCCTCAGTAGATTGGGGGTTGGGGGAGGGAGTGGGCGTGGCTTGTCTTTTAAAGAGACAGAACAGATCATTATATTCACATCTCTTATAATAAAAAGGCAGGAGGTTAGACACCACAGGTTAAGGGAATTGGGGCAGCAGATTCTCAAGACTGCTTCCTGCTTATTTATGGGCATCATTTTGGGGCAGGGAACCTGAGAAGGCTGGGTGCTGGTCACATCCTGATATAGCTGGTCTTTTTGCTCCTGTCTGGTGTTTGTGGTTTGAAAATGTCTAGTGTCTCTTACACCTGTTTAAGATATTGGCAGAACAGAGGACAAAGTTAAGTTTAGGGGGAAAAAATTAGGACTAGGGAATTGAGAGAGGTGTATCTGACCTGTTTAAGGTGGATCCTTCAATTTGGCTCCCAGGAACTCACAAAAATTCTTTGGATTTGTGAAAACAGAAGTTTTAGACATATACATTGTATAAACAGTAGCATATTTATGTCAGAATGACTGTGACAGATATTTTTGCACAATGAAAAGTATTTTTAAGACTATGGAACTTGTATTTGTCCTCACACCTTTATAACTTGCAGGTCTTATATTTGTAATTTACTAAAGTTTGTTGAGATTTCCCTCTTAAACTGACAAAACCTCTCAGCTGTCAAACTGTATCAGAGATCTTTGGGAAGGATAAAATTTTACTTGAATTACTGATTTAAAATGACAGAACATACTTGGTGGGCACCTAGAGCTACTCCTCAGGGTCCTCCATGGTTGCAGAAGGTTGTATTTGCCTTTTGCTGTTTAGTGCAGGGCCTGCCAGGCTCCAGAAGACCCTGTAGGCTGAGAAATCTGTAGGAAGAAAAGCCTACCTTGACCTGAGCAGCTAGGCTGTCGATTCCAGGCAGCAGTCACATGTTGTATGGAAACACCATTCAGTTAAGATGGCGGTGAAGTCACCTGACCTCAGTCAAAATGGTAGCAGTCACATGTTTTATGGAAAACCCACTCAGTTAAGATGGTGGTGAAGTAACCTGACCTCAGTCAAAATGGCAGAGGTCACATGTTGCATGGAAAATCCATGATTTTTGAGCTGCAGGGATTTTAAGGTTAATAAAAAGAGAAACCTAGAGGCGTGATCTGCCCTGTTGCTGAGCCACCATGCCACAAGCCACAATGGGGAGCAAAAAGCTGGAATTGAAAAAAAAAACCAATCTTGTTGGCAGCAGTAGTGGCAGGGATACTGAGGAAACTCCTTCCATTTGCCTGTGCGCTGACAGTAGTTAGAAAGCTCCCGTAAAAGTGGAGCTTGTGGGACACTGGAGGAGTGAGGGTAGGAGCTGAAGAAGTAGGGCATTAAGGCCTGTGGTTTTGTGGCCTCTAAAAGGCTTCCATCTCAGGGAGGACGGACATGGATAGCTTGCTACCCATAGCTGAAACTGTAAAAACCCACGAAACGGTGACACCACAAGGCTTCTGAATGGCCTTTGCCAAAACAAAAACAAGCAACACAGTGGGTGAGAAAGAAATACTGAGGGTCTTTGGCCCCCAGTCGAATGCACCACATAGAGTATGCAATGCATTTCTGCTGCTGCAGCTACTTGGGGATCCACAGCATTTTATGTTTACCATTACACTGGTGCCATCCAAATATAATGGATTAACTAAAATGCTGTGGATTTCCCAGTGGCTGCAGGCAGTGGGCAGCTGGCCATGAGACTATGCTGCAGGTCTCTGAAGGCAGCTGGTCCCCGGAAGGGAGACATGCAGCTGCAGGCGAGAGACAGAGACAAGGATAGGCACGCCATGCGGAGTGAGGTTAGATATTTATACAGTGGGTTATGGAGGGAAAAGGAAGAAGAGGAGAAGAACACACACACACACACACACACACACAGAGAGAGAGAGAGAGAGAGAGAGAGAGAGAGAGAGAGAGAGAGAGAAAGGTCCAGATCAAGGCAATAAATTTTCATGTGTATCTAACAGATAGCTTTTGTCTTATTAAAAATTCTCAAAGTTCAATTTAAAACTATACTTAAGTAAAGCTTTGTTTACCACGATGTCAAAGCCAATCTCATCTAAACACACATAGCCATACAAATTCATATATTGTTGGGAGGATATTTAATTGAGAGAGAGAGAGAAGGGGGAAAGGGGGAAGGTGAGAAGTAGGGAGAGGCAGAAGATGCCTCTTTGAGAGGGAGATGGAAAAAAAGAAGAGAGTCAGGCTGCAAGCAGAAAGGAAGATCTGCCTGCCTCAGTGGATGGAAAGGGAGTGGGCGGGGCTTGTCTCTTAAAGGGACAGAACAGATCATTACAGTATGGGCATTTGATGTTGAACCTTCCGATCTGTGAATTCAGGGGACTTCCCACTTGCCTTCCTTCTCACCAATGCCTTTTACTGTTTGACCATATTCCTTGTAAAGACATTTTCTCTCTTTGACTGAACTTACATTTAAGTGACTTTTGGCTTTTAAAAATGAGCTCATGGTCTTTTTTTTTTTTCAAATTACTCATATGGGTGTGTCTGATAGTGTGTCTAAAAATACCTACTGATTTTTGTTGTCCCTGTTTTAACTTTTATTAAACTTTGAAGTTTTCATACATGCATGCAGTATATCCTAACCCACCCATCACTGCCTTTCTCCTACTCTCCCAAGACACCTCATCATTTCTCCCTTCCAACTTCATGTATCCTCTTTTGATATTTTTATGTACTTATGATTTTTTAAACCACTGAGCTCGGTTACTACATGTGGTGGTGGGGGGTCATGCACTGGTGCATGGGGAACCTAATAGTGGTCATAGTTCTGAAGAAAAGTGATTCTCCCTGAGTAGCCATCAATTGCCAGTAACTCTTCAGCTAGAGGGGGTCCCTCAGGCACCCCTCCAGTCTCTATATGCTGGAATTTTTAACTGGCTTGATCTTGCACAGGTCTTGTGTGGGTGACCATAGCTGCTGTGAATTCATGTGTGTAGATCCATGTCATGTCCAGAGGACAGCACTTCACAGCACACCCACCACCTCCAGCTCTAACATTTATTCCTTCTGGCCCTCTTCTGCAACATCCCCTGAGCTTTGGTGGGTTTTGGAATGTTAGATGTCCTGTCCTGGCTGCATTTTCCCAATCACTTAGTGTTTTAGGGTTTCTCTTGCTGTGAAGAGACACCATGACCACGGCAACTCTTATAACAGAAATCATTACAGATTCCGAGGTTTAGTCCATTATCATCATGGTAAGAAGGGGTGGCATACAGGCTCACGTGGTGCTGGAGAAGGAGCTGAGAGTTCTACATCTTGATCTGCAGGCAACAGGAAGTAAACTGTGTGCCACGCTGAGAGTAGCTTGAGCAAAGGAGACCTCAAAACCCACCCCCACAGTGACACATTTCCTCCAACAAGGCCACACCTTACTCTGGGGAAACCATACTTTCTAATAGTGTCATTCCCCTTCCAGCACTTTGAACAGTGATGTAGCTCTGGATTAATTACCCTCTCCCCACTGTAGTAAGAAGCATCCCCAACCAAAGATGGAGCAGCACAAATCTATGGGATATAAACATAAAGATTTAAAAGTCAGTTTGACAACATGAATATTTATAAGAATAATATTGTTGAGTTCACCCCTAGACCCAGTGGCATTCTTAGCTACAGGTTCTGGCTATGCTCATAGTACCAGTCATTAATTCCCTCCTATGGAACATATCTCAAATCCCATCAAGAGAGTCTTGAGTTACTCCCATAAATAATCTTGCCACTATTATACCAGTGTGCCACTGACCACCCCAGCCAGGTATGGGGTTTTGTGGGACGTGATTTCCTAAAGACTGGATGGGTAAAGATTCAGTGGTGACAAACAGAAACAAACACAGAGGCAGTTTGAATCCAAGGGTATTTTGCAGCTCTCAAACAAGGGTTTTTATACAAGAAGAACAGGTATTACCATTCTTAAAAGATGTGTTTATTGAAGCAGTTACAAAGAACAATTATCATAACCACCTGGCACTAGAAGGCACGAAATCAATCAGTTCCTAGACACTGGGTTTAAAGAATCAACTACAAATGGAACAAATAATATCATAATCACTAAACAGAACAAAATACAAAAAAAATCACTTTATAGGTCCAGATCAAGGTAATAAATTTTCATGTGTAATCCTTATCTGACATCTAGTTTTTGTCTTACTAAAAATTCTCAAAGTTCAATTTAAAACTATACTTAAGCAATGCTTTCTTTACCACAATGTCAAAACCAACCTTATCGACACACACACAGCCATACAAATTCATATATTGTTGGGAGGATATTGATCCAAGTATTATTTTGTAATTATGTAAATGATTATGAAGCAAAGTGTTGAATCTCTTAGAAAAGAGGTCATGGCCAGTAACTCCAATTTAAGGGGTGTTGTGAGGAGCTGCGGGTCGCTTCCCTGCTGCCCCAGCTCCCGGCCACCAGCTAGCTCTAGCTTATGCCCCGAAATAATTACACAGAAACTGTATTCATTTGAATACTGCTTGGCCCATTAGCTCTAGCCTCTTATTGGCTAGCTCTCACATCTAGATTAACCCATTTCTAATATTCTGTGTAGCCCACAAGGTGGCTTACCAGAGAAGATCTTAACCTGTGTCTGTCTGGAGTGGGAGAATCATGGCGACTCCCGAATCTGCTTCTTTCTCCCAGCATTCTGTTCTGTTTACTCCGCCTATTTAAATTCTACCCTATCAGAGGCCAAGCAATTTCTTTATTACTTAACCAATGAAACAACAGATAGAAAGATGACCCTCCTCCATCAAAGGGGGTGGCTTCTTCTCAGCTGAGGCTATCTGGAATTTTGTCAATATTAAAAGGAAATAGAAGCAGACAAACTGCCATGAGAACTATGGCTCAATAATTTCACTCCAGCTAGAGAGTTCCACAACTGGTTCCAGGACACCTCCTCCCTTTGGAGTCTAGCACTTCAGTCTGCGGAACTTGGCTCACAGAATCTACTGGGGTTTGTGTGGCACCAGTGGGCATATCTTGCCTGAAAGAAGGATACTGTAGCATGTAAAGTCTAATACAGGATAATATACCGTTAATGTCTTTTCTTCCCAAGCAGTCTACATAGCACCTCCCAGCATTGTGGATGCTAATCAGCAGGGAGTATTTCCAGACTGGCTCAAGATGGACTTGTCTGTGTCCTGCAGCCAAAGTGTGAGGTGTCTTTAGCAATAGGTCTTACAATCTAATTATGGTGGGTAACCAAGTAATAGCAATAGCCTGTGTTGTTTGGGGTGCCTCTGGGGCAGGCCTCTCTGATCAATAACTCACAGGAAGGTAAGTCATGCCTGGTACTGGGATTTTTGTTTGATAATCCACATCCTCTAGAAGCACAGTTATTAACTAACTTGAGGTATTTCTATTCAAACACCTTTTAAAAATTATATGTTTAATCAGATTATAACCAAGTGTAGTCTCATAAAGTTTCTTCATATGTTCTTGGTTTTCATTAATAGTCCCCTCTCCCTCCTTCCCCAAACTTTCTGTCCCCATTCTTGCTTAAACTTTTAGTTCCAATTAAAGTGTTGGGAAAAAATATTCCAATCAAATGGACCCAAGAAACAAGTGGGTGTAGCTATCCTAATATCTAATAAAATAGACTTCAAACTAAAATCAATCAAAAGAGACAAAGAAGGACATTTCATATTAGTCACAAGAAAAATCCATCAGGAGAAAATCTTAATACAAAACAGTTATACCCCAAATACAAGGGCACCCTCATATGCAGAAGAAACACTTCTAAAGCTTAAATCGTACATTAAATCCCACAGACTATGAGTGGAAGACTTCAGCACACCACTCTCACCACTGGACAGGTCAGTCAGACAAAAATGAACAGAGAAATAAGGGAGCTAACAGATATTATGACTCAAATGGACTTAACAGACATCCATAGAATATTCCATCCAAACAGAAAAGAATATACCTTCTTCTTAGCACCTCATGGAACTTTCTCAAAAATTGACCATATACTCGGTAACAAACAAACCTCAACAAATACAAAAAAAATGGAATAACCTCATGTATCTTATCAGATCACCATGATTTAAAGCTAGAAGTCAACAGGAATACCAATTCCAGAAAGCCCACAAACACATGGAAATTAAACAATGCTCACCTGAATCATCAATGGGTGAAGGAAGAAATTAAGGGAGAAATTAGACTTCCTAAAATTCAATGAAAACGACCACACAACATACCCAAATTTATGGGACACAATGAAAGCAGGATTAAGAGGAAAGTTCGTAGCCCTAAATGCCTACATAAAGAAGCTGGGAAAAATCCCACACTAGTGAGTTAACACAACAATGAAAACTCTAGAACAAAAAGAAGCAAATTCACCCAAGAGAACTAGATGGCAGGAAATAATCAAATTGAGAGCTGAAATCAACAAAATAGAAACAAAGAAACAATACAAAGAATCAATGAGACAAAGAGTTGATTCTTCAAGAAAATCAACAAATAAACAAACCTTTATCCAAACTAACGAAAATGCAGAGTGTTGTCTGAGGTTTTCTGCTCAGTTCATGCAGTCCCAAAGTAATCACACAGAGGTCTACATTAGCTATAAACTGATTGGCCCATTAGTTCAGGCTTCTTATTAACTCTTATAACTTATATTAGCCCATTATTCTTGTCTATGCTAGCCATGTGGCTCGGTACCTTATTCAGTGAGGCAGTCACATTGTGCTTCTTTTGTGGCTGGGTCATTTCTGCAAACTAAGACTTCTTTTCCCCAGAATTCTCCTGTTATCATTAACCTGCCTCTACTTCCTGTCTGGTTGTCCCTCCAATACTTCCTGCCTGGCTACTGGCCAATCAGCATTTATTTTAAATTTAATTGACAGAATACAGACCATTGTCCCACACCAGCAGAGAGAGAATATCCAAATAACAAAAACAGAAATGCTGGGACAGATGGATGGTTAATCTCTAACAGTACTTCCTCTCCCCTTATCAGCTCAGTCTGCTCCCTGGGATCCAGCAGTTCCTCAGGAGGGCAACACTGCAGACTGGGAAATGGCAGCCACACTTCTTGGTGAGTTCTTCCCTGGCCCCATCCTATCCTAAGGTCACTGCAGTCGCCTTTGTATAGCTTTGGCATCATCCCATTGGCTCGTTAGTTCCCATGGACACTAATGTTATGCCTATAGCCGAATAGATTCTGTTTCTAAGGGATATAGATTGGTTTTTAATGTTATCTGTGAGATGGGGTGGGGAATTCAGAATAACTAATTGGATTCTTTGGGGAAGAAAATCTATAATCAGGTATGATGGTGCAAAATGGTAATTTCAGTTACTAGGGAGAATGAAGCACAAGTGTTACCCAAGCCCAAGAATTTTGGGCCAGCCTGTGTAGCATGGTGAGAGCTTATCTCAGAAAAGAAAATAGAAAAATAAATAAATAAACCCTGGAAGAAGTGAGAAAAGAGGGTCCAAGGAAAACTTGGAAAGCATAAAGTAGACAATGTAGATTGTGGAGCTTTTAGGAAAAAGAAGAGAAGGAAGAAGCAGGAAGAGAGCACAAGTCTAGACACTAGCCAGGAAAGATAGCAGCATCGCTAATAGCAACACATGCAGAAAGCTTATCACGTGCATTCTTTCCTGTGCACCTTGTATGTGCTGTGTAATATGGGAGCCAGGCAATCACACAATTTTATTGGTAGATCACTGGGGCAGAGAGAGATAGAGGCTTTTGGATAATACCACTAAGATGCAGTAGAGCTAACAGTCATTTGACTCCAGATTTTGGGCTTACCCACTGTACCGTAGCACCTGATGGGACATCATAGCATACCAGGGGAGCCAGCATGTTTTGTTCATGTCGTGTTGTGTTGACAGAGAAGGGAAGGTTGAGTGGAGGAAGGAGGCTGTGGTACAGTCTGCAAGAAAGAATGAGGAGGTAAGAGGAGACTCAGTAGACACCTATGGTTTTGTTTGGTAAAGGGATTCACAGTAGAACTGTGCAATGGTGGCTTAAGTTGTGTACAAAGTTTCCCTGGTATTCTTGGGATGTAGACATTTGTGGATTTGTATATCTACGTCCGAATCTCTGTGATGAAAATTATTTTTTCCCACATAGATGGAATGAGACTATTTTTTGTTGACTTCAAGCAAGGTGCCAGCGGGTCGTGCTCAGTGAAGTTTTGTCTTGTTTTAAGTGCTAGAAGATTAGGAGAGGAATAACAGCACCAGAAGTTACTCCCATCGTTCTTGTTGGATTTTCTTAGCTTCTTCAAAGGGAAGAACTGTTGTCAAGCATCTCATTCTCCCAGGAAAAGGGACTTTAGGGGAAAAGGCTGTAGCTTGGCCTGGCAGCTGGTGAGGGTAAAAGAGCTCTCGGAGAGGGTTCCTTTGTGTTGTGGAAATGACTTTACACCGAGACTCTTGACTCTAAGGTTAGCCACCTGCACAACAGCTCCTACCAATGCTCTCACGTCTGTTGGCTCATGAGTCGGCCACTGTTTTTCATTTTCGTGGTGGTATTAATCTTACAATCTAACCAGTCTTATAATATACAATTTATCTTTTCTATAAGAGAAGTTTGGAGTTGGGGAGGAAAAGAGCAAAGTATGTAAAAGTGGGTATTTTTCTCTTCAAGATTTACATGCTGTTTTTGTTTCCCCTAAGACATTCATTTCTCGAACACAGTTAGAATTAGCCAGAGAAGCAGGAGGAAGTGGTTTGCAGCAATCTAGTTGATGCGGGTTTTGCACAGAAAGATCTGGGTGAATCAGACAGAGCTCCTGGGCCCTGGGCTCAAGAGGAATTGAAATAGAGTCATTTTGCTGACAGGGCATCCTGGTTACTTAAGCATCCCCACCCCAACTCCCTCCTGCTGCTAAGACTAGCCTTCCTTCTGGAGCCGGAATGCATTTGTCTTGTGTTCTGATGAAATTCAGCAAAAGCAGGCAGCCCTTTGCAAGCAGACCCTACCCTAGGCCCCAGAAACAAGGTCAGTTTGGAGTCAGTGTTAAGAGAAAGAGAAAAATCTCCCACTAACTCAGTTCTGGGCAGCGCCCTCTGTAAAAGAACACGTTTCAAAGGCTCATTGTGGTGTCTCACACCTGTAATCCCAGCACTTGGGAGGCAGTAGCAGATGGATCATTATCCCGGTGGGCGGGATGCAAATGGTGATCCATGATAAAACCTACGGGAGGGGAATGGAGGGTACAAGAGGCACGAGAAAAGACTACAAGACAGTATTTCTGATCAAACCGCCGTTTATTATTTCCTCAGAAACTGGAATTCAGGTCTGGAGACAGCCCTAGCTGATAAGTAAATACTGAGTGTCTGTGCGTGTTGACTAACAAAGGAAAATGCTAATGTTTTCTAAAAGCCAGGTACATGCAGGTCTCACTAGGCTAATGTCCTAGGTCCGGAACTTGCCTGCAAAGGTGAATATCTTATTTGTGAACTTAAGATGGCTGTAAACAAAATACAGATCTCAAAATACAGGTCTTTGCTTCTAGCAGATCTCTAAATTCTGGGTTAGCAACGGCTATGTAATGAGATTCTGTCTAAAATACCAGAAGGAATTTATTCCTGTCTGACTCATGGTCATTGTATAGATGCCCTTGTCAAGAAGTCAAGGCAAGGTTGGAGAGATGGCTCAGAAGTTAAGAGCACTGGCTGCTCTTTCAGAGTTCCTGAGTTCTATCCCCAGCAACCACATGGTGGCTCACAATTATCTATGAGATCTGGTGCCCTCTTCTGGCTGGCAGGCATATACATAATAAATAAATAAATTTTAAAAATTCTACTTTTAAAAAAAAGAAAAGAAAAAAAAGAAGTACAAGGCAAGATTTGGGACATATTTTAAGGATTAAAATTCTAGAAGGTGTCGAGAGATGAGAACAGGGCCGGGTCTACACTACTGGAATCTGCTTACGCCATCCTCTGTCCTTAGAGACACGGGCACACTCACAGCTCAGCTCGCACAGCTGGCTTTAAGGGCATGCGGAAGTTACCTTCCATCCTATCAAATTATGCCTTGTGATAACCACACTTAACCTCCAGTCTTTTCTCTCTCCTAGTCATTGCAGGGATAGAAAGTGGAGCCCCCAAAGTGCAGGTGCACGTAGAGCACCCTGCTGACAGGCAGGTAGAGTCCAAGGGCTTTGTGCAAAAGAAACAGCCCTTTGGCTCATTCTCTCATCTGGTCTACCTCGGTCCAATACCACCGCCTGTGGACAAATACCACCGCCTGTGGACAGCCATTAAATGAATGATTAGGTCTGTTTTCCCCCCACAGGAAACTTTCCACAGCTTCAAGCTTTCACCTTCTCAACTCTGTACCTCATGACCACACTATCCTTTTTAAAGTTTTGTGTGTATGAGTGTTTTGCCTGAATGTATGTATGCGCACTACGTGTGTCTGATGCCCTCGGAGGTCAGACATGGGCAATGGATCTCCCAGAACTGTCATTATAGACGATTGTGATCCACCATGTGGGTGCTGGGAATGGAATCCCTGTGCTCTGCAAGAGCAACAAGTGCTCTTAAATGTCAAGTCACCTTTTCGGAGCCCTGCACTGGCCCCTTTAAATAAAATGTACCAGTGTTCTCTCTGGAAAATTGTAAATAGGATGGTCTATCGGGAGGAGCCCATTGTGCTTCCCCACTTGCGGTATGTCTTCAGTATTCTGTTCTGGTTATCCGCCCCCTTTCATTCTCCTAGAGAACCCTTACACAGCACACTGTTGTTGTAGTAGAGGCGGCTGGGCTGCGTCCCCGGCACCCGGCCGCCCGCACGGCTAGCTTATGCCCGAAATAATTACACAGAAACTGTATTCATTTAAATATTGCTTGGCCCATTAGCTCTAGCCTCTTAACCCATTTCTAATAATCTATGCAGCACCACGAGGTGCGCTTACCAGGAAGATCTTAACCTGCGTCTGGCTGGAGTGGGAGAATCATGGCGACCCCTGACTCAGCTTCTTTCTCCCCGAATCCTGTTCTGTTTACTCCGCCCACCTAACTTTATGCCCTATTAGGGCCAAGCAGTTTTCTTTATTACTTAACCAATGAAAGCAACAGATAAGATACAAGACCCACCTCCATCACACTGTAGCCCAGAGGGTATTGCTTTCTCAAGGCGCTTTGTATTCTAAACCACAGTGGAAGCATTTGTCTCTTGCTAGAGAGATGCTATGCTTTCAGGGGAGGTATGGGGGCCGTGGTTTGGGACAAAGCTTCTCCCTTCCCAACACTCCTACAAGGAAACCACTGTTTCCTGTCTCCAGCAAGGGCAGTGTGAGCCCTGCCCCAGACCTTGAGGTTCCTTCTGTCCCTCTTCAGCCAATCACACTGAACAGGGCTTGGTGAAACTGAGCTGATAAAATCCCATCTTTCCTTGTGTGCTCTATCACACTGCGCTTCTAAAAGTGTGGTCTTTGACCCCAATAATGTTTTTTAAAGCATGCCCTCCAGAATTGAGGACCACTGGCTGGAGACTCAGATTTCATCCAAGCAGCGGTGCTGCTTCACCCTCTAAGTGGAACATTGCACTCAGGAGGCCCATCCTGGTTCCTGTCCCCTACTTTCTTTTCTTGTCCCCAAAAAACTAGAGTTGGCCACCGATATCTGTAATATCAAGTTCAAGTAATCGACTGGGACTGGGGATTTCAATATCTCATTATTTTATACTCCAAACAAAACAACCGCTTGAGTCCATACCTCAGGCGCTGCCCCTCTTTCTTGCCACCACTTCTGCTTCTCCACAAGCAACACACTTCCTGTTTCTTCCTCACTTCTATCTGGGTTTTGAGCAGTCTCACCCCTTTCCAAAGGTGTCTATTCTGCCCTATTTCTGTCTATGAGAACCTAGTTTCTCTCTCAAGTTTCTGGCTAATTCCACCTCATTGTGATCCCATCTGTTCCTCTGCCCACTGCCAAGTTTCATCTTTAACTCTCCCATGCTAAGGTCAACCAGTTCTTTCCATTCCTTCCCCTAAATTCTTGGCTCAACTGGGGTAGGCAGGAAGCCCTACAAGGATGATCTAAAGTGCCCTCCTCTAAATTCTATTCCCCGTTCATCTCTCTAGATTTTTTTAAAGGTGATGACAGAGTATTACTAAGAGGTGAGTTGGTGGGGTGAAGGGCAGGCTGTACCTCAATCTGAACCAGTCCCCTGTCTCTTATCCAAATCCAGCCTCAGAAACAAGCCCCCTCACCTTGCCCAGCTCCCAGTTTTGCTGGGTCAGTGACCAGCTCTAGAGGGCGCTGCAGTGCTGCATGGAGAGGGTCGGGGCCCTTGAATGAGGACAGACCTTGGACACTCCCCTCCCCAATTCTCCACCCTGTCTCGGGCCACTCAGCAAGGGCCTGGAGTATGGAGCCCCAGGTGGTGATAACCTCCTCCAACTGACCTCAAGGCAAGTTCAGAGAAACTCGGTATTTAGGAGAAGCAGAAGGAAGCTTGAAGCTGGTTCAGGTGAAGTTAAGACACAGAGAAAGCTGGCTCTGGGGTTGCTTTGAACTGGGTGGGACAAGGGCCACAGAGGCTGATGGCTGACCCACTGATCTGTTGAGAACAAGCCCCTGGGCCTGCAGGCAGAACCTCTTTACCTCATGAGTGTAGCACAGGGCTGTAGAAACCCCGTGCAATAGAAAGAAGCCTAGGGGACCCCTGCTTAAGGGTGGTGCTTCAGATGTCTCTGAGGGTTTCTCAGGCTGATTGTCTCCTTGTGTTCACTCTCACTTCCCCTCAACCACTTCTAACAAATCTGGTCTTTTCCACTACATGGTGAAAAACCCACACAGATAGATATTAGGGAATTGAGAAAAAAGAAAAGACAGCCATTGTGATCCTGAATTCATTGGGCGCTCCCCTGTCTGCAACTAGCTTCAACAAATACTTGAAATTCTGACATGCTGTCTACTCCGTCCAAGCTTTCAAGCTCACAGCACCTCAGGTTTTAAATTCTCTTCTTTGGATCTTGTTGTGTTGTCCCAATATTAAGTCCACAGACTTCCAGTTTTCATGTTTCTGGGTGCTGGGCTTTTGGCTTTATTGAGAGTCAGCTCAACCAGGTAGCTTGCCATGTTGGAGTTCTCGAGGGGGTGAGAGGAGGAGAAATTTGCTAATTTGAGAACCTTAACATTGAAATATTGTGGAAGTGGGTTCTGGATATGTAACCTTCACCAACACA
Source organism: Neodon shergylaensis (assembly GCA_025134845.1). Taxonomy (NCBI): domain Eukaryota; kingdom Metazoa; phylum Chordata; class Mammalia; order Rodentia; family Cricetidae; genus Neodon; species Neodon shergylaensis. The sequence goes on from JABTXL010000186.1 coordinate 12,033,875, forward strand.
GAAACAATATAAGGAAGTAGATTATAGAAAGACACAGTGGTGTAGATGCCAAAGGTACGCAGAACACCTAATAGACCAGACCAGAGAAGAAAGCTTAGTGAAAACACTAAATACACACAGCAGTGTGAGGGTATTGACAGCTTCAAGAGAAAAGACACGAGCCACGCTGTGATGGCTCTGCTTAGTTGTCATCTTGACTACATCTGGAATTAACTCTAAAGCCCAAGTGGCTGGGTACATTGCTAACATTTTTGTTCTTAAGTAAATCACCTGAAGTAAGGAGAAGACCTACTTTTAATCCAGATCTTTTGAGTGGGAAGATCCCACCTTTAATCTGGGCCACACCTTCTGATGGCAGCCTAGTCCCAATGGAAACTTTTGTAATTAAAAGCCAAAAGAGATTGAAGCAATGTATTCCAAGTTCTAAAATCAAACCACAAATGCCAACCCAGACAACTTTACCTAACAAAGCTATCTGCCTTGGTTGAAGCAGAAAGAAAAACATTTTATGAGAAACAAATGCATGCGCGCGCGTGCGCACACACACACACACACACACACACACACACACACACGTTCTTTCTGACCTGCAGAGAATACATGAATACTGCAGACTGAAGAGAGGAATGAACACAGCAAAGAGGTCACAAAAAAAAAAAAACAAATGGAGCTATAATTACTGAAACACAAAATTGGACTATGAACACAAACAGGAAAAAAGAATGATACAGACCATTCTCGATAATAGCTTTACATAACCCAGCCTGTTAGTCTGTGTCTTTCCTATTGAGGAATTGAGACCATCTGCACTGAGAGTCCTCAAGGAGCAGTGTTTGCTGATTCCTGTTACTTTTTTGTTATGGTGTCTTTTGATTTGCTGTCATGGGATTATTTATTCCTGTGTTTTCTTGGGTGTTCTCTTGAAGCTTTTAAATTTTCTTTCTCCTATGTGGTTAGTGTTCTGATTATATGTTTTGGGAATTTCTTTTCTGGTCTGGTTTTTGGTGCTAATTATGATTCTTATACCTTGGTAGGGATTTTCTCCTTTAGGTCAGAGAAATTTTCTTCATTGATTTTGTTGAACATATTTTCTGTGCCCTGACCTCAATTCCTGTTATTCTTAGATTTAGTCTTTTCATAGTGTCTCAGACTCAGATTTCCTGAATGCTTTGTGCTTGGGTTTTTTTTGTTTGTTTGTTTGTTTGTTTGTTTTTTTTGATTTGACATTTGAATGCTATTGCCCCCATAAGCTCATAGGAAGAGGAACTAACAGGAGGTGTGGCTTTGTTGAAGTAGGTGTGGCCTTGTTGGAGGAAATGTGTCACTGTGGGGGTGGGCTTTGAGGTCTCATATATGGTCAAGTCATGCCCAATATCTCAGACCGCTTCCTGTTACCCACAGTATCAAGACGAAAGTCTCTCAGCTTCTCCAGCACCATGTCTGCCTGCATTCTGCCATGTCCCATCGTGATGAAGACACACCAATAATTTTTTCTTTATAAGAGTTGCCATGGTCATGATGTCTCTTCACAGCAACAGAAACTCTAAGAGATAAGTCTCATACTCTGTTGGGGAGACACAGTTTGTTTCAGCTCCTAAAACTTTAATCTCCAGTTTTACCTCAATTTGGGTTTTCTTTAGTTTTAATTTCAGACGTTGAACTGTTTCATTCACTTCCTTCCACCATTTATGCTTTCACAGACTTTATTAAGAGGTTGATTGATCTCCTCTTTGCAGTTCTTAAACATATTCATAATAGCTATTTGAAGGCTTGGCTTTGCTTCAACTGTCTTGCTCTTCAGGGCCTACTGTAGGAGAGTTGCTGGGCTCTGGTGGAGGCTTATAGTTTAGGGTGGTGTGGGTGTGGTTTCTCAGTGGCATCTAGGTTTCTAGATTTGTGGATATCCGTGATTGTAGATGTTGATACCTGGTCTTTGTTGGGTTGAGGGCTCTGTTCCTTGGTTCTGTCACCCGCTCTAGATCTGAGGAAACTGTGGTGACTATGGGTTGTCTGGTAGGGAGTACTTCTGAGTCCCTGCCATATGTGGTTCTTGGGGCTTCCAGGTAGAATGTGTTTCTAGATACTGGGGGTTGGCGGAAAGGAATGGGCTTGGACCAGGTGAGTAAGGATCTGGAAGGGTCTACAGGGAGAATGAAACAGGTCTGCCACAAGAGTTAACAAAGCCACCAGAGAGTGAAGTCAGAGAGCAAGCAGTGGTCTTACATAGGGCTGTGAGCAGTCTTACACAGGGCTGTGAGTAGTCTTATGCAGGGCGGTAAGTGGTCTTAGGCTGGGCTGGGAATGATCAGCTCTCTTTGAGTCATTTCTGTTCCTGTCAGTAACCTCTCACCCATATTATTGTAGCCCCAATAAAACTCACTGATTCACCAAGTTGGACTGAGGTTGCAGCATCACTTTGATCTGTCATGGTTCCTTAGGTGGGGTAAACATATATTTGTTCATGTCTCCCCAGGAATAGTTTCACATAAATGTTCACTAAAATGTTACTCCCAATAATCATCTGATTATCATTGATTTAGACAGGTGAGGTAAGAGGAAAGCCAAGAATTGAGGATAAAGACATTCATTTCCTTGCTCTGATTAAAAGAACCAAAAGATCCCATGCAATGTATATTAAAAAGTGGGGATTGTGACTTATTCGTTTTAGTGTTCTCAGGATAGGACCCAGAGTCTTGCATTAATGACTGGATTGAGGGATACAATTAGCTATTTGGAGGAAGTCCTTTGGTAGAGCACTCAGATAGCCCAATGAGCTGGGCAGCCCGAATTGAGTTCATGAGTTCCTGTATTTCCCTAAAACAGTTACTCCAGAGTTTATCAATGAAAATAAATGGAATAATCATCTTAGTCCAGACAGGCTGAGGGTTTGGATCTCCTATTTGCTACTGGTTCTGATCAAGGTAATATAAGGTTGATTAAGTTGTACTGAATGGAATTTTGCTTAAACAGTAATAATAGAAGTGTGGCGGTTTCTAGGAAAAATAGATAAGTGACAAGAGTCATTATAAGCTTATTTTAGGTAGAAATAATTCTAGATCATTGTATTTTCTGGGTTAAAACCCAGGACTAGAAGGGTATGCCATAACCTCCAGACATAAGGGCATTTAGTTTTTTTGTGTGTCCAGTAGACAATGTTCCTCTCTCCAGATCGACCCTATTCTCATCCCTGTTGCTTCCCTCAGCCACTCACATTCAAGTGCTCAGAACTGCAGATGTGGGGGTTCACACTTCAGATCACATCCATGGGAGACACATGGCCAGTGCTTTTCTGATTTGGCTTGGTGAAATTAACATGGTCATTCGTGTGCATGAAAGGAAGTTCACAGTAGCGTGTTTTTCTATACATAACGTGAGTGCATACTGACTGAAATTTCCCTTGTGGAAGATGAAGTTTCTCCTGGGAAAAACACGGCCAGCTATACAGCTGGGAAAAGCTCCCATGTCCACTATGACCTTTTTTCAAGAATAAAAAACCCCAGCAGCATCCCTTCTCTCACTTATCTGGCTTCACGTGGAGGTGATCGGTCTGTGTCCTAATGCCTTCCTTATCCAGGAAGTTAGAGTCGCAGCTGTGGCAAGAGAATGGCTCCTGCTACCTGTCACCCTCGCATGCAGAGCTAAACCATACTGTGCTCACTCTAGCCTCACTGCGCCCAAAGTAGACTTGTTCTAGAAAAGTGCACGAGCGAAGTTTTCCTTTTCTGGCCGCCTTCTTGCCTGCATTTCTCATAAGCGTGTTGTCAATATTAGCAGTTTCCCCTCTGAGATTCACACTTTCTCGGCTCTCAATCCTCTCTGCTGAATTTCCCTACATCCAGTCCTCACTATGAGGTTTAGTCCTTTTTCCCCTCTGACATTGTGTAACAATCCCAATATTTTACAAAGAAACAATTCAAGACCACAGGTGCTTAGGCGAAAGGCACAGATAAGGTCAGAAGAGCCGAGCTCTGACTGGAACCCTGAGTGTTCTAAGTCCCCATCCGGTCCTGCTCTGCAGACACCAGCGCCCCATCGGGAACCACTTACACACGTTTAACACTTGTCCTGAACGCCTACACTGTGCCACACCCCATGCTGAATGCTTTCACCCACGACCTCATTTAACCTTGCATTCACATCCAAGATTTTATATACTGTATATAAAATACTGTAATTCAGGATGAAAGCTACAAATTCACTGTAATCAAGTTTTACCCTAAAATTAAAGACCATGTCTGAATTAGTAGGGCATTCAGAGGTTATTCTTCTCTTGCCCTCGTCTCAAAATCACATTGAGGATTTGATGGTGCTCCTGGCGGACATTGTTGTGTAGCCCTGGTGATTTCCCTCTTCCTATTTCCTTTCTTTATGAAAGGTCCCGTGGGAATAGCAGAGTCTCAATTCCCGCTCCCCTCCCCTTCCAAGCCCCTGCTATAGATCTCACCTCAACACCCACCCTTTTCCCTTCCAGTGGCGAGCAAGAGCAAACACAGACACAGGAAGGTCTTATAAATAGCTTCAATGAAAGAGAGTTACTCTCCTTGGAGCCTGTCTGGAAAGGAAACAGCGCCCAGAAAACAGCTTCGGCATTAAGGATTCCTCGAGCACCCAGGACTGTCGCTTTTCGCAGAAGCCTTGGTGCGTGCTTTTCCTTGTAGGCTGGAAACACTGTTAACTATAGGCACAGCTGGTTTCTGGATGGTTCGTTTTACCACCCTCTCAGGTTCCTGCCTCTTCTCGTCCCTGGATTTCGAGTTTGGCCGGCTCTCATTTTTAGATCGAGACCTGCCATCTTCCGTTGAAGGTCCTGCTCTGATGTTGTCCATTGCCCTGGCCCTGGTTTGCATCCTGCTTCCCATATGTGCCTCTTCTCTGGTGTTGGAGCACTCCTGCTCCCGGCTCTGGACACACTCCTGTGTCCTGGCCCTGGCACGAGCCTGTTCTTTGCCCCTGGCACAAGCCTGTTCCTGGGCCCTGGCACACACCTGGGCCTTGGCTCTAGACCTCGCTCTAGACCTTGCCCCTGACATTGGCCTTGACCTCGCCCTTGACCTGACTCTTGTCCTAACCATTGATCTGGTTATCCTGGACTTTGTCTTCAAAATCCTAGAATTGTGATTCAATAATTCTCTGGCCTTTTTTGCTGCCTTGCGACGCGAGCGGGGTCTGCATAGTCTTGGTGATGTTGATCGGGATCGGGATTCCAGCAGGGTCTTCCTTGAAGAGCGGCGGCCCAGCACCAGCCAGGACCGTTCCACCTTTTTCCTCGATTTAGGAACCTTCCAGACCCTGAAGTAGCCTGTGGTATCGCTGCCACTGACCCGCAGAAGCGTACCCCTCTCAGACCTGGTAGAGTCCCGGTTGTCTCCTTTGATCTTCTGGCACACTTCATAGCCAGCCTTTCCCAGCTCCTTCTTGAGCTCTGCCAGAGTCAGCCGCGGTTGGTCAGCGATGGCCCTGAGCAGTAGCTGGGACACCTTGAGCACTGAGCGTGTGCCCTTCCTGGACGGTGTCCCCAGTGTTCTCCCTGCAGGCTCTTTGATCTGGATTGTAATTTCTGCGCCTTGGGATTTTCCTCTGGGCTGGGCCCCCTTAGCCATGAGCCCCGCTTCCCTACGCGGGGCCACCTACTTTGATCTGGCCTCAAGACTTACAACGTGTGGAGCTTTGGGGCGCCCACGTCACAAAGGGGGGCCCCGGGCCCCCATGCTCGTGCCTTGGTGGGAGGGCAGACACAGCCTGCCTGCAGACTGACCTCCTTCGACTTCTATAACTCTCACCCCCCCCCCATACCCCGAGTTCTTCAGAGCTGCTTGTCTCTTCCCTCCAGGGATTGATATGGGTCGGTTCCTGCAGGAGTTCTTATCTTTCTGGGACTGTGCTAACACCCACCCAAGAAAAGAGGAGCTGCCCCCAACCCACACCAAGAAACCAATATGATGTGTGTAAAAAGGAAGAGGGGATCCAAGAAACAAAAGCCCAGGGCCACCTCCCCAACCCCACTGCCACCTCTGCACTTACGTCTCAGAGCAACCTGGCTGTGCAGTGGAAGGAGCCCAAAGGCAGGAGAGAAAGAAGCTCTTCTGTGGTCTCCCTGCTGTTCAGGTTCTCACCATGGGAAGGTGAGAGGCCTCCTTCCCATAGACAGGATGGCCAGACCCAACCAGGTTTCGAATCACCAGAAAATACTTTCTTGGATTGCCTATCCACTCTGCTTTTTTCCCTGCCTAGACAAACTTTCAAGTTCTTGCTAAAATTCTTTCTCCAAAACTGAAGCTCTCCAGGCCAATTGATCCTTCTTAATTACCGCAACGACAATTATTTCTGTAATCCTACGCGCTTTTTTTGTTTGGTTTTTAATTTGGTATGTAAGGGTACAATGCATGTAATAAGTTTTAGGAGAGAAAAAACCTGGATTTTGGTTAGGAGACATAGGTCCATAAACCCAGAACGCTACTCTAACATAGAAGATGTGGTGGTCCAACACCTCAAGCTAAAACGCCAACTGAAAACCAAGCCAAAAGCTTCACTATGATGAAATACGTCCTAAGATTTTCTGCTTATGTGTGTTACCTTACTGGCTGGTTTCATGTCATCTTGATATAAGCTAGAGGCATCCCAGAGGAAGGAACCTCACCTGGAGAAATGCCTTGATGAGATCCAGCTGTAAGGCATTTTCATAATTAGTGGTTGGTTGTCTTGGGGTTTCTAGGGCTGTGAAGAGACACCGTGACCATGGAATCTCTCATCAAGGAAAACATTTAATTGGGTGGCTTATGGTTTAAGAGGTTGGTTCATTATCATCATGGCAGGCCATGGAGGTGTGTAGGCCAACATGGTGCTAGAGAAGGAGCTGAGAGTGAAGAAGGAGCTACATCTTGATCCTGCAGGCAACAGGAAGTAGTCTGAGATACTGAGAATAGCTTGAGCATATATGAGACCTCAAAGTCCACCTCCACAGTGGCACACTTCCTCCAACGAGGCCATACCTACTCCAACAAAGTCACATCTCCCAGTAATGCCATTCCCTATGAGCTTATAAGGGCCAATTGCATTCAAACTACTACAGGGATCAGGAGGGGAAGGCCATGCCCATGGTGGGTGGGGCCATCCCTGGGTTGGTGGTCCTAGGTTCCACATGAAAGCAGACTGAGCAAGCCCTGTGGAGCAAGTCAGTAAGCAGTTCTTCTCCGTGGACTCTGCATCAACTCCTGCCTTCAGGATCCTGACCTGTTTGACTTCGTGTTCTACTTTGCTTGGGTGATGAACAGCAATGCTGAAGTATAAGTCTAATAAACACTTTCCTCCCCAAATTGGTTTTTGGTCATGGTGTTTCATATGAGCAATAGCAATCTTAATTAAGACAGTTACTTTTAATTAATTTTTTAAAGTCATCATGAAAGAGGGGTTATGATATGGCATCCTCATACATAATCTTCATACATTTTTCTTTTTCATCCCCCTTCCCTAGTGCCCATTCCCTTGCCTTCTTCCTGGTTTCTGTTGGAGAGGGCCACTTGTTGGTTCCCAGCTGCCCAACTAGCTTAGACCCAAAATAATCACACAGAAACTGTAGTAATTAAATTACTGCTTGGCCAACTTCTTATTGGCTAACTCATATTTAATATAAATGGGTAAAATTATATATATATTATATTATAGATATACCCATTTCTATTAATATGTATATTGCCACGTGGCTGTGTCTTACCAGATAAAATTCCCACTGTCTATTTCCAGTGGCTCCATGGCTTCTCTCTAACTCTTCCTTTCTCCTCCCATGCTATAGGCCAAGCCAGTATCTTTATGCATTACCCAATAAAAGCAACACATAGACAGAAGTATCTCCCACACCATTTCCCCTTTTCTGTTTAAACAAAAAGGAAGGCTTTAACTTTAACATAGTAAAATTACATATAACAAAACAGTTATCAAGCAAGAATTACAGTTACAATATTTATATCTACTTTATCTTTTATCATAACTAAGGAAAACTATAACTACAAGTTCTTCAACTCCACCAAAGACTCCAGAAGCATATAATATTACCTAAGTAAGCAAGAAGTGCATTGCAAGCAACTTCTAAAATTCTAGAATTGACAGAGACACCTCGCTACCTAGACAGTCACCCAAAGTTTTTCTGTACCATTGGAGCATCCATCTTCAGCCTACAGGCCCATAGTATCCAGCAGACTTTTCCCCAAAGCAGGAAATTTCAAAGACAGTTCTGCCTATACTGGTAGGTTGTCTATCACATTTTTCTGTGTCCTGCAGAATGTCTAGCAGACTCTTTCATAAACCAAGAACCCCAAAGGATCATCTCACCTTTAGGCAAATTTAGCAGTCATTTCTCTGTGGGTCCTGAATGTCCAGTTTATCAAGCAGTCTAGGCAAGAGCAGTTTCTTGCCAAATGATCAACCAACTCCATAAGGAGCCTCTTCAATGCCTATCATCCTCTTGAAGTAATTGGTGCTACCAAGAGTAGATGTGTCTCACTGTCTTAAAAAGTCTTCAGTTTTCAAACATTTTAATTGTGATATTCTGAAGGTCTCTGAAAGACTTGAAGAATACCTATATAACTGAAATATATCTCTATACATCTAGAAAATCTAACATGAATACAAGCTTAACTATTATAGATGATTATCTATTAACTATTTAAATTATATATTACATTTTTAAAATGAACTACACAATCACAATACCTTAATCACGAGCAGAAATATACATATAACAAGATTGACATTAAATTTGTATCAATAAACCAAGATCTATACCAGTGCAAATCTCTATAGCAAATCTCCCTTTAAATGTAAAAAAACATTTACACACAATATTTGGAAATATGGGTGTAGTTTTGTCCAAACTTCTTCCTGGTATTTATTGGGTAAAGTAATTTTTGAAGGTGTTCAGTGCAACCTTTCAGGGGGTCATACTATTAATTAATTAATATTATTAAACCATATTAACCTGCAATGGATTTACAGGTTCTCATCCTCTGTGGAAACTGTACCCGTCCAGCAGGTCCAGTTATTCCAGGGTCTGAAGAGGCGCTACCTGAAAGAACATGAGTGAGAGAGAGGAACGAGACCAAGCAAGATCTATTGTCAAAGTCTCAGTTTATTAGCATAATGGCAGCAGCTTATATAGCCCCTGGATGAGGAATCTGGGTTGGGGTGGGGGGGTTTTCCGGGGTAGCAAAGGTTACTAGTCAGCATACCTGGTCAAACAGCTCTCAAGGTGATTGGGATATGGGGGCTCTTTGCAAACATTCTTAGGACAATGGTCCCTGCTATCAAGATAGTTGGGACGTTAGGCAGGTTCCATCAGCAAACAACTCTCAAGGTAGTGGGGCTTTCTGCAAACATTCTTAGGACAATGGTCCCTGCTATCATCTTTGGGACAAGGGTCCCTGACAGGAAACCAAAGAACCTCTTTTCTAAAGCAATATATCCTTAGACCCAAATTCTGAAGTCAAGATACCTTTATAATTGTTATGCCCAAATCCGTGGGTCCCCACAAAAGCCAACAAAGGGGACCAAGTCCCATATGTAAAAGCAAAGAGCCTTTATTTTAATCAGTCTCTCCACATATCCAACATATTGGAATATCCAGAAAGCCCAAGTTCAATTAGAATTTCGTTTTTATATTAGTAAAGGTGGGAATAAGGGGTCTCTGAGGTTTAGGACCCCTGATTGGCTGATATTTGTCTAGGGGTGTCCTGATGAAGTGCTGGCAGGTGTTTCTATTTACACTGCTTGGAATGCCAGGAATTTCCTTTGATTGGTCTGCTCTTGGGTGGGGGTCAGGTAATCTCAGCCTGCCAGGCATTGTCTCTGGGTAAACTATTGAGACTCCAGACTCCATTTAAACTTATCGATGGCCAGAGTCTCAGGTGATAATGTTGGAGGAAGTAAAGAACTTCTTTCTGCCCAGACTTACATTATCATCGCTGGCCCTCACAATAAAATAAATGCTGGTTTAGCATAGTAGCCTACTCAATGAAATGTCTCTCTGTACTTAGCTTATTCACAGTCAAAAAATTCAAAGAAGACACAATAATATACATAATCCAGACTTTCTGTGCATATTCTATCTTTACATGACTTATTTTTACTTTATTACTTTTTAATATTTATTTTATTATCTTTACTCCTTTAATCTATGATTGTACTCTGTCTCTTTAAAGACATTGTTTTGTTTTTAAACCATTTATTTCTTTTTATAACTCTCTATACTCTTTTTTTCTCTCTCCCAAGCCTATGTACATTTATCCAACACTGTGACCCATTTAGAGGTCTTTTATGTCTGGATCTGTCCTATTATATATCTGTAATTCTCTACTGTCTTGAAGAGCTTTTAAAATGGTAAGCAGCTTGGCTGCAGCTGCTCTGGATGCTGGCTCTGCCTCTCTCCACTTTCAAAATGGTGGAGGTACCATTACTACCAGCTCTGAGACTGCCAGGTAGGAGCTGCGCTCAGCACCTTAACTCTGAGAATGAGCATGCAGCACAGAAACCCTTTCTATCTGAGTAATAGCTAAATATCAATGATTTAAATAATACAGAATTATTTAAATACAGTATTATTTAAATCATTGCTTGGCCCATTAGCTCTTGCTTCTTATTGGCTGACTCTTACATATTAATTTAACCCATTTCTATCAATCTGTATATCACCACATGGCTGTGGCTTACCAGGTAAAACTCCAGTGTCTATCTCTGTCAGCTCCATGGCTTCTCTTTAACTCTGCCTTCTTCCTTCCAGGTTATAGGCCAAGGCAGTTTATTCATTAACCAATAAAAGCAACACATAGAAAGAAGGACCTCCCACACCAGGTTTCCCTTTCCTCTTCCTGTGGAAAGACTTGAGGAGAACAGAAGGGATAGTATTTTCCTCAGTGTTATGGTCTGCGTGTGACTGTTTCCCACAGGTTCATGTATATTTTTAAATACCTGGTCCCTAGCTAGTGTTGCTATTTTGGGAGAATGTGGAACCTTTGGGATACAAGACCAAGTTGAAAGGATGAAGCTTAGGGTAGGGGGAAGGGCACTGATATTCTTACTCTTTCTTCTTCCTGGTCCTCGAGACTTGAAAGTTCTTGCCTCATGTTCCCACCACCATGATTCTGCCGTATCTTCCTCACTATGATGCAATATATTCAATATATTCCCCAATTGTGGGTCAAAATAAATACTCCTCCCTTTAAACTATGTCAAGCATTTTCTCACAGCAACAGGAAAAGGAGTCCAGAAAATTAGCCCAAGAGACGTGGTTTGTAGGCCTTGACAGATTTGCACAAGGAATGTGGAAGAGTTAGGAAGCTAGGAAAGCCCTATCCATTTCAGAGGGAAACCCCACCTCTATTCAGATAGAAGCTAAGAGCCATTCTTGTTTTACATTCTGGCAAAGAGCCTGAATGTGTTCTGCTCATGTCCTGAGAACTGAAGTGAGTCTGCGTTTAGGGGTGATGTATTATGGAAATATTTTGTTTGTAACCTAACAAATAAAGCTTGCCTGAAGATCAGAAAGCAGAGCTAGCCACTAGTTAGGCACAGAGGTTTGGAGGTCTGTACAAACAGACAGGAAGTGACATGGCTGGGCGGAGAGAGGAATATAAGGTGGGAGGAGACATGAGGTCGGGCCCCTTTTCAGCTGAGGAATTCGCAAGGTAAGAGTTGGCTATGGCTTGCTCTTTTCTCTCTCTCTCTCTCTCTCTCTGAACATTCAGCATTTGATGCAGTATCTGGCTCTGGGTTTTTATTATTAAGACCAATTAGAACTCGTGCAACAATGTATTAATATGTTTAGTGGAGGAAGGTTCAAGGCAGCACAACATCCAGGTTTATGGAGTAGCTATTGTTCAATACCCTTAGCCGTATGTACGGAGACAAAGAGCAGAACGTGGAGCAACATGATGTGAAAAAATACATAGTTTGGTAAGAAAGGAAATGAGGGCAAGTTTAAACTTGTGTAAAAAGGAAATCCGGGCAAAGAGGAAGACTGATCTTCCCCTAAGGCTGCTGGGAGTGCTGTGTGGCAGGACCCAGTGCTCTGCCAGCACACAGAGATATCCAGGCAGGCAGGCCTCCATTTACAGACAGCCTTGTAAATAACCCAAGGATTGAGAAAGGGAGCTTGTAACCAGGCAAGATGAGACAGTAAATGAGAGTGTGAGCACTGGGCAGTAATTAGTCTATTTTCTCAGATGTCCTTCTCATCCAGGAGGGTATGCCGACTTGTCTAGCTTGCTGAGACTGTCCTTCCAGTGACCCACAGAAGACTATGGAGGAGGAACCACATTGCTTCCATTAGGGAAATATTCAGACTAGGAGCAGACAACTTTTTTGTTTCATGTTACTGTTTCTCTTTTTTATTTCACATTTTAGTTGTTTAGATTTTCTTTTGCTCATTTAATTTTTTGCAATTTGTTTATATTTTTACTAAATTTACAATTTTATAGGTTAAGCTACTGTGTCTTAATTTGGACCTCTATTCAAAAAGACTTTTATGAGTGTCCCTTGTTATTCCACACCAACAAGAATCTCTAGGATATTTCTTTTTTTATAAAAAAGTAACAAAATTTATTTTTATATATTTTCTTTTTATCTAGTCTCATTCATCTATAATTGTCCTCTGCTACCTCTCATTCATACTTTACTCCCTCTCTCCTCCTTTCCCCTTACCTACCTGTTTTACTGTTAGCATATTGATATCCTTATCCCCAATCTATAGGCTGCACTTTCTCAACCAGACACAGTGTCTCATGCCTGTAATTCCAGAACCTGGAAGACCGATGATCGAAGTCCACTAGAGGCCAGTCTGGGCTACATAGTGAGTTCCGAGAGAGCTTGGCCTACAGAATGAGATATTGTCTCTAACAAACAATAATTATCATACTTATCCTAACTAGCACCCCAGCACCACTTTCCCTGAACTTTAATCGACACACAAATGGGGCACACAGATGCACAAATGTCTCCTATAGCATATGAAACTGGAAGTGCTGGGAAATGAGTAGGAATGTTGCTGTCCCTCTCCCTCCTACACTGCATCAGGAAACAATTCCCAGTGAAGCCAATGCTTAAGAAAGACTAAAACAAAGCAAACAAGTCTAAAGAGAAAATAATGGTTACAAGAAGATCAGTCCCAACAGGTGTAGAAGTCAATGCTACGAGACAAAACATGCAATGGCAGCCCCCAGAAAACATCCTCAAACCCACAGCTTGTCACTGAGACAGCTGACATGTTAGAGAGGGAGAAAAAAAAATCAGGCTTCTGCTTTAAATAGAGATTAGTGACCAAATCTAGGAGTTAAATAAGCAAAATAGCAAACTAAAAGCAATTCAGGACCTAGATGGCAGCTTCAAAAGTGTAGAAAATGGTAATTTAGGAGAGATATATGAAAATACGGAGGAAAAATCAAGGCTATTAAAACACTGACAAAGAACCAGAAGGAATATTTGGAAGGGAATCATGGTTGGGGATCGTTGGGGTTGGAGGAAAATTAGAGTGGGGGTTACTGTCATCAGAATGTACTTTATGCATGCATGAAATTGTCAAAACATAAGTTATTTTTAAAATAATCCCAAGACACAGGAGATTCACTGCTGAACTCTGGCCAACTTTTAAGGAAGACAATATTTTTTAAACCATTCCAAAAAACAGCAAAAGAATTAACACCCCAAATTCAGTTTATGAAGCCAGTATTACACTGAGATGTTTGGAGTTAAATGCCAGCTTGGTGGAATCCAGACTTGCCTGAGAAGAGGTCCTCTGGACGTGCCTATGAGTGAATGTTGTGTTAACTGAACTGGGGAGACCTGCCCAATGTGGGTAGCACCATTGTCTGGCTGGGATCCTGGACCACAGTGAGTGAGAAGGTGGCTGAATAAGAGCATGGGTTTACCGCTCTGTTCTCCTGCTTGTGAAGAGTGCTGTAAAGCCCTGTCCCATGGTCTTCCTTGTTGTGATAGACTATATCCCTAAACCACAAGCCAGAATAAACCCTTTCTTCCCGAAGTTGCCTTTGTCTGAGCATTTTATCACAGCAGAGGAAAACAAACACACAAAAAAAAACTGAGACAAGGACTGGAGAGATGGCTTAGGGGTTAAGAGCACTGACTACTCTTCCAGAGGTCCTGAGTTCAATTCCCAGCAACCACATGGTGGCTCACAGCCATCTGTAAAGAGATCTGGCGCCCTCTTCTGGCCTGCAGCAGACATGGAGGCAGAATGTTGTATACATAATAGATAGATAGATGACAGATAGATAGATAGATAGATAGATAGATAGATAGATAGATAGATAGA
>JABTXL010000186.1:12048198-12058823 GCA_025134845.1 Neodon shergylaensis
AGATAGATAGATAGATAGATAGATAGATAGATAGATAGATAGATAGATAGACTGAGACAAGCACTGATAGCAATACTGAATAAAGACCCAAAACATAAACTACAGACTAACTTACCTGATGTGTATGTATATATGCAAAAATTCTCCAGAAAAGACCTGCAATTCAAATTCAAGAACACATTTCAAAGATCCTACACTGAGCTAGACATAGAGATGTTCTTTATTTACTTTATTTACTAAGCACCAGATTAAACATGGAAACCTTTTTCCCTTGAATGTTAACCCATCTTCCCCCCATTAGTATCATATACTACTGTATAAGGCAATGTCTCATCAGTAGACTCTGGAAACTATTTTCCCTTCCAGAAGAAACCAGACTGCATTCCTTAGAACATAAGCAGGTAATGCCAAAAGTGCAAGGGCTCCAATGCAGGAAGCACAGCACACACACACACACACACACACCCCTTCTCTGCGGGCACTCTGCCTTGAAGCTTCTACCACAGCCTACATGAGAATCGCGCAGACTCCACAGGAGGTGGCATGTCATATTTTTAAATGTATGTTCTACCATGTGGGTTTTTTACCCTCCTTTCATTCAGGACCTTTGACTTATTCTCTGTGTGCCTAGATTCATTTCCAGTTCCTCTCTCTCCCTGTAGGTTCTGCCTATTCTTCCTGCCTGGCTATTGGCTGTTTAGCTTTTTATTAAACCAATCAGAGTGACACATCTTTGCACAATGTACAAATATAACATATAAGACAGATGTAATTTGTTCATTATGACCTTCTGTTATGTATAGTTTTCTTGCAAATAGACTAACTTTGTATTCATCGTGGTTGAAAAATATCCCATTGTGTATACATATCACATTTTTTAGCCATTTTGATGGACATCTGTTTTGGTTCCAGATCTTAGTTATTGTGAACTGTCACTGATGTATATCTTTGTATAGCTGACTAATGTGACAGGTCTTTGTTAATTTTTTGACAAATCTCAGAACTAAATTCCACAGCATCTATCAGCAGTATATGGAGGTTTGGGGGTTTGTTCTTTTGTCTCTATCTTTGCCAGCATTTCTGATTATTCGTTTCTTTAATGACAACCATTCTGACTACAGTGAGGTAGAATATCCATGTAGTTTTAATTTACATTCCTTCCATGGCTAGTGTGATAGCCTGGCTTTTGAGAGCTCTGGGTTTATTCCATTTGCTGATAGTTATTGGCTCCAAATGTGATAGGTACTGTTCGGATTGGGAATAAGGCTTCTGACAAGTCAGACATGATTCCTGCTCTGAACTGACAAATTTCAAAGTGGATTTCAACATTGATCATAATTGTCACACCAACAATGCCTCATGGGCATTGTTAAAACTATCTTCTTGATAAGGAAAACTGAGGAGCTGAAATACTAAATAACTTTCTCAGAATCCTAAGATCAAGAATGACAGCACGTTGGAGAAATAAATGGCTTCTGGTGTCCTTCCCCTATACACATGCAGTGAACTCCAGCACGCAGGAGCACTCTGCCCAGAGGAAGACAAAGTTCAGTAAAAAACTTACACACTGGACGAACAGGGAAAGATCTAAGTCAGACCAGGTAGAAAAATAACAAACATACTCTCTTGCAACCTCTGAGCACAACACCTTATGATTAAAAACAAAATCCGTTCCTGAGGGGAAAGGAGTATCATACTGTAATGACTCGTTCTGTCTCTTTAAGAGATAAGCCACACACACACACACACACACACACACACACACACACACACACCCCATTCCCTGAGGCAGGCAGCTCTTCTTTCTGCTTGTAGCCTGAGTCTCTTTCTTTTTCTGTACCCCTCTCAAAGAGGCAGCTTCTTTCTCTCCTCTCTCTCTCTCTCTCTCTCTCTCTCTCTCTCTCTCTCTCCCTCTCCCTCTCCCTCTCCCTCTCCCTCTCCCTCTCCCTCTCTCTCTCTCTGCTCTTTTCTCTTTTCTCTTTTCCCATTCCCTTCCATAACCTACTAAATGTCCAAGCTCACTCTCATGCTGTGCCTATCCATGTCTCTGTCTCTCACGCGACACATGATTCCCTGTCAGGGACCAGCCGCCTTTTGGGGATCTGCTACATGGTGTCCTGCATCCCTGCCTGGGACTGTGTGCTCTGGGCCCTGCTGCCTGCCCCTACTTGCCCCCACATGAGGACCTGCAGTGTTTCTGCCACTGCAGCCTCCAGGGTTTCCCGCAGCATATTTTAATTAGTCCAACCCTCTAGGAGGGACCAAGGCATGTGACTTCCCTTTAGCCAACTTTGCCAATCTGGATTAATGCCTGCTGGCATAAAGTAAAGACAGGTTTGCCAATCTGGATTAATGCTTGCTGGCATAAGGTAAAGACAGGTACATCTCTGTGAGTTTGAGAACAGTCTGTCATATATAATACGTTCCAAGACAGCCAGGGTTACACAGTGAGATCCTGTCTCAAAACAACAAAAGAAGGGGTGCACCCACACACTGAGAAAATGGGGATGTTCTATCGGGAACTCACCAAGGCCAGCTGGCCCGGGTCTGAAAAAGCATGGGATAAAACCGGACTCGCTGAACACAGCAGACAATGAGGGCTACTGAGAACTCAAGAACAATGGCAATGGGTTTTTTTTTAATTTATTTATTAAAGATTTCTGACTCTTCCCCTCCACCGCCTCCCATTTCCCTCCCCCAATCAAGTACCCCTCCCTGTTTAGCCCAAAGAGCAATCAGGTTTCCCTGCCCTGTGGGAAGTCCAAGGACCACCCACCTCCATCCAGGTCTAGTAAGGTGAGCATCCAAACTGCCTAGGCTCCCACAAAGCCAGTTCGTGCAGTAGGATCAAAATCCTCATTGTCCACTATGTTCAGCGAGTCCGGTTTTATCCCAGGCTTTTTCAGAGGCAATGGGTTTTTGGGAGAGAGAAAAAAAGAGTACAGACAGTCATACATTAAATGAGTAAATATAATAAAGATAAATATTAAAAAGTAATAGAGTTAAAAATAAGTCATGTAAACATGAAAAATATACAGAGTCTGGATTGTGTTTATTATTGTGTGTTCTTCTAATTTTTGACTGTGAGTGAGCTAACTACAAAGCTGTTAAGCTAAACCAACATATATATTTTAAAGGTATCTTGATTTCAAAATTTGAGCTTAAGGATATATTACTTTGGAAAATAGGTTCTGCTTTATTTTCCACAAAAGATGAGAACCTGTGGATTCCTTCCAGGCTAATGTGATTTTATGGTACAAGATCACTTCCAAAAAATCTCCATGAACCCTAAAATTACTTTGCCCAACAAATAACAGAAAGCAGTTTGGAAAAAAATGCCCAAATTCCCAAAATGATTCTTTATAAATGTTTGTTTTCATTTAAAGGGGGTTGATTATAAGTGTTAATGGTAACAGTCAATTTCTAAAAAAAAATAAGGAAGATATAATATAGAGATGAATACTTTACATTGATATATATCTTGGTCCACTGATACAAATTTAAAGTTGATTTTGTGTATTTATACTCTTTTTAAGATATTATGTTTATGCAGTTCATTTAAAATTTATTTAATGAATAATTAATAAATACAGACTAATAGATAGTCATTTGTAATAGTCAAATTTGTGGTCATGTCAGTTAAGTTTTCTAGATATACAGAGGTTTATTTCAGTTAAATAGAAAATCTTCAACACTTCAGAAACCTACAGATTATGGCATTTAAAAGGTTTTAAGAAATTAGACTTCTCTAAACAGTGAGACATATCTGTTTGGGGCAGCACAAATTACTTCAGAGAGGGTGATGGGCATTGAAGAAACTTGCTATGAAATTTAACTCCAATGAGACAAGGATAGCCATTTGTGCAAGAAACTGCTCTTGCCTGGATTGCTTGATGGTATGTTGTATGGACTAGACATACAGGATCCATAGAAAAATGACTGTTGAACTTGCCAAAAGAAGATGAAACAGTCCTTCAGTGTTCCTGCTCCATTAAAGAAACTGCCAGACATTCTGAAGGACACAGAAGAAAGTTATTGACAATCTACCAATATAGGCAAACTTTCTGCTTTATGGAAAAGTCTGCTGGATACTATGGACCTGTAGGCTGAAGATGGTTGTTGACCAAGGTTTCTATCCAGCCTAGTACCACAGCTGTTCAGCCCCAAAGAAACACACAGAGGTCTACATTAATTATAAACTGGTTGACCTATTTTCTCAGGCTTCTTATAACTCTTGTAACTTATATTAGTCCATTATTCTTGTCTGTGTTAGCCATGTGGCTTGGTACCTTTTCCAGTGATGAATTCTCATCTTGCTTCCTCTGCATTTGGGTGATGATTGCAAACTGAATCTTTCCTCTTCCCAGAATTCTCCTGTTATCATTGCCCCGCCTCTACATCCAGCCTGGTCACCCTGCCTATACTTCCTGCCTGGCTACTGGCCAATCAGCATTTTATTAAACAAGTATAAGAAACAAATTTTTACAGGGTAAAACCATTGTCCCACAGCACTTCCGACAACCCTTCTTTCAAAACAAGAACTCTTGAGTTGAATCTCTTTTGGTTAGCTTTCTTCCTGACCATTATCCATACAACTTGTAACCAACACTCTAAACAAAGAAAAGTATCCATAATCCATTTTTTGGGAATGCAGGCATAGTTTTCCAGGCTACTTCCTGATGATTGGGGGTGCTGATAATCTTACAGGGACCTAAAATAATTTAGAATTACAGTCAAGTCCTGAGTAGAAAATTCTGAGGCTTGATCATCTCAGCTAGCAGTTTTGAAACTTTTCTGGATGTAAAATTCAGAGGAAACTCCAACAGAGGTCCTTTGAAAAGTTGGATCATCTAGGCCATCTGCTCCTATCAGAGATTTCTCAGGGGGTCTTCTTTAAACAAACCTGATTTTTCTTATCCAAGAATGAATCCACAGCCTCTCATATCCTATGGAAACAAAAACAAAACCTCTTCTCCAAAGTAACATATCATTTGACTTAAATTTTCAAGTCAAAGCATTTTTAAAAATATATATATTGTATTAATCCAGGAGCATTTATAATCAAATGTCTTTTAGCACCTTTGTTTCTTCCTAAGCAGTCATACAATTAAGACAGCACAATAATATACAGTATCCAGACTTTCTGTGTATTTTTCATCTTTGTGTGGCTTTATTTAAAACTCTATTTCTTTTATTTTTATTTTTAATTTTTGGTTGTGTGTTTTTTTAAGACTGGGTTTCTCTGTGCTTCTTTGGCTGTACTGGCACTCATTCTGTAGACCAGGTTGTCCTTGAACTCACAGAGATCCATTTGCATCTGCCTCCAAAGTATTGGGATTAAAGGTGTGTGCCACCGCACCTTGAACTCACAGAGATCTCCCTGCCTCTGCCTCTCAAGTGTTGGGATTAAAGGTGTGTGCCACCATTGCTCAGTCTGTAGAGCTTGAGACTCTTAATCTCAGGGTTGTGGGTTTGAGCCCATGTTAGGCACCAGATGATGGCAGAAGATATAAAATATTCCCACACTGTTCAGAATTATGTATAATAAAGGGTTATTTATTTAAGGGAGACTCACAGATTACTGTCCTATATCACTGCTCTCTGCATGAACAGGGGACAGGAACCAAATCTAGCAACTGGAAGTGAGAACCAGAAGCGAGAGAGTGAGCACATGTTTTACAGCTGCTTTTATATTATAAGAGACCACGCACAAGTGTGGCACCTTAAAGGCTATTGGCTGAAGGAGCTGAAGGAGCTCCTGCAGCAGATGGGTGCTCCAACATCACAGAAGAACTTTGGGTGACTGTCCAGGCAGCAATATTTCTCTGTCAATTCTAGAGTTTTGGAAGTTGCTTACAATGCACTTCCTGTTATCTTAGGTAATGTTCCTTTTGGGATCTTAGATGAAGTTAAAGAATAAATAGTTATAATTATAGTTTTTCTTAGCTATGATAAAAATAAAGTAGATATACATATTGTAATTGTAATTCTTGTTGATACCTGTTTTGTTAAATGTAATTTTACTATGTTAAAGTTAAAACCTTCCTTTTAATTAATACAGAAAAGGGGAAATGATGTGAGATTCACCTCTGTATGCTATGAATATGTTTTATTACCATTGGTTATTAAAGAAGCTGTTTCAATCAAGGACTTAGTAGAGTAAATCCATGTGGGAAATCTGAACATAGATAGATAGATAGATAGATGATAGATAGATAGATAGATAGATAGATAGATAGATAGATAGATAGCAGAATTAGAAAGACACCATGTAGCTGCTGAAGGAGACAGACACCAGAATCTTACCAGTAAGCCACAGCCTCATGGTGATACATAGATTAATAGAAAAGGGTTAGTTTAAGATGTAAGAGCTAGCTAGAAATATGCCTGAGTCATTGGCCAAGAAGTATTGTAATTAATATTGTTTCTATGATTGTTTGGATCTGGGTGGCTAGGAAATGAATAAGGAATCTCCATTTATATACCTCTGTCTAGATTAAGCAATATTTATTTAATAAAATGTTAAAGCTACATTTCTATGTGTTTATATGTAAAAAAAAAACATCATGCTGGCATCTGATCTTTGTAATTTAAGAGTCACCCAGGTGGTACTGGTTTTACAAGCATTAAGGGTTTAATAGGAAGCACCTGAGGTTTTGTACTGTATGACAGTACTGGACTTCATGAAGAGATCCCAGTAGAAGCTATTGATGAAAATACAGCTCAATTGCAATAAACCCAATGATTTTGGAAATACTAGTGCCATATGATGTCTAGCCACCAAAAACAGCAGCCACAATAAAATAGAACCAAGTAGCAGCCTAGAAGGCACACTATATATGCTGCAGAGGGACAGGTAACCCAAACTCATTAGGTAAATCCACAGGATCATGGAAAAATCCCAGATGTTGAGCATTGAATTCATTTCACTTGTTTGAATTTGACCTTGCCTTGTCCAGATTATGATTGTACCCTGTTTTACTCTTGAGAGTTATAACAGGGACCCTGTCTCTCAGACATTAGCACAACTGAGTCCAAGATGAAAGTACCATTCAGCGTATAAAACTCAGGATGTAAACTGCATCACCAGCCAAAACAAAATAAAAAGACTAAAGTGTTAAAGTCACAGAAACAAAATACCAGAAACTAGGATGTTCCTAGTTAAGTCAAGACAATGACTTAAGCAGTCTGGAAAAGAACCTAAATATTTCTCCTTATCTAAGGCTTATTTAGGCTAACAAAGTCTAACTTAAGAATGCATGTCTGACCTTTCTGTCTTTGCTAGCTTTGTTAAACTTCAATTATTTTGATAAATGTTATGAAATGGTCCGCTATGAAAAGACCAGGAAAATAAAGTTGCCTGTCTCCCTATGGGCTGCATTTATGATTTAAAGTTTTATTTTAATACCAAAAGAGCTTAAATTCAAAATTATAATTTTAAAGACTAAACTTAAAAGGGATAAAAATGCAAATCCTAATCTTGTACAAAGCCACTAACTTGTAAACTGTTAAAGAGGAGTAAGACATGTAAGTTAATAGTAACTTATAAATGGCCAAATTCTTTAATATGTTCAGAACTATAGGCACATTGCTTTGAGGAAGGACCAAGGCACTCCCTACTATATCTAGGCTGAGTAAGTATCTCTCCAAAGAGAACAGATTCCAAAAAGTCAGTACAAGCAGTAGGGATAAATTCTGGTCCCACTGCCAGTGGCCCCACAGTCTGCCCCAGACATACAACTGTTACCCACATTCAAAGGGCCTAGTTTGGCCCTTGGCTGTTTCGTTCTCTGTCTGGCCAGAATTAGTGAGCTCCCATTAGCCCAGGTAAGCTGTGTCAGTCGGTATCCCCATCATGGTGTTGACCTCTTTGCTCATATTCTCACTCCTCCCACTCTTCCACTGGACTTTGGAGTTCAGCCCAGTGCTCTGCTGTGGATTTCTGCTTCTGCTTCCGTCAGTTGCTGGATGAAGGTTTTATGGTAACATTTAAGATAGTCATCAATTGAATTACAGGGCAAGGCCAGTTCAGGCACCCTCACTACTATTACTTAGGGTCTTAGCTGGGGTCATCCTTGTGGATTCCTGAGAATCTCTTTAGTGACAGGTTTCTTGCTAGCCCCATAATAGCTCCTTCAATCAAAATATTTTTTTCCTTGTTCTGTTTCTGACATTCCCCCACCCCGTCCATCCCATTCCCTCAAGTTCTCCTCCTCCTCCTCTTCCTCTTCTCTTCCCCTCCCACTCTTCCTCCCCCCACATCCCCATGCTCCTAATTTTCTCAGGAGAGCTTGTCTATTTCTGCTTCCCATGGGATCTATGTATGTTTCTCTTAGGGTTATCCTTGTTACTTAGCTTCTCTGGACTATAGGCTGCTTATCTTTTGCTTTACAGCTAGTATCCACTTATGAGTGAGTACATACCATTCTCATCTTTCTGGGTCTGAGTTACCTCACTTAGGATGGTTTTTTTTTCTTTTTTTTACCGGTGAGTAGTACTCTGTTGTGTAAATGAATCATGTTTTCTTTATCCATTCTTCAGTTGAGGAGCATCTAGGTTGTTTCCAGGTTCTGGTTATTACAAATAATGTTGCTATGAACATAGTTGAACAAAGGCCCTTGTAGTATGATTGAGCATCTTTTGGGTATATGCCCAAGAGTGATATTACTGGATTTTGAGGTAGGTTGAATCCCAATTTTCTGAGAAAGTGCCACACTGATTTCCAGAGTGGTTATTCAAGTTTGCATTCCCACCATCAATGGAGGGGTGTTCTCCTTACTCCACATCCTCTTCAGCATAAGTTATTATTGGTATTTTTTTATCTTAGCCATTCTGACAGGTATAAGATGGTATCTCGGAGTCCTTATGATTTGCATTTCCCTGATGGCTGAGGATTTTGAACATATCCTTAAGTGTCTGTCAGCCATTTGAGATTCTTTTGTTAAGAATTCTCTGTTTAGATATATGCCCCAATTTTAAATTGAATCATTTGATAGTTTAACGTCTAATTTTTTGTTCTTTATTTATTTTAGAGATCAGTCCTCTGACTGATATATGGTTTTTTGAAGATATTTGCCAATTCATTAGGTTGCCTTTTTGTCTTGTTGACTATGTCCTTTGCTTCCAGAAGCTTGTTGCTCTCAGTGTCTGTGCTACTGGTGTTATATGTAAGAAGTGATCTCCTATGCCAATGCTTTGAAGGCTCCTTCCCACTTTCTCTTCTACCAGGTTCAGTGTGGTCACATTTATATTGAGGTCTTTAATCCATTTGGACTTGAGTTTTATGTGTGGAGATAGATATGAATTATTTTCATTCTTCTATATGTTGACATCCAGTTATGCCAACATTTGTTGAATATGCATTCTTTCTTCCATTGTATAATTTTAGCTTTTTGTCAAAAATCAGGTGTTCACAGGTATGTGGATTAATATCTGGGTCTTTGATTCAATTCCAATGGTCAACGTGTCTGTTTTTATGCCAATAACAGGCTGTTTCAGTGCTGTAGCTCTATAATAGAGCTTGATGTCAGGAATTGTGATGCCTCTGGAAGTTCCTTTATTGTACAGGATTGTTTTGGCTATCCTGGGCTTTTTGTTTTTCCATATGAAGTTGAATATTGTTCTTTCAGGGTTTGTGAAGAATTGTGTTGGGATTTTGATGGGAATTGCATTGAATCTATAGATTGCTTTTGGTAGGATTGCCATTTTTATTGTGTTGATCTTACCTATCTAAGAGCAAGGGAGATCCTTCCATTTTCTAGTATCTTCTTCAATTTCTTTCTACAAAGACTTAAAGTTCTTGTCAATAAGGTCGTTCCCTTCCTTGGTTAGTGTTACCCCAAAATATTTTCTGTTATTTGTGGCTATTGTGAAGGGTGATGTTTCACTTGTTTCTTTCTCAGCTTCTTTACCATTTCTATATAGGAGAGCTACTGATTTTTTTTTTAGTTGATCTTGCATCCTGCCACATTACTGAAGGTATTTATCAGCTGTAGGAGTTCCCTGGTAGAGTTTTGGGGATCACTTATATATACTATCATATCATCTGCAAATCACAAGAGTTTGACTTCTTCCTTTCCAATTTGTATCCTCTAGATCTCCTTTTGTAATCTTATTGCTCTAGCTAAAACTTCAACATCTATGTTAAATAGATATGGAGAGAATTGAAGCCTTGCCTTGTTCCTGATTTTAGTGGAATTGCTTTGAGTTTCTCTCCTTTTAATTTGATGTTGGTTGTCAGCTTGCTGTATTGCTTTTATTATGTTTAGATACATTCCACGTATCCTTGATCTCTCCAAGACATTTATCATAAAGTGATGTTAGATTTTGTCAAATCCTTTTTCAGCATCTAATGAGATGATCGTATTTTTTTTTCTTTCAGTTTATTTATATGGTGGATTACATTGATAGATTTTCATATGTTGAACCACCCCTGTATCTCTAGGATGAAGATTAATTGATCATGGTAGATGATTTTTTGATGTGTTCTTGGATTTAGTTTGCCAGTATT
Organism: Neodon shergylaensis; assembly: GCA_025134845.1. Taxonomy (NCBI): domain Eukaryota; kingdom Metazoa; phylum Chordata; class Mammalia; order Rodentia; family Cricetidae; genus Neodon; species Neodon shergylaensis. The sequence continues at coordinate 12,058,709 of JABTXL010000186.1, forward strand.
TTATTGAGTATTTTTACATCAAAATTCATGAGGTAGCCTTTTGTCCCCGGAGCTGCGGCCTTCTGGATGGGTGAGTGTGTGTGATCCAGGGGCAGTCTGTCCCAGGGGAGAGCAC
>JABTXL010000186.1:12058833-12101861 GCA_025134845.1 Neodon shergylaensis
CCCAGGCAGAGCAGTGAGTGCCTGCCTGCCGGGCAGGACTCAAGGTCGACAGTAAGGGAGCCCAGCACCCCCACCTTTGATCCCGGCTCTCCTGTGCTCTCCTGGACCCCGCCCCGCCTGACACTTTCTCCCTTTTGTCCCCGGAGCTGCGGCCTTCTGGATGGGTGAGTGTGTGTGATCCAGGGGCAGTCTGTCCCAGGGGAGAGCACAACCCCCCCTCCCCCTGCTCCTTTGGCAGGGCCTTCTTTCTTACTCACTACTCAGCCCCCCAGCACCCTTCCCCCAACCCTGCCCTGCTGTAAGCTAGGATCGGTGCTCCACAACAGTTTTGAGCTCCTGCACTAAGGCTACCCAGGCAGAGCGGTGAGTGCCTGCCTGCCGGGCAGGATTCAAGGTCCACAGAAAGGGAGCCAGGCACCTCCAGCTTGTGCTCCAGGCTCTCCTGTGCTCTCCTGGACCCCGCCCCGCCTGCCACTTCCTTCCTTTTGTCCCCGGAGCATTGAGCCACCAGGAGGCCCGGTTTAGGTGCTGAGAAGTGCCATCTGGAAGGCCTGCCTGCAGCAAGCAAGGCAGGCCCTTTGTTTACGAGCTACCCAAGCAGCACAAGCAGCAGGGAGACCCATTCCCGGCACCAGGAGAGTCATCACTGGGGAACTGGGAGAGCCATCACTGGGGAGTGACATCACTGAGAAGGTACAACAGTGGGCAAGGAGATCTGATCCTGTAAAAGAAGATCCATTGAGGAGCATTCGGAGGAAGAGATGGGCAGGCGCCAATGCAAGAATTCACCCAGCAATCTGAAGAACAACATGAAACCACCAGAACCCAGCGACCTCACAACAGGAGGTCAGGAACACCCTAACCAAGAAGAAGCAGAAAAATTTGACTTTATGAAAGTGATTGACGCCCTTAAACAGCATGTAAAAAATGCCCTGGCAGAAATGGATGAGAAGTATAACAGAAAGTTTGAAGAATTGAATAAATCAGTGAATGATACCCTAGGAAACCAAGGAAAAACAATCAAACAGATAATGGAAACAGTTCAAGACTTGAAAACTGAAATGGAGGCAAAGAAGAAAACACAATCAGAGGGCCGGCTGGACATGGAAAAATTAGGTAAACGAATAGAGACTACAGAAACAAGCATAACCAGCAGAATACAAGAGATAGAAGAAAGAATCTCAGATGCTGAAGATAACATAGAGAAAATGAACGCAATGATCAAAGAAAACAGCAAGTCCAACAAGTTCTCATCACAAAACATTCAGGAAATATGGGACACAATAAAAAGACCAAACCTAAGAATAATTGGAGTAGAAGAAGGAGAAGAAGTGCAACTCAACGGTCCAGAAAATATATTTAATAAAATTATAGAAGAAAACTTTCCCAACCTAAAGAAGGATGTACCTATGAAGGTCCAAGAAGCATACAGAACTCCGAATAGGCTGGATCAAAAAAAAACATCCCCTCGCCATATAATAATCAAAACACAAAGCATTCAGAATAAAGAAAGAATATTAAGAGCCGCAAAGGAAAAAGGCCAACTTACTTATAAAGGCAAACCTATCAGACTTACACCGGACTTCTCTATGGAAACCATGAAAGCCAGAAGGTCCTGGATAGATGTACTACAAAAGCTAAGAGACCATGGATGCAAGCCCAGACTTCTATACCCGGCCAAGCTTTCGTTCACTATAAATGGAGAAAACAAAATTTTCCAGGATAAAAACAAATTTAAACAATACGTTGCCACAAATCCAGCCTTACAGAAAATAATAGAAGGAAAATCACTAACCAAGGAGCCCAACAATGACCACAATAACTCAGACATCTAGAGACCCTTCACCAGCGCAACCCAAAGAAGGGAAACACACAAACTCTACTACTAAAAAAGTGACCGGAGTTAACAACCACTGGTCATTAATATCACTTAATGTCAATGGGCTCAACTCACCTATAAAAAGGCACAGACTGAGAGATTGGATACGAAAACAGGATCCAACATTCTGCTGTTTACAAGAAACACATATCAAACACAAAGACAGGCACCTACTCAGAGTAAAGGGATGGGAAAAGGCTTATCAAGCAAATGGACCTAAGAAACAAGCAGGTGTGGCCATACTAATTTCTAACAAAGTTGACTTCAAACTTAAATCAATCAGAAAAGATCGAGAGGGACATTTTATACTCATAACAGGAACAATTCAACAGGATGAAGTCTCAATCCTAAATATCTATGCCCCTAATTTAAAAGCACCCACGTACGTAAAAGAAACATTACTAAAACTCAAAGCAGCCATCAAACCGCACACACTAATAGTAGGAGACTTCAACACTCCTCTCTCACCAATGGACAGGTCAATCAGACAGAAACCTAACAGAGAAATTAGAGAATTAAATGAGGTAATGAATGAATTGGACTTAACAGACATCTATAGAATATTCCACCCAAATAGGAAAGAATATACCTTCTTCTCTGCAGCTCATGGAACCTTCTCGAAAATTGACCACATACTCGGTAACAAAGCAAACTTCCACAGTTACAAAAAAATATTAGTAACCACATGTGTCTTATCAGATCACCATGGACTAAAGTTAGAATTCAACAACAATGCTAACCTCAGAAGGCCTACAAACTCATGGAAACTGAACAGTCAACTACTGAACCACACCTGGATTAAGGAAGAAATAAAGAGAGAAATTAAAGACTTCCTTGAATTCAATGAAAATAAAGAAACAACATACTCAAACTTATGGGACACTATGAAAGCAGTCCTAAGAGGAAAGTTCATAGCACTAAGTGCCCACTTAAGGGAAACAGAGAAAGCACACATTGGAGACTTAACAGCCCACCTGAAAGCTCTAGAAAAAAAAGAAGCAGACTCACCTAGGAGGAGTAGAAGACTGGAAATAATCAAACTAAGGGCAGAAATCAACAAAATAGAAACGCAGAAAACAATCCAAAGAATCAATGAAACAAAAAGTTGGTTCCTGGAGAAAATCAACAAGATTGATAAACCCCTATCCAAACTAATTAAACGGCAGAGAGAGAATATGCAAATTAATAAGATCAGAAATGAAAAGGGGGACATAACCACAGACACAGAGGAAATTCAGAGAATCATTAGATCCTACTACAAAAGCCTGTATGCCACAAAACTGGAAAATGTAAAAGAAATGGACACTTTTTTAGATAAATACCATTTACCAAAGTTAAACCAGGACCAGGTGAACAATCTAAATAGACCTGTTAGTCGCGAAGAATTAGAAGCTGTTATCAAAAACCTCCCTACCAAAAAGAGCCCAGGACAAGATGGCTTCAATGCGGAATTCTACCAGAACTTCCAGGAAGACCTAATACCTATACTCCTTAATGTATTTCACAATATAGAAACAGAAGAGTCATTACCAAATTCCTTTTATGAAGCTACGGTTACTCTGATACCAAAACCACACAAAGACTCTACCAGGAAAGAGAATTACAGGCCAATCTCACTCATGAACATTGACGCAAAAATCCTCAACAAAATACTGGCAAACCGAATCCAAGAACACATTAGAAAAATTATCCATTATGATCAAGTAGGCTTTATCCCAGAGATGCAGGGCTGGTTCAACATACGAAAATCTATCAATGCAATTCATCATATAAATAAACTGAAAGAAAAAAACCATATGATCATTTCATTAGATGCTGAAAAAGCATTTGACAAAATTCAACATCCCTTTATGATAAAAGTCTTGGAGAGATTAGGGATACAAGGGTCATACCTAAATATAATAAAAGCTATATACAGCAAGCCGACAGCTAACATCAAATTAAACGGAGAGAAACTCAAAGCCATCCCACTTAACTCAGGAACACGACAAGGCTGTCCACTCTCGCCATATCTCTTCAATATAGTGCTTGAAGTTCTAGCAATAGCAATAAGACAACATCAGGGGATCAAGGGGATTCGAATTGGAAAAGAAGAAGTTAAACTTTCGTTATTTGCAGATGATATGATAGTGTACATAAGCGACCCCAAAAACTCCACCAAAGAACTCCTACAACTGATAAACACCTTTAGTAATGTGGCAGGATACAAGATCAACTCCAAAAAATCAGTCGCCCTCTTATACACAAAGGATATGGAAGCAGATAGGGAAATCAGAGAAGCTTCACCTTTCACGATAGCCACAAACAGCATAAAATATCTTGGGATAACTCTAACCAAGGAAGTGAAAGACCTATATGACAAGAACTTTAAGGCATTGAAGAAAGAAATTGAAGAGGATACCAGAAAATGGAAGGACGTCCCTTGCTCTTGGATTGGGAGGATCAACATAGTAAAAATGGCAATTCTACCAAAGGCAATTTATAGATTCAATGCAATCCCCATCAAGATCCCAGCAAAATTCTTCAACAATAATCAACTTTATATGGAAAAACAAAAAACCCAGGATAGCCAAAACAATCCTATACAATAAAGGATCTTCTGGAGGCATTACCATCCCTGACTTCAAACTCTATTACAGAGCTACAGTAATGAAAACAGTGTGGTACTGGCATAAAAACAGAGAAGTTGATCAATGGAATCGCATAGAAGACCCAAATTTTAACCCACAAACCTATGATCACCTCATTTTCGATAAAGGAGCTAAAAGTATACAATGGAGGAAAGAAAGCATCTTCAACAAATGGTGCTGGCACAACTGGATATCAACCTGTAGAAGAATGAAAATAGACCCATATCTATCACCTTGCACAAAACTCAAGTCCAAATGGATCAAAGACCTCAATATTAGTCAGAACACACTGAACCTGATAGAAGAGAAAGTGGGAAGCACCCTACAACAAATGGGCACAGGAGATTGCTTTCTATGTATAACCCCAGCAGCACAGACATTAAGGGCAGCATTGAATAAATGGGACCTACTAAAACTGAGAAGCTTCTGTAAAGCAAAGGACACTGTCACTAAGACAAAAAGGCAACCTACTGACTGGGAGAAGATCTTCACCAACGCTGCAACAGACAAAGGTCTGATCTCCAAAATTTATAGAGAACTCAAGAAACTAGACTTCAAAATGCTAATTAACCCAATTAAAAAATGGGGCACTGAACTGAACAGAGAATTCTCAACAGAAGAAGTTCAAATGGCCAAAAGACACTTAAGGTCATGCTCAACCTCCTTAGCGATTAGGGAGATGCAAATCAAAACAACTTTGAGATATCATCTTACACCTGCCAGAATGGCTAAAATCAAAAACACCAATGATAGCCTTTGCTGGAGAGGCTGTGGAGGAAGGGGTACCCTCATCCATTGCTGGTGGGAATGTAATCTTGTGCAACCACTTTGGAAATCAGTGTTTCGGTTTCTCAGGAAATTCGGGATCAACCTACCCCTGGACCCAGCAATACCACTGTTGGGAATATACCCAAGAGATGCCCTATCACATGACAAAAGCATTTGTTCAACTATGTTCATAGCAGTATTATTTGTAATAGCCAGAACCTGGAAACAACCTAGATGCCCTTCAACGGAAGAATGGATGAAGAAAGTGTGGAATATATACACATTAGAGTACTACGCTGTGGTAAAAAACAATGACTTCTCGAATTTTGCATGCAAATGGATGGAAATAGAAAACACTATCCTGAGTGAGGTAACCCAGGCCCAAAAAGATGAACATGGGATGTACTCACTCATAATTGGTTTCTAGCCATAAATAATGGTCACGGAGTATATATTTGGTGAACCTAAAGAAGCTAAATAAGAAGGCGAACTCAAGGAAAAACATATAATTATCCTCTTGGCTATGGGAAGTAGACAAAATTGCCGGGTAGAAGATTTGGGATCTTGGGGGTGGGGTGGGATGGGATTATCGGGGGATGGGGAGAGAAAAGGGAGAAGGGGAGGATGAGGGAAACTTGGGGAAACAGGTTGATTGGGATAAAGGAAGGTTGGATAGGGGAGCACGGAAGCACAATTCTTAGTTAAGGGAGCCACCTTAGGGTTGGCAAGAGTCTTGAACCTAGAGTGGCTCCCAGGAACCCAAGGCGAGGTCCCCAGTTAGTTCCTTGGGCAGCTGAGGATAGGGAACCCGAAATGACCCTATCCTATAACAATGCTGACGAATATCTTGCATATCACCATAGAACCTTCATCTGGGGATGGATGGAGATAGTCACCGAGACCCACACTGGAGCACCGGACTGAGCTCCCAAGTTCCCATCGAGGAGTGGAAGGAGGGAGAGCATGAGCGAGGAAGTCAGGACCACGAGGGGTGCACCCAACCACTGAGACAGTGTGGCTGATCTATTGGGAGCTCACCAAGGCCAGATGGAATGAGACCGAAGAAGCATGGGATAAAACCGGACTCTCTGATCATGGCGAACAATGGGGGCTGATGAGAAGCCAAGGACAATGGCCCTGGGTTTTGATCCTACTCCAAGTTCTGGCTTTGTGGGAGCCTAGCCAGTTTGGATGTTCACCTTCCTAGACATGGACGAAGGGGGGAGCACCTTGGACTTTCCACAGGGCAGGGAACCCTGACTGCTCCTTGGACTGGAGAGGGAGGGGGAGAGGAGTGGGGGGAGGGGGAGAAGGGTGGAAGGAGGGGGAGGGAAATGGGAGGCGGGGAGGCGGGGGAAACGTTTTTTTTTTTTCTCAATAAAAAATTAATTAAAAAAAATTCATGAGGTAGATTAATCTGTAATTCTCTTTCTTGGTTGAGTCTTTGTTTGGTTTTGGTATCAGAGTAACTGTAGCCTTATAAAAAGATTTTGGTAATGTTCCTTCTGTTTCTATTGTGTGGAACAATTTGAGGAGTATATTAGCTCTACTTTGAAGTTCTGGTAGAATTCTGCACTAAAACTAGCCAGTACTGGGCTCTTTTTGGTTTGGAGGCTTTTGATGTCTGCTTCTATTTCCTTGCAGGTATGGGGCTATTTAACTTGATCACCTGGTCTTGATTTAATTTTTGTATGTGGTATCTATCCAGAAAATTGTCCATTTCTTTTACATTTTCCAATTTTGTGGAGTACAGGTTTTTGTAGTATGATCTAATGATTCCCTGGATTTCCTCAGTGTCTGTTGTAATATCCCCTTTCCCATTTCTGATTTTGTTAATTTGGATGGTCTCTCTCTCTCTCTCTGCCTTTTGATTAGTTTGGATAAGAGTTTGTCTCTTATTGATTTTTTCAAAGACCCAGCTCTATAGGAAAAAGATGGCTTCATAAAAAATTATACTTTCAATGCTAACCAATCAGATGTAATTAGAGAGAACCTAGCCATGATACAAATTTTGCCTCCTGCCAGATAAAGAATGCTAAGATACTTGGACTATAGAACAGATAGAAATGACCATTCCCTAGCAAGGATTTGAAAGGGACTATAAGACGGGGTGGGGGTGATGGACCAGCCTGACTTCATCTTAATATCAATAGACATCTTTTTATAAGGTCAAAATAAGTTCATTCCTGTTTTTATAAAACTTAAGTTTGAGCACATGTCTTGACCAGTTTTCTGGGATTTCAGATTTCCACACATTATAGATGTTCTGCCAAATAATTTTGAGATGTTCCGTCAAGTTCTTGCATAACCAAAAATGCTTGTAAATGTCCTGGCCTTGCAGTGTGTGTGGGGGGCTGTATAAACCTCCCTTTCCCTTGTGTTCCATGCTTTTCTCTCAAACCCTGCTTTGGGGAGATAGCTCTGTCTGACAGAAAATAAAGCTCGCTTAATTTGACCAAAAATTTGGGCAATGGTCTTAAGTCTCATTCTGTGGGATTAACCGAACAAAATCCTCTCATTTTCAGAAAATTTAGACTCAGACAAATATCACATTCTCATTTCTGGTTTACACACATACACACACCAATTAGAAACAACATTTCAAAATAACTCTCCCCACTAGCAAGTCTTTCTGCTCTTTCAAAGCAACTCCAAGATAACAAGAATCATACAGCCAAAATAAATAATTAAAATAATTACAATGATATTAGAGAAGTTGTGAAATGCATCTAAAACATTAATTAGAGGAAATTTCATAGCCTTAAATGCTTAATAAGATGAAAGAGTAAACAAATACATCAACTGATTTCAAGAGGCTAGAATAACAAATGAAAGGAAACAAGCTTAAGAAAGAGTTAAAGGCAAAACTTAAGGAATTTATGTACTGTGTCTTTCTCAGCATGGTCCTGAAACCCTGACAGGGGAATGAAGAAAGGACAGACATATAGACACATGTACAGAAGGCTGGCATGAGGGTGGTGGTCTGTGCTTGCTCTGACAGAGCAGCAGCAACACAGTGAAGAGCCAGGAACCTTGGCGCTTTTATTGTCTTTGCATACACTGCCATTATTCCCACTTGTACCAGAGGAAGGCTTTGCTGTCACCATGAACCTGACTCCAGGGAGCTGGAGAGGGACTGGGAGGAAACTTAGCCACTCCTGTGTATTTGAGGGATTGGGGTCTTGACATGGTTGTGCCTATGTCAAACAATACACATTGGCTCAGGACCTCATCTGCTCCTTTACCTATTCCCTCATGGCTTCCTCTGTTCCTCACAGTAAATAAGCAAGGAATTAGTAGCTTGAAGTGATATTTCATTTGTATTTTAATAAATAAAGCTTGCCTGAATGTCAGTGCACAGCAGTCACACTGGTCAGCCATACAGGCCAGGCAGTGGTGGCACACACCTTTAATGCCAGCAGCCACACTAGTTAGCCATAGAATAGGTGATGGTGGTGCACGCCTTTAATGCCAGCACTAGAGAGGAATATAAGGCAAGATGAGATGAGACCTCCCTCTCTTTCAGTCTGAAGATGTCAGGGAGGTAAGAACTCTCTAGTTGCTTGGCTGCTTTGCTTCTCCAATCTTCACATTGAACCCCAATATCTGCCTCTGGGTTTTTATTATTTGTGTTACATTTAGTCCCCAATGTTTAGGGTATGACTTCACGAAAAAACTTTTTGTCTATGACTTTTTAGCCACCTGCACAGGCTGGAGGTACATGTGGGACTTTAGTCTAGATTTTTTTTTTTTTTTTTTTTTTTTGCCCAAGCCTCTGAGCAAGTTTGGGATTTTTCTGTTGTAGCCCTTCTGAAACAGTCTCAAGTTGCCACCCAAACTCCAGAAGTACCTGGAGTCCAAACGTCATAGGATTTACCAGCCCCAGATTGGCTAGTTCTACCTGCAGGCAGCCCCCCACCATGCCAGGCCTACTTAGTCTTATTCCCTAGGGAAAGGTGAGTGCACTATCGACCCATTCCATAGTCCCATGATGCAGACGCCATAGAAAGTCAAGTCAAAGCAGGAACTCAGTTTGTTACTGTGAGTGTCAGTTTATATAGGTTAAGTGACATCATGTCATGCGGGGTACCTCCATCCAATGACAGACAGCCAAGCCCTCACTCTGGTTGGAGGGGCATCTACCTAGATTTTGTTGTCTCATTCCCACTCTGCAGTTTTGAGATTATCCTTCAAACTCAAGCCAGGCTTTTCTCTGTCCTACAGGTCTCTAGTACAGGCCCTGAGATAATTTTGGCCAAACACTTCCCCCTTTTTGTTTTATATCCCACCCCCTACCCTGATCACCAAGCAAGAATAGCCCACTGGGGAGAGGGTATGGGTCAGGACCACCCCATCTGGAGTTTTGGTCTGGACACCCTCAAATTGAGAGTTCATCCATGGGGTGAGATGTATCGAGCCTCTCATAATGTACTTGAAGGGTCATGAGTTGTACCTGTTGTATCTGTTTTTGGGATGTTTGTTTCAGACTTTAAAGAATGCATGGGCCAATAAAGACAGATCAATAAACAAATAACCATTGGTTCAATTAGGGAAGAGATGAGTATGGTAAGCCATGGCGACCAATTAATCCAGCTCTCTTAGGGAGTCCTTGATATGAATCAATATCTTTTCCTAGCTCATTTAGGGTTCTTGTAACTCTCCCAAAATGGTCTGCATAGAAGCAACATTCTTCCCCAAGTGTCCTGCAAATTCCTCCTTGTTCTGTAAACAGCAAGTCCAAGCCTCTCTTAATGTTACCCTTGCTAAGGAATCCAAAGACTTTTATAAATAACATGATGCAGTCTCTGTCTTTTCTAAGGTCACTGTCAATTGTGAGCAAATTATTCCCAAATTACCAGGGATGAGGTTCCCAGGGCAGTCCCGGCCATTTTTAGCCCCATCAATGTGGTGACAGCCAGGGACATTAGGGGCTCTCTCTTATGCCTTTGGGCCAGAAATTCTTCTTGCGAGTGGTAAAGCACGTGAGGGAAAATTAAAGCAAGCAGGCAAGTGTCGTCATGCTGAATGATCAGTGGGTCAGATAGCCAGGGAGTAACCCCTGTCTCTTGGCAAATTCAAAAATAGTCATGATCTTTGGGCACCCTCCATGAAGCTATAGACCCATTAACCACATCACAAGTGAGGTTCAGAAGAGAGTGTCTGGTGTACAAGACACAAGTTGTGTTCGACATCTGCCAAAGGGGGGATAGTCAGTCCCAACATCTCCCCCATCTTGGGGTTTCCCATCTACAAATATCAGCTTTATCTAGTATTTCATAAGAGCCATTTACTCCAAAGGCTGCAAAGTACGGGGGTAATGGCTATAAGCAAAGGCAACAGGCCTCAGGGTGGGTAAGGTTTAAAATCATAAAGGCCATCTTAATGCTCTCTATAAAATAAGGTGAGGCTTCTAATCCCCCTTCATCTCTAGGCAGCTTGGTGAAGAATACCTTAGGGGTAGATGATGGGGGGTTGAGATATGTAAAGTTGGGGAATATGCAGGCATGTTCTCCAAGGGCATTAGCTTGGAAACAGGCTCCAGCATCCAAGGAGGGTCCTCAGGAAGTATCTCCATTCGAAGCATGGGTATAAGGCCATGATATAGCTTTAATCCCCACATCTTCCCAGATAACCAAGATGGGTCCCTTTTCTTCCCCTGATCTGTAAACCTTAATATCAAAGGGTTACATCTAAATCGAGTGCATCTTCCATATAGGGGGTTCTGTGATAGGGGTACTTGGGAGACCCTGGAGATCATTATATCTCCATGTTGTTTTATCTAATGTCCAGTCTCAGTCTGCTCACATCCCCAAGAAAAACAATAGTAATCAGGACTCCCCCCGCACTGCAGTTTTAATAGCAGAGGCAGCCCAGTTGTTTCCTGGGCATACATAAAAGGGTGTCTTCAGGAGGCCATGTCTCCTAAGGAAATGAGAGCACCTAAGCTCATGGTAAGATACCTGGGGTAGGGTGTACCTCCGAGAGCCTCCACATTCAGGTATTCCTTCAGTCTCCAGAATCTAGTCTCCCACATTCCAGCTCCCATGCTGCCAAATCGTAGTGGTCAAACATCAGGTCAAGCTACCACATCCAGGGTGTCTTCATCTGAGAAGTCTGGTTTAGGATCCCTCCAGTGCCAGTGCTTGACAAGAACCATGTCACCTTCTGCGGTTGGTGGAGATTGCTTCCTGGACCTCAATCCCTGTGAGAAGAGTTAACATGATTACCGCTGGGAGGGCCACCTGAAATAGATAAACAGACAACACTTTTCTCAAGGGTCAGTCTCCCTTGGGCAGTGGTGATTTTTCTTTCCTTGTGTTTGAATTTAAGGGTTGTCCACATAATCTCTTTCTTTCTTTATTGGTCATCTTGATCTTCACCATTGTCCTGAGGGGAGGGGAGAAATTTTAAGTTACAAGCGGGTAGCCACATAGGCGTTTTCTCTCTGTTTGGGAAGACACATCCATATCCTCGGCCCTGTGTCCACAAGGGATCTGGGGCCCTCCATTGGTTAGTGAGAGGATCCTCCCACCTAACCTTTAGGCAGGGTCTCATTGGTAGGGATCCCCAATGTTTCTGGAATATATTTTGTTCATCTGATTTTTGAAAATTTAAAACATTGGTAGTTAATAATGCCTTTTGCTGTTGTAGATGGGGGATACTTCTCCCCGTTTTGTTTTATGAGAACCTCTTTGAAATATTGGTGATGTCTTTCAACAATCGCTTGACTCTGAGGGTTTTATGGGATCCCAGGGGATCTCTGGCATCTCTGGAAGAATTCTTTAATGTTTTACTTATAAAACAGGGGCCGTTATCGGTCTTGACCTGTTGTGGTAGTCCCAACATAGCGAAACATTGTAAGAAGTGGCTTTTGGCATGGACGGCCTTTTCCACTGAGTGGGCAGTAGCCCATCATGCCTTAGAGTACGTGTCTATGGACATAAACGTATATTTTCCCTGAGTATCTTAAGTTTAAGTTCAGGTAACATCCACTGCTCCACCCATACTGGCTTACCAGATGCCCACCTAATGGGAAGACTCTGGGGATAGTGGCCTCTACTTTGGGGGTGAATCCAGGTGTTGGGGGTCTGCCTGATGACACCTTGCTCAATTTTATCATCATAAAAGGCTAGGTGGACATTGGTAATAACAGCATCCATTTTTCCTAACAAATCTTGTCCCAGGAGGTTTGCAGACAACCCCGGGAGGATCAGAGGCCTGAACTTTCCTTTGTCTCCATCTGGCCCCACCCAAGTTATGGGACTGGCCATTTCTTGGGACATAGACCTTCCCTTAAACCCCATGATAGGCAGCCCAGTTATGAGATCCCAGCTGATAAGGAACTCTTCCTTTCTGAAAACCATCCTGTCAGCTCCTGTATCTATCAGGCATTGGAATCTTTGTCCCCCAAAGATGATGGTCATATTGGGTCGGAACCCCTCTATCATTGGAATGGTCCAGTTAACTGAAGATTCACCTTTCCTCCCTTTGGTTAATGGGGCTGGAAGGTGCCTCCCCCATCTAGTTTAAAGGTTGATTTCCCATTTATATCAAATTTGGAGAGGCATTCTGAGCTCCAGTGGTACTTCTTTTGGCAGTGAGGGCAGGGAGATGGAGGGGATCCCTTTTGCACCTGGGTCTTATTGCTCTTTTGTGGGCAATTCCTCTTAAAATGCCTCAGTTGACCACATAGAAACATTTCCCAGGTGCTTGCTTTTGCTGTCCAGCCACCAGGGCTTGACTAATAAAAGAGGCTAGAGTTTGGGTCTGGGCCTGAAGGGCACCACAAGAATCTGGTTGGTATTTGACTGGGTCCCTACACTCTGCAATGCCACAACCCATTGACTCATGGTCCCTTCCCTAAGGCCAGCACAAGCCATCCTAGTATCTCGGTTCATACCTTCCCAGACTAGGAGCTTAGTAAATTGGTCTCTAAGTACATCGGCGGGGGGTGGAGGGAGAGACAATTTCCTCTCAAGGCTGGTCTGCACATGGACAATAAAGTCCAGAAGCAGCTCCCCTGGCTTTTGCATCACGCCAGCTATAGGTGATTCAGTGGGTCCCTCCTCTAGCTTGGCCCTGGCCTCCAGGCCTGCTTGTTTAACTTGGTCTCGATATGGAGCCTCAATCGCGGCTTGTTGAACCCCAGTAGAAGTCTTCCCCTGTACCAGTTAGCATCAGATAAACCATGGGAATTGGTGGGGGGAAGGGGTCGGCAACTCTATTGAACTCTGCCCTAGTGCAACAGGCCTCGTTAAAGAAGACCATCCATTTAACTTATTGGGATTCCCTCCCCAGGGTGGCTTTAGCCAGATTATACCAGTCCTTGGGGACACTAGGATAGTAGGCTACCTCCTGAAAGAGGGTCATGGCCCAAGGGGAGTTGGGGCCATCCTTGTCCCCTGCCTTCCTCAATTCTTTCAGGTCCTTAGATTCTCAAGGATACCAGGCTAGGGGACGATTAGGGCCAGGAGCAACACTGACCGGGAAGGCTTGGGGTCCGTAAAACTTAACCCTAAAGGCCTCAGTGTAAGTAGGGTTAGGATTGCCAGGAGGCTCTGCCCCACGTTCCTCTGTGTGAAAGTGCCAACTCTGCAGTTCCTCCGGGAGGCTGGTGTATTCATTTCCTCCTGGCAAGGATGGAGCCCCCTTATTCATCCCATTCCCCTCTCCCATTTTATCCTTTCCAGGGCGGCTGGGGGCATAAGGAGGTGGCCACTCCTCGTCACAGACAGTATCTACTTTCCTTTTTGTCTTTGCCTCTACCTGCAGTATTTCTTCCCCCGGGACTGCTCTTCAGTAAATTGTGCTCATTTTTGATCTTCCATCTCATCTGTCCCCTTTTCTCATGTTCTTTTAGTTAGTTGGTTATTTTTGGATTCTTCAGACCTCTACTGATCTTTGGCCGTTTCCTGCTCCTTGCCTGTCCCCGCCCCACCTCCACCCCTTTAGCCCCCCCCCCTTCTAGCCAGTTGGTTATTTTTGGATTCTTTAGACCTCTCCTGGTCTCTGGCCTTTTCCTTATCCACCTTTGGGGGATGCAGAGCAGTGGGGTGAAAACATGCCTTAAAGGCCATAATAGTTGGATAGAATCCCAGTGGTGGGGGTATATCAAAGTGTTTTTCCCTTTTTCTGACCAGAGTCTCCACCCGATTCTATGAGAAAAGATTCCTGGTGAGTACCCAGGGGGCCAGGGTAACTATATTCTCCCACACCTGGATTGCATTGTGGTCTGACAATTCCAGGCCTCGGGAGAGTAGCATGTATCTCAGCATCTTAAGTGCTGGGTCATTTTTGTGTGAAGTTGCCTTACCCATCATGGGGTCCTACTCACCTTGACCGACCGCTTAGCCCTGGGACCAGCCGTGCTCCATGTTGGGTGCCAATTGCCAGGCCTCCTTAGCCTTATTCCCCCAGGGAAAGGTGAGTGCTCTATCCACCCATTCTACAGCCCCATTACTCAGGACAATCAGACACGATAGGGAGTCAGAACTCAGTTTGTTACTGTGAGCATCAGCTTATATAGGTTAAGTGACATCATGTGATACGGGGTACCTCCACCTAAGAGAGACAGCCAAGCCCTCCCTCTGGCTGGAGGGGCATCTACCTAGATTTTGCTGTCTCATCCCCAGTCAGTAGCTTTGAGTTTCAAACTCAAGCCAGGCTTTTCTCTGTCCTACAGCCTGAGATAATTTTGGTCCAACACCATTACACATGCTTTTTCCAAAGATCTGTTTTTCAGACAGCTCTCTCTCTCTCTCTATATATATATATATATATATATATATATATATATATATATATATACATATATATACACATATATATGTATATATATATATTTTTTCTCTACCATGAGTTGCAGAAGCCCTGAAACCCCTTCTTGGGCTTCTGCAAAACCAGGTAGCTATTTTGAAATCAGTCAGGCTTTTACTGTTCTACTCAGCAGCAATAAGCCATCATCATCAGTAGATTTGGTGAGATAATTGGGAATTCTTAAAGGGAGAGATTAGTTAAAAGACAGTTTTTTGCCCATTTGGAAAAATGGGAAAATCATTACAATGGAGGAAATTGAATTTCTGTTTGATAATATGCTAGAAGGTTTAAAAA
This sequence comes from Neodon shergylaensis, assembly GCA_025134845.1. Taxonomy (NCBI): domain Eukaryota; kingdom Metazoa; phylum Chordata; class Mammalia; order Rodentia; family Cricetidae; genus Neodon; species Neodon shergylaensis. Next base: position 12,074,221 of record JABTXL010000186.1, read on the forward strand.
TGGAGTGATTAAATGAGAAAATATCTAATGTAGATGGGATTGATGTAAAGTCAGTTGTAAACATTATCAGCTTTATCATTTTTGTTTTATCACTAAAAAATTGGTTAAAGCTGAATGCTAAGATACAGGCCTTAGAAAAACCTAATAAAACAGATCACGGTTAAAACAAATTCAGGAAGAAGAATTTGGTGGAGAACCAATCTCAGCATTGCATTACAAGAATAGAGAGCAGCCTGAGGTATTCAGACAACAACCTTATAATATCCAGCAACCTTACAGAAATTGTTGAATGACAGAGGCTTTGTTACAGCTAACTGGATTCCTATGCCGATGTTAGATGTGAGGTGATTCAAGGAAGAAATATGCTCATATAACATGCGTTCACCTTTTGTGAAGCAAATGTTAAGCTCGTGGTCAGTTCGTAATAGAATTATCCTTAAAGACTGGATAGAATTCATTAAAGGTTTTAGAGTCAGGTCCACAATTACAATGGAGTATGTGGTTCAGAGAAGAGGCCAAGAATATTGAACAATGGAGTAAAGCTAGAGGTAGAGAAATCTCCCAAGATCAAATTCTTGGAGAAGGAGATTATATTACTATAGAAAGGCAATCTCTGTATGACGATCACATCCTGGATTTATGCTGTGCAGAAACATTAGAATGCTTAGACAAAATTGGAGAAATAGGAAGGAAAATTGAGTCAAATATAAAGTCATACAGGGCACAAAAGAAGTCTTTACAAATTTCTTAAAAAGATTGACTTCAGCAGTAAATAGAATGACATCAAATTCTGAAGCTAGACAAATAGTAATTGAATCTCTGGCTTTTGAAAATGCCAATTCTTTATGCAAAAGGATAATTAGGCCATTAAATACAAGGTCAGCACCTTTGGAGGAATAGATTTGAGATACAATAATAGTGAATCTCATGACCATGATAATTCATAGATAGGACAGGTGATTTCTAGAGGTTTGAGGAAAAATCAAAATATCAAATGTTATTAATTGTGGCAAACAAAGTCACTGTAAAAGGGATTGTAGACAGGTCATTCCTAGAAACAGAAAAAAAAATTGCCTCCACAGTTCCTACTTAAAATAATTCTCATCCTGCTAAGAGATATCAATGGAAGATTCTCCCACAGAGAATGTTAAATAGCCATATCCTGTGCTGATATTTTGTAAGTCAACCATTGAAAATGATACATAAGCAATTTCCTGAATCTATAGTTTATTATTACATGGACAACATTTTGCTATCTGATTCAAATGTAGATACTTTAGAAAGAATGTTTAAAGAAGTAAAGAAATTTTTGCCTTGTTTGGAGATTACAAGCTGCTCCTGAACAATACAAAAGGAGATTATATTAATTATTTAGGATATAAAATAAGTTTACAAAAAATAGACTTAAAAGGGTTCAAATTAGGAGATATTGATTGTAGACTCTTCATGACTTCTAAAGATTGCTAGGAGACATTGCCTATGTATAGTCCACTATTGGGACAGGTCTTGATAACCTGATTAATTAAAAAAAACTTACATGGTGACAAGGACTTAAATAGTCTCAGGGTATTATCAGCTGAAGCTGAGAGAGAATTGGCTTTCATTGAAGAGAAATTATACAAGGCACATGTGGATTGTGTAGATCCAAATCTTAACTGCATTCTGGTCATATTACCCTTCAAACAATCCCTTACAGGCATTTTAATGAAGAGGGAAGATATTATCTTAGAATGAATCTTTTTACCACATAAACCGAGTAAAAAATTTAAAACTTATATGGAGAAGGTCTCTGATTTAATTCTAAAAGGAAAATTGAGACTTTGTCAATTAGCAGTAATAGATCCAGCAGAAATTATAAAACCTTTTAATAATAAAAAATGTCAAATTATGGAAAGAAAGTGAATCTTGGAAAGGAGCTTATACTAATTTTTGGTATAGATTAGCAACAATGATCCAAAAAGCAAGAGAATCCAACTTGTAAAGAGAGCTAGCTATATACTTCCTCTCATTGTATGGGACACACCAATAACTGGAGCTCCTACATTCCATACTGATGCAAATAAATCAGAAAAGGAAGGTTGCAAATTAGAAAATTTAAATAAAATGGATCAAAACCCTTATGTTTCTGCCCAAAATCAAAATTATATAGTATTCTCAAGGTACTAAGGGATTTTAAAGAACCTCCCAACATAGTCACCAACTTGCAGTTTGCCAAAAGTGTTGTTTTGTATCTTGAAACCACTGGATTTATACCAGATGATACATAATTGATTTCATTATTATTCAGTTACAAAATATAATCAGGAATAGGAATCAACCCATAACACATATCTGGGTCTGTCAGGTCCCCCAGCCCAAGGTAATGCAGACATCATTCAGTTATTGATTGAAATGTGCTGAAGGCCTCAAAATTTCATAAAAAAAAATCATGTCAATAGGTCTTAAAAAAAAAGACTTTTCCATCACATGGCAACAAGCTAAGAAAATTATAAGAAAATGTCCCGCTTGTTGTTTATACAACCAAACACCACTACCTGCCAGAAGTAATCAAAGGGCACTCAATGGAATGAATCTAGCAGATGGATGTGTTCCACTATGTCAAATATGAAAAACTAAAATATGTACACCACACTATTGATGCCTATTCAGGTTTTCAATGGGTAACTGCTTTGAGTTTGAAAAAGGCTGATTTGGTAAGCACACATTTGCTAGAAATTATGACCATCATGGGCACAATAAAAACAAACAATGCTCCAACATATGTCTCTAAGAAAATGAAACTGTGTTTTGCTTATTACAGTATAAAGCATATTACATGTATACCACAGAAACCTACAGGCCAAGCAGTTATAGAAAGATCAAATCAAACTACTAAGGATATGTTAAATAAACAGAAAGGGATGATAAAGACACCCAAAAATAGATCGCATAATGCTTTATTAACTTTGAATTTTCTAAATGCTAATGAGAAAGTAACAACAGCTGTGGAGAGACACTGGAAAGTAGAAAAAAACTACAGAATTAGATCAACTGATATACTTTAAAGATGTCTGACCTCAGAATGGAAACCAGGACATGTGTTAACATTGGGGAAGGAATTTTGCTTTTGTTGATGCAGGAGAAGAAAAGCTATAAATAACATCAAAATTTACAAAGATTTTATTTGAACAAAAGGCACCTCTTAATTAGAAGAGATGATAGTTCATTAAGAAAAATGGACATTTAATCTAAACTAACCCACAAAACTATGCTTTTTATTTGATCAGATATTACTTGCCAAAAGAGAATTCCCCCAAAATTAGGGTTGGGGAAGGGTTTTGTTTTTGTCTTTTCAGGAGACTAAAGGTATCCAACTACGGAATCTGAAGACTGTCACCCCCAGACAGCATTAAGTAAATTTAAGAATATGACACCTATATTCCCAAGAAGTGGAGTGGGTGGTTCCGCCCCTTTGGTCATTCAGTAGGTTATGGATATTTGTCTTTTTTAAGGTGGTTGGTTACAAGTTGTTATTGGTAATGATTTGAAAAAAATTGAACAAAGGAAATTGTTTTGAAAAGAAAAAGGGGGTATATAAATATGATAGGATAAAAGGGTAGATTATTGAATCTACTAAAAAGAAATAAAGGACAATATAGATATGAAAAGTTAAAAATGTAGATGATTAAATCTACTTTTAAAAAACAACTACTAATAATCAAAAGTCTCCCCCCCAAAAAAAAAACAAAGACCAGATGGTTTCAGCTCAGAATTCTATAAGACTTTCAAAGAAGAATTAATACCAATACTCCTCAAATTGTTCCACACAATAGAAACATAAGGAACATTGCCAAACTCTTTTTATGAGGCTACAATTACCCTGATATTGAAACCACATAAAGACATTACTAAGAAAGAGAATTACAGACCAATCTTACTCATGAACATTGACGCAAAAAAAATAAATAAAATACTGGCATATCGAATCCAAGAACACAACAGAACCATCATCCACCATGATCAAGTTAGTTTCATTCCAAAGATGCAGGGATAGTTCAACATATGAAAATCTGTCAACATAATCTACCATATAAACCAACTGAAAAGTAAAAGCCACATGATCATCTCATTAGATGCCAAAAAAACATTTGACAAAATACAATATCCCTTCATAATAAAGGTCTTGGAGAGAGCAGGGATACAAGGAACATACCTAAACATAATAAAGACAATATACATCAAGCCAACAGCCAACATCAAACTAAATAGAGAGAAACTCACAGCAATCCCACTGAAATCAGAAACAAGACAAGGTTGCCTACTCCCTCCAAATCTATTTAGTATAGTTCTTGAAGTTCTAGTTAGAGCAATAAGACAAAAAAAGGAGATCAAGGAGATATAAATCAGAAAAGAAGAAGTCAAACTCTCACTACTTGCTGATGATATGATAGTTTGCATATGCAACCCCAAAAATTCTAACAAGGAACTTCTACAACCCATAAACACTTTTAGTGATGTACCAGGATACAGAATTAACTCAAAAAATTAGTAGCCCTTCTATACACACAGATGATAAATGGGCTGAGAAAGAATTCAGAGAAGCATCACCTTTCACAATAGCCACAAATAGCATAAATATACCTCAGAGTAACTCTTACCAAACAAGTGGAAGATTTGTGTGACAAGAACTTTAAATCTTTGAAGAAATAAATTGAAGAAAACACCAGAATGTGGAAATATATCCCATTCTCTTAAGTAGATAGAGTTAACATAGTAAAAATGGCAATTTTACCAAAAGCAATATACAGATTCAATGCAATGCACATCAAAATCCCAGTAAAATTCTTCACAGACCTCGAAAGAACAGTACGCAACTTCATATGAAAAAACAAAAAATACAGGATAGCCAAAACAATCCTGTACAATAAAAGAACTTCTGGAGGCATCACAATCCCTGACTTCAAACTCTACTACAGTGCTGAAAACAGTCTGGTATTGGCATAAAAACAGACAAGAGGACAAATTGAAGCTAATCGAAGACCCGGATATTAATCCACACACCTTCGAACACCTGATTTTTGACAAAGAAGCAAAAAAATATCAAATGGAAAAAAGAAAGCATATTTAACAAATGGTGCTGGCATAACTGGATATCAACATGTAGAAGAATGAAAATAGATCCATAGCTATCACCATGCACAAAACTCAAGTCCAAATGTATCAAAGACCTTAACATAAAGCCAGTCACACTGAAACTGAACCTCATAGAAGAGAAAGTGGGAAATACACTTGAATGCATGGCACAGGAGACCACTTCCTAAATATAACACCAGTAGCACAGACACTGAGAGAAACAATTAATAAATAGGACCTCAAACTGAAAAGCTTCTGTAAAGCAAAGGCCACGGTCAATAAGAGAAAACGACATCCTACAGAATAGAAAAAGATTTTCACTAACACCACATCAGACAGAGGTCTGATCTCCAAAATATACAAAAAACTCAAGAATTTGATCATCAAAAGAACAAATAATCCGATAAAAAATGAAGTATATACCTAAACAGAGAACTCTCAACAGAGGAATCTAAAATGGCTTAAAGACACTTAAGGAAATGCTTGACATCCTTAGTCATCAGAGAAATGCAAATCAAAACAACTCTGAGATTCCATCTTACACCTGAAAAAATGGCTAAGATCAAAATCACTGATGACAACTTATACTGGAGAGGCTGTGGGGAAAAGGGAACACTTCTGCATTGCTGGTGGGAATGCAAGCTGATACAGCCCCTTTGGATATCAGTGTGGTGATTTCTCAGAAAATTAGGAAACAACCTTTCTCAAAAACCACTTTTGGGTATATATCCAAAGGATGCTCAATCGTGCCACAAGGACATGCGCTCAACTATGTTCATAGCAGCTTTGTCTGTCATATCCAGAAGCTGGAAACAACCTAAATGCCCCTTGATCAAAGAATGGATAAGGAAACTGTGGTACATTTACACAATGGAGTACTACACAGCAGAAAAAAAAATAACAACATCTTGAATTTTGCAGGAAAATGGATGGAGCTAGGAAACATCATTTTGAGTGAGGTAACCCAGACCCAGAAAGACAATTATCACATGTACTCACTCATAGGAGGTTTTTAAACATAAAGCAATGAAAAGCAGCCCACAACTCAACAATCCTAGAGAACTTAGACAACACTGAGGACCCTCAGTGAGACATAGATAGACCTAATCTACATGGGTAGTAGAAAAAGACAAGATCTCCTGAGTAAATTGGGAGCATGGGGAACTTGGGGGAGGGTTGAAGGGGAGAGGAGAAATAGGAAGGGGAATAAAGACAAATGTAGAGCTCAATAAAAATCCCTTTTAGTTCTTGGCATGCTTCCTTGTTCTTTTGTGTTGTATATATTCTATTATGCTTATTTTTATTTACTTGGGTTGCAAGGTCATAGTGTATGTGATTTGCTTAAGCCTCAGTCTACCCCCTTATTTCTCTATTTCCATCACCCCACATCCACTTACACAATTCTGTTCTCTGTATTCTTCCTCTCTATTTTCCTTTCACCTATGTTCTACTGCATTGAATTGTGACTACTTCCCAATCTCTCTTCTCTCCCACTCACTCCAACCAAACTGCCCTAGTTGTGTTCCACAATTTCTAGGGAGATTTGAAAAAATGTCTTCTTATGCCAGATAAGGTTGACAGACCAAAGCAGGGTTACCACCAAAGTCCAAGTTGGTGAACCAATAAGTTTTATCAGGACCTCTTATAGGAATACGGATGAGAAGTCAATTACAGTAGCAGAAATGACTCAAGGGCAGCTGTATCCCCAAAAACATCTACTCACACCAGATAAGGAATAAATGACAGACCAAAGCAGGAATGCCACCAAAGTCCAACTTGTAGGCAGTTCAAGCTTGTGTGAGAATATCTCTCAGTAGACCTTACTGCTTGAGGAGGGAGGAGCCTGGTGAATCTGATCAGTTTTAGGGACTTCCTGAGCCTGTTGTGTTGTTTGCTTCCTGACTTAATAAGCAAGAGTCTCTGTAGCATGAAATGTTGTACTTCTGTTTATAACTTCCTTTAGAAGAAGGTTTTCATCTCAGAGTTAACCATTATACAACAGTATCCCTGGAGTTTCCTGGACAATTTACAGGACTCCCCCTCTCAAGCAATTATTGCTGCTTATATAACCTTCTATGGGCCATTATCAATCTTGCAACATTCTGAGCCTTGTAAGTTTTATTGGCTTCCTAAGACTCATGAGCCTCACTCTTCCCTTAAAGAGAGAATGTTTCAACTTGGGGGAAATATTAGTAGCATGTATTGTAAGAGGAAGTAACAGAGGAGGCAGCTCTGGGGCCAGGCAAGTTTATTCCTGAATAAACTTCTTTTGTTCTCACATTCCCCGGGTTAGAGCAAGAAAGCAAGCTGTTCTGACATGCAATTTATACTGGGCTCAGGAGGGAGTTACTTGAGGCCTGTGGATTTTCTAGAAGAAGCAGGAATATCATTTGTGGTTTTGACATCGGGAATTTGGGAAATTGAAAGTGTTGATCACAGTAAAGAGAGCCATTCAGGACAAAATACTTTCTAGATGAGGGCACTTTTGTTTGTTCAATTGCAAGCACAAAGAGTGAGTTTTACAAGAAAGTTCAGAGATTGACTGATTTTGTGACTATGACATTATTGTATTATTAACACAGTAAATATGTGAGTTAATGTTTATGTTAATTAGTTTGAAGCCTATACAGTTTCTAACCATCAGCTTTGCCTAAATAAAGCTGGAAAAAGATACATTGGGCAAGAACGGCACTGGACCTATGTGATGATACCCTGTACAATTTTATTTAGGGCTATAAATAATATTGGAATAAATTAAAAGACATAAATTTTGACAATATTGACATTTATTATCACTACCAATTCAAACTAGATTTTAAATTTGATGCTACATCGATAGTAATCATAAGGTTGCTTTTCTATGTGGTAGGATGAAGACGCTGGCAATCATGTGGAAGATGGGCAAGTGGGGGATGGTGTGAGAGGAAACACATCTGACCAAATGCTAAAGTCATAGATATAATGTTTGATCAAAAATAGTGTGCTGACAAAACTTAAAGTGTTATGATTTATCTCAGATGATACAGTGCAGTTCAGTTGCTATAAAAGAATGATGTCTTTCTAATAGGTTTCTGTCGAGTTTCCACCCCTCAACCCTAGCACAGCTAACCGCCTGTCTCACAGAAAGTACAAACACAAACTCCAAATGGTGATGAATAGGAATGGAGATTAAGTCCAAGAATATTAGGGAACCACTGAAAATCGGAGGTAATGAAAATCTTTACTAAATAGAGATTTGATGTTGAAGAAAATAAATTATATGATGATATAAAACCCAAAACTTTTGACATGGTCAAAGATCCTATAAACAAAGATGAACAAATAGCAGAAGTGAAGAAAAACTTTCTGCTTAAAACATAGGCAACAGTTAATATACTTGAAAAGGAAAGTACTGTAATGCTGATTAAAAAAAAAAAACAGCAAATTAAATTTAGAAATAGCCCATAGATATGATTTGTTAATGTAACAAATGCAAATTTTTGATTAATATGCATACAGATATTACCATCTTCTCTCTCGCAGTCAGAGGAATGCAAATTGGTAATTTAAAAATGAAGAAGCACTGTGCAAGAATTCCAATACCCTAGAGGCTCTTTGTGAATTGCAGGAGCTCTTGCTTTGTTGATGAGAATGAGGTGTTATGGCATACCTTGAAGAGACTAATTAAAATTTAAAACAAATATGCAGTTCATAATCTCATTTCTGGGAGTCAATCTAAGAGAAATGAAGACATTCAAATTTCATGTTATATGCTAAAAATGTTTATCGCAACATTGTTGTATTTTAAAACTGGAGGCTAAGGGAGTACAAATGGAGGAATGGTTTGAGAAGTTATGGCACATTCACAAAATAGAGATTTCGATTTACAAAAAAAATCTTCAACTAATTAAAGCTAAGTCATTGGCCATGTATGTGACATGTATGATAGTCTCCTATATGTATCTATATTTACATACATGTATGTTTGATAATAGACTATTATTCTATGGTTAGCACAGGTGTATTGAGTGTAGAATAAGTAGGTAAAGATTTGATAAGGATGACAAGCCAAGAAAAAAGATTACATAGTATGAATCCACTCAAATACAGGTAAAAGTGTACCTCTATAAATGACTATAAATTTGTTTAAATTGTTTTTTAATTAAAAAAAAAAACCACTGGGTTGAAGAGATGGTTCAGAGGTTAAGAGCACTGCCTGCTCTTCCAAAGGTCCTGAGTTCAATTCCCAGCAACCACGTGGTGGCTCATAACCATCTGTAATGAGATCTGGTGCCCTCTTCTGGCCTGCAGGCATACATGCAGACAGAATACCGAGACTACACATAATAAATAAATAAATAAATAAATAAATAAATAAATAAATCTTTAAAAAAAAAAACAATGCACACAAGCTAAATTTATTCTTCTAGTTGAGAACAAATAAAATACACTCTTAGAAATAATTTTAAATGGTTGATTATAAAAATTAATATAGGGGCTGAGGAATTGGATTAGTGAAGGTCCCTTGCTGTACAAATATGGAGACCTGTGCTCAGTCTCCATCACCCACATAAAATAAGCTGGGCATAGCTGTGCATGCCAAAATGCCGCCCTGGGGAGGGAGAAGAAAAGGGTGGATTCTTAACACTTGCTGACCAGTTCAACCAAACCTGTGAGCATCAGATTCAGTGAGAGATCCTGCCTCAAAAGAATAGTATGGAGGGTGGAGGAGCAGGATGCCTGACATCTTCCTCTGACCTCTGTGGGTACACACAAGGACACACACACACCTACACACACACACACCTGCACACAGCTGCACAGGCACACACCTGCACACACACACAAACTTGCACACATACACACCCGTACACACACACACCTGCATGTGCTTGCGTACACACACACACACCTGCACATCCCTAATCTACTTCCATGATTTCTTTAAGCGATTCTTCACCACCCTGATTCTGATTTCACACTGCATCTTATGCTGATCTTAAAATCTGAGCATCATGGAGAAAGAAATATCATGAGAGGAGTTCCTAACGTCCCTTCCCTGGTGGGACACAGCAAGCTAGGGCAAGAGACACATGGTAGTTTTAGATGGGTTTGGGGGTTCATCTTTCTCCAGGTCCTCCAGATTCTCCAAGATGTCTTTTTTCCTACTGACATGGAAGGATCCCTTAAGAACATCTACTTCTTCCAGTGTGCTGTGATAGCTCAGATAGCAATGTAACCAAGCATGTTACTGCATCCACAACTGCATAGCTATGCATAGCCTCTGTTCTGCCTCTCTAGAAGGACAGGGAGAGAGAGAGAGAGAGAGAGAGAGAGAGAGAGAGAGAGAGATTCTGTGTGTTCATTCTGTATCTTAAGGAAATGAGGGCTGAGGAGGTAATAGAGTACTTGAGAGCTCTTGCAGCTCTTGCTGAGGACCCAAGTTCAGTATTCACGTCAGGTAGACCATAACCATTTGTAACTACGGCTCCAGGGGATCTGATGCCTTCTTCAGACTTCCAAAGGCACCTGCACACACATGGCGTACACAGAAAGCGAGGGTGGAATGTAATTTTAAAAAACAAGCAAGAGGGGCTGGAGAGATGGCTCAGAGGTTAAGAGCATTGCCTGCTCTTCCAAAGGTCCTGAGTTCAATTCCCAGCAACCACATGGTGGCTCACAACCATCTGTAATGAGGTCTGGTGCCCTCTTCTGGCCTGCAGGCATACATGTAGACAGAACACTGTATACATAATAAATAAATAAAATCTCAAAAAAAAGAAAAGAAAAAATGTTTAAAAAAAAAAAGCAAGAAATCACTGTTTTGAAAGCAGAAGAGCCCATAGTGTTGCCTTCCTCACTCTCTTCGTCATTCTTAATTGTAGCAACTTCCCACTATTCACAGGGATAGTATAATGTCCCTGGTCTTGAACAATCAGGTGTCTTAACACTTGCATGCCACAAGCAGTTAAACAACGTGCCTCACTTTGTTTTGTGCATCTTAGTAATTAATCCCATATATCCTCATTTTTCTGAGAGGTTTTGGTTAATCTACAAAACAAACTATACATTTCACTGACAAATCACTTTTGCTTCCTGTTACCATTCTTTGGTTTAAGCAACTAAACCACACCACAAACAATTATACTGAGGACATGGGAATCTTAAGAGGTGGCAGAGGGTGGGGTGCACATTCAGTAACTGGGAGAAGAGCTTAACTCAGATACCTAGTTTAGAGTCAGGCTCCATCATCTTTCTGATATTAATCTAGCAATCACACACACACACACACACACACACACACACACATCCTGTGTCTTATTTCTTCACTAAGCGAAGAAAACTAATAGCAGAACTTATTCCACATACTTGTTAAGATGATTAAGTAGAGTAATCAAAGTCATAGTAATTTATCAATTTCCTATTACTACCATAACAAATTATTACTGATTTGGTAGCTTAAAAACTGTGCTCAGATCCCAACAAATCCATCTACACAACCTCTACACCTAAGGCCCCCGGAGCATGTTGGGAAAGAGGAAGGAATGGCTGTAAGAGCCAGAGGAACAGGAAGTTTGCTGTTTTACTGTGTCTCCCAGAAATGTCAGAGAAGCTACCCCTCATGAATGCTCATCAACGTGACTGCCTAAACAAGACACACCTCCAGTTGAATTGGCAACATGGGTGTGGGGAGCCCCACAAGGCCCCACCCCAAGAAGAAAAGCTGCAGGCAATTAATACCTGCTAAGAGTTCATCAGTCTTTTCCAGGCACAACACTGCTGATAAGGTATTCAGTCTTAAACGATCAGCTTTAAACACATATACGTATGAACACCACTAAATGGACTCAGTGCGGGGAGGGGGGGGTGAGTGTAACAACAATAATTAAAGAAGAAAGTCAGGAATGCGCGAGGGTGTGGGAGGTATGGGGGAGCTGTAGGTAAAAAAGGGTATGTGATGGAAATAAAGTATGAAATTCTAAAAAGTAAAACAAAACAGTTATTTTTTTAGTCATGCAAATAGTTACGTTACAATATATTAGGTCAGAAGTCTGGGTGGGCTCAGCACTCTGCACTGAGCACTTCCCCCTTTCTCCACTGGCTGTTGGGTGGTATTCTTCACTGAAGCAGGCCACAGTTCCTGCCTCAAGGAAGCTGGTATTGCGAGGTGGAAGCAATAGTAAATCCCATGTTTATATTATCTCTGTCCTTCCATTCGCCTTGTCTTTTCTGAATATAGCTGGGGAATGTTTGCCACTTTTAAGGAGTCATGTGGTTAGACTGGATCCACTTGAATAATCTGAACTATTTTTATTTTATAATCTGAAGTAGAACTGTCCAGAAGTCCCAGAAATTACAAGTGTGGCACCTTCCTAACCCAGGAATGTAGTACACCTCTCAGCACAAGTTAAGAAATGTATCCGATTTGACATTGCTATTCTCCCTTAAACTATCACCCCAAGGATGGTTGCCAGGGGACAGGGCTGTAGTTTCTTTAGTACACCCAGGGCTATTGGCTTGGTTCCAGTGATTTTCTTTCTGTTCACAATATTTAAATTTCCTAGAAAAGATTCTGGACAACCTTACTTGAGTCTTGCTTTCACGACAGGTTGAAATGCTTCACCAGGAGAAAAAGACAGAACTGTCTACCTCTCCTGGACTACAGGGTCATCCCCGCCCTGGGGAGGCCATCAGATTCTGAAGAGTCAGATTTCCTGAAAACTTGGGATATAATTTTTTAAATGTGAAGAAGTGGTGAGCTGCCAATAGCAATAGCTATTTATACCGATCTGAAAAGTAAATTTTTTTTAAGATGATCTCGTGGAAGAGAGGGTTCGCTGATTCACGTAACCCTTTCTGAATACGGCTCATCATCCTCAGAGTTCTCTATTCACAATATTTCCCCAAAAGGCAAGAGGCATGTCTCCAATGGTGCCTTCCATCATAGACAACAACAGCTCTCCTTGAAGACCATTGTTTGACCACATAGTACCGCGGTTCCGTGTCTATTTTATTATAATGTGTGTCTGGTGTAGAAGGGGCTAGAAATGCTTTCTGATCATTCTCCCCACAGCTGCCTTCACCTCCTTATTCTTCAGACTGTAGATGAGGGGGTTCAGCATGGGGGTGACCAGACTGTATTGCAAAGAGAAGACCATTTCCAGGGGGGACCCTGACGCTGATAAAAGATAGCTGATAAAACCTGAGCCATAGAACAAGATCACAGTGGTGAGGTGGGACAAGCAGGTGGAGAAGGCCTTGCTTCTGCCTGTGCTGGAGCTGACCCTCAGGACAGTGGCGACAATGCGGGCGTAAGAGCAAACAATCAGGACAAGGGTTCCAAAAAAATGCACCACCGAGGAGCACAGCAAGAGTATGAAGTTGGCAGAGGTATCGGAGCAGGACAGAGGGAAGACCGAGGACAGCTCGCAGCTGAAGTGAGGAATGGTCTGCTCCTCACAGAAATCTAAGCCGACGGCCAGGAGGATATTGAGGAGGGCATCGACAAAGGCCAGGCTCCAGGAGCTCCATACCAGCCCCACACAGAGCTGGCTACTCATCAGCTGGCTGTAGAGCAGAGGAGAGCTGATGGCAATATAACGGTCATAGGCCATCGCAGCAAGCAGACAGGCCTCGGTGCCTCCAGTGCTGAACACAAAGAAGGCCTGAGCCAAGCAACTGCCAACAAAGATGGTTTTGTCCTCAGAAAGTAGGTTCTCCAGCATCTTGGGAGCCGTGACGGATGAGTGGCACAGATCCAGGAAGGACAGCTGTCTCAAGAAGAAATACATAGGTGTGTGGAGGTGAGAATCAGCCGCAATCACGAGCAGCATCAAGGCGTTTCCCACCAGCGTGAGGAGGTAAACCAGAAGGAACAGAGTAAAGAGTATAGGCCGAACGTAGGGGTCGGTGGAGAGTCCAAGGAGAACAAATTCTCGGACAGCACTGTGGTTTCTCATCGCTGAAGAGGAAAAAACAAACAAGATCCATCAAAACCCTCAATGCCCCTTGGTTACCCCGGATTGAAATCTTGTTGTCCATACATCTCTGCTCAACTATTTAAACATGATCCCCCTGATCATTGCTACACCACTATTAATCATCAGCATTATTTTATATTATGAAGCCTTTTTCTGAGCTCAATGTTATCTCACTACTGAGAGTGATTCTTGTAAGAAATGTTTTTGATCAGAGATAGAGAAAAATCCCAAGTGAATTACCTGAGAGATGAAGGGAAGGATTTAAGCAGATACATGAACACTGTGTGTTCTACAAACATTAGAAAAAAATTCAAGAATGCTAGACTAGGCACAAGAAAAGAAAATCAGAATCCTTACTTCATTGCTTCCATTTAACTTTAAATGATATCTTTGCTTGTGCATATGTGCACATGTGTGTACGTGTGTGTACATGTGTGTTAACATGTTTTCTTGCCTGCCAGAAGTTATAAAGGCACGGATAATGGTAAAAATTAAGCATAAACTGTGGAAATACAGTCAAAATGAAACTTCAGCAATGTCAGGAAACAGAAAAATATTAGAGCACCTAAAGCTCATCATGACCCTTGCATAGAAATGGCCGATATAATAAAGTCAACACCAGTTATTTCATTCTGCAGGCTTCTTCCTTGAAGCCATTTAGAGATTCTCAGGACGAAAATCTTTTAAAAATAGAATGAAGGTTTCTATTTTGGTGGTAAGTAATGCCTGAAATATCATCCACCATTGATTTGTGCAAGTTATACGTAAAATATAAAACGATCACCGAATACAATATGAAAGGCTTTCTTTTAGATCCAAGCACTACTGTAGGGATGGAGGGTGAAGTTAATTGAGTCTTACCCAAGAGAAAAAATTCCTTGAGAGCTGTTCTTCTCAGAACCAAATAAAAGGCATCATTCATAATACCTGGCCCTCAATGTTTATCCTTGATGGAAAGAAATAGGAGACAGAGACAGAGGCAGGGGACAAGCCAGTCTATATAACTGAAGTGTGAGCTTCTGAACAGTTTGAAGTCCCTATGGTAGCAGGCACAAGCAGATGGGAGAAAAGCAAAAGGCACCAAAGCTGAGCAGAACCCACTTTC
Source organism: Neodon shergylaensis (assembly GCA_025134845.1). NCBI lineage: Eukaryota > Metazoa > Chordata > Mammalia > Rodentia > Cricetidae > Neodon > Neodon shergylaensis. The sequence goes on from JABTXL010000186.1 coordinate 12,089,398, forward strand.
ATGTGTCTTGATCTTGCCCCAATCCATTCCTCTTCCTCCTCCAATTAGATATGCTGTATTGTTGGTCAAGGGAGGCATCTCACTTGGTTTTGTCTTCTGGAGCAATCTTTAAAACTGTAGCCGTCAACATTACGTAAATTAGAATGGAGCAAAACCTCTGTAGATTCGCGAACAATCACGGAAGTCCCTGCTGTGTAATCAGTTGACAAAGATTAGCAGGGCTTCTCAGCGGGAGGGAGAGTTATCTGAGCTCCACACTGCGGTTGAGGTCATCTTTCAGAGCACCCATGTCTGCACCCAAGTCGAACACCCATCAGCAAAGCACGCTGCCTCTCACCCACAGCCTCCTCATGCTTAATAATCACCCTAACACTGCAGGCTACATGGCGAGGCTACTCACAGCCAAGGGCAAAAAGAATAAAGTCACATCTAGGTGGGGACACCTTGAGAAAGCAGGCAGCCACCTGCAAGCCAAGGGAAATGACCTCTAGGGAAACTACCCTGATTTTTACCTTGAGTCTGGGTTGGCAGCTTCCCCAGAAGTACGGTAAAATTTTCCACTGTAACAGCATAACTCTGTGTAGGAATTGCTCAGAGCAGAGCACCGTCTTGAAGAACAGTGAAGTACTTACTACCTCCGTTCCAAAAGGCTTCATATCCCACCTGTTCAGAAACAGCTCAATGCTGTCCAAATGTCTCAGCAGGTAAAGGTACTGGCTCCCGAGCCCGATAACCTGAGTTCCATCCTGGAACCGTCCCCCACTCCCATCATGAAAGACAAGAACTGACTCCCACACCCTACCCTCTAAACTCCACACGTGTGCCATGACGTGTGTCTACCCACACTCATATGCAAACACATGTAAAAAATCTCAGTTATCATTTGAACTGTTGATAATTGTCTTGGGGTAGCAGTGGGGCTGAGGAAATAAAGGAGAACAAGCTTTTTGGGGTGAGATGAGTAGCTACGCATTGAGGGATGAATGAGGAAGTGTCCTTGTCATCCTGCACTTTCAGTGATTCAGCGGGGCGAAGTCCACAGGAGCCCAAGTGCAAAGCCATGGAAATGGCAAGGTGAGTGTCTGCAGTAAGTGAAATAGTAATGCTTGAATCTAGGCTAAATTATAATCGTGTGTGAATCTTTCAACTTCCTTGTATGCTTAAAGTTATTCAAATTCTAAAATGTCTTTTAGGGCTGAGGTGGCCATCAGAATTTGCCATACAGAACACGAGTACCAAAGTTTAGTAGTTAGAACCCAGACATAAAGAGTAGAGCTGACTGTGGTGACTGCAGGGAGAGAGACGGGCAGGTCCTGGAGCTCACTGGCCAGTTAGCCTAGCTTACTTACAGAGTTCCAGGCCAGCATGAGGCACTGTCAAAAGCAAAAATGAAGGGCTGGAGAGATGACTTGATGACTAAGAACACTGGCTGCTCTTCCTGAGGACCTACATTCAACTCCCAGCACCCACCTGGTGGCTCACAATTGTCTGTAACTCCAGTCCCAGGGGATCAAAGGTCCTCTTCTGGTTTCTGTGGGCACCAGGCATGCTCGTGGTACATAGACATGCATGCAGGCAAAACACCCATATACAAAAATAAAGTTTAAAAAAAAAACAGAAACAAAAACTAAACCTAATGAACAACAGCCTCTATATAAAAAGGTAACCCAAACAAGTACTCTCGTCCACACATGAACACACACACACACACAAAATTGTTCTAATTATTTGATTAAATACACACACATAAATTAAATGATTCACTTTTATCTAATGAACAAACTTACCCATCCAAAGAATTAGAATTAGCACAAAATAACACCTTAATGTAATTATGTATGCATTTTATGTGTGTGTGTGTGTGCGCGCACATACCAGTTATTGGGTATTTCCCTTATTTACAAAGCTACCCCATGTAAGATGCAAGCTTCTGGTAAACTATATGCTTGGTTTATATACATCCCTTCCACCCTCATCAATGCACTCTCCAAATAGATATTACGTATTTAAATATGTAATTAAAACATCTGTTTATGCCCTTACTTTTTGTTAAGTGACAGATAGGAATTGTTAGCTCTGTGAGACAAAAATATGCATAGAACTCCCTGAGTCTACATAAAAGAGGCAGACAGTAACCCAAACAGAAAAGTAACTGAGGACTCCACTTCAGATCACTCAGGTCCCTACATAGGAGAATGAGAGGGCTAAGATTTCTCAGCATGAGGAAAAGCCTTAGTGACGGGAGCAAGAGCAAGCCAGCTGTTTTCTCCGTGGCACCTTAGCCCACATAGCCCAATCAATTGCTTTACCGTTCGGTGTGGTAAGGTCTCAGCCACGGATACTTGTGATCCTCAGTGCCATTAAGGCTGCGTCTGAGTTCTGTAGTTAAGAGCTCCAATGCCACATTTCACTGTCAAAATTGTCCAACAGACACAGTCAGCTCCGGTACAGACATGAAGAACAGTCTCAGATTACTAAACTGTTCAGGGCTAATGACAATTTTTAAACGGATCGGTTTTTTTCTTAAATTTTATTTACTATGTGTGTATGCACGCTCATCTTGGGTTCAGGTGCCTCAGAAACCGGGCGTGTTGGATCCCCATGGGGCTGCAGTTACAGCAGTTGTAGCCTGCTCAGCAAGGGTGCCTGAACCAACCTTGCATCCTCTGAAAGAGCACTAAGTGCTCTTAACCGCAGAGCCAACCGCCCAGCCCCAGTTTTCCCATCTTCATTGTTCGGTGCTGTGAGAATTTAATTGAATGATAAAAGAGCTTTAACAAGTTCTGTTTCCAGTTTGATTTAAATTATCAATATACCAAAGGAAAAAGAAGAGCCGCCAGTCTGAGAATGCTTGAAAACAGTTTAGAGGACCAAGGGAAGCTATCCCTTCTGGAGACACGAGTGTAGGAAAGCTCAAAACAGGAAAAGACATGAGAGGAAAGGAATTAAAAATGAAATAAAATCTCAGACAATCATGAAAGTAAGAAGGAAAGAAAGGGGGTTCAAGAAGCTGAGAGCAGAAACAGACGACTGGGCAGCCAAGAGGCGTTGGTATGCCCATGGCATGCGCCCTGGAGGTCAGGAAATAAGCACTTCCTACCTCAGGTGATTCCCATCAAGAAAGCACGCCCCAGCTACTCAGTGTGCAGGAATGTGTAGTCTTCGGAGGGAATGGGACAAGGAGAAGTGTGTTTATACGGACCCCAGAGCTCTCCTAGACACTTGAGGGTGCTCCTCTAATTTCCGTCTGGGAGTCATCACAATGCCTTCCATTTTTTGAGCAGTTCCTTCCTTGTTTCCTAATTCTGATCACACAACCATTTGTCCACTTGGCATCTTCAATGACTAATAGTTTGCTGTTAGCATTATCTGAAGAAGGAACTCGCCAGTGTTTGCCATCAGGAGGGCAGCTTGGTTTAGTGTCAGTGGGGCCGGTGGATTAAGTTAGGGGCCTAAGAAGCAGTTGAATCAATGCCAGGCAGTCCCTGGAGTCATGGGGAAGCTTGACTTCAGCATCATTAATTAAACAGGACTTTTTTTTTTTTTAGGGCAGCAAGGGACTGTATTATGCATTATCTCTGGAAACTCTGGGTTAAAGCAATCACCTTCAACTACTGGGTGAGAACTCTTGCTCTGCTAACAACAGCTCACTGGAACAGAAAGATAAAACCCTGTCCCCTATGTCAGAGGGTACAATTTTTCCAATGACAAAGTCCAAGGGGAACAAAAAACCATCTGAGATTTAATGTGGAAGCTGAGACAATTGTGCTTACCTCCTGATCATTTTTCCATATGAAATAGATTTGCAAATACAGCAATGTTGAGTAACCAAAGAGCCAAATGAGGAACAAAGATAAATTTCTCATTACTATTAAACTACATAAGAAATTACAAAACAATCTTCCATTATATGATTAGGTATCAGCTTTATTCGCCTACACAGAATGATTTAGCCAATATTCTCAAGGTACTTTTTATGAATGTGATCCATGTCTATGGTCTAGATTGGTTTTGTCAGTTGTATACTTGGGTGCCCTTTTCCATGCCTGCAGGAAATACTCAACACACTCATTTTTATGCACTAAAAGTATTCATAGTAGATTCATCGTAAAGCCTTTCTCCTACTGATAACTATTCAATAATTAAACTGTGTAATTTAATGATTATAAATTAAATCTGTTGTAATAAATTCTAGACTGGGCATTTTATGCCTGCATGTGGATACGTATACTAGTCCTTTTGTGTTCCAACCCTCTACTATGTCCAGCATCAGGTCAAAGTATGTGTTTTAGAGCCTGATACGATCGTTTGGATACCACACCTCTCAAGGATATCAGTATACTGGGTGTATATATGTGTATATATTTGGCAGGCTTCAAGGTGAGGTGTCTGTATGGTACATTTAAAGACCTTCTGCTCTTCTCTGTGGGAGAAGAGGAGGCCTTATATTCTACAGCTACAGCACAAATCCACTTAGAGATGTGATCTAAGCACACCGGCACAGAAAAAAGGAACGTGTCGCAATAAGAACAATGTCTGTATCCTTTAGTGATGAACCTCCACACTTAGTGCAGGCACACGGAGTTAGCAACAGCCCTGGCCTTTTCAGTAAGACAGAACCTTTCTGACACATCTTTCCACATTCTATATGTAGCCTTTTGTACCCGGTTTCTATCATTTCTCATCATGTTCTCAGTCTTTTTGTTTAAGATTTATTTATTATTATGTATACAGTGTTCTGCCTGCATGTCTGCCTGCAGGTCCGAAGAAAGCACCAGATCTCATTACAGATGGTTGTGAGCCACCATGTGGTTGCTGGGAATTGAACTCGGGACCTCTGGAAAAGCAATCAGTGTTCTTAACCTCTGAGTCATCTCTCCAGCCCCCACCTTTTCACTCTTACAGCACGAATCAATACTTTATTCCTTTTATACAAAATAATGTTCCATTGCAATCATGTTATGCTTTGAATATAAAATGCCCCCAAAAGGTTCATGAGTTGAATGCTAGTCCCCAGTTGTTGATGCTATTTAGAGGAAGTTCTGGAAATGGGATAGAAGAAATATGTCACTGGGGCAGTATATTCTTAGGGGCTACCTTCCCTTTTCTGAGTATATGTATATTTTGTATTGACATACGTTTTATGCTTTGAGTCTCTGGTATACACCAGGAATACAACTCTAGTTCAAATAGTGACTCTGTAGCCCGCTGTCATAGTTACTGTTGCTATGGCAAAGCACCATGACCAGGGCAACTGGGTATGTGTTTTCATAGGGTCCATGATGGTGGAATAAAGGCATGTTGGCGCAAACAGCTGAGATCTCACATCTCAATCTACAACCAGGAGGCAGAGGATACACTGGGAATGGCATAAGTATTTTGAAACCTCAATGCTCACCTCTGTAAACACACTTCTTCCAAGACCACATCTCCTAATCCTTTCCAAAAAGGTCCACCAACTGGTGACCAAGAACTCAAATATATGGGCCTTTGGAGGCCATTCTCATTCAAACCAACACACTCATTTTCTGGGGAAAACCCAAACAGTTCCCCAAAGTGACTAGTCATTTTCAACTTCTACTACAAGATTTCTGACTTTTCCATCTTAAAAATATTTAATTTATTCATGTGCGTGCGCACATGTGTATACACATGCATAATGTGTGAATGGGGGCATATGCAATGACATGTTTGTGAGGGTCAGAGGACAACTTTGAAAAGCAGCTCTCTCTTAGCCTTACTGACAAAGCAAGTTGGCCAACATGTGTCCTTCTGGACAGATCACAAATGGAACTTTTTACTTTTGAAAGTGTCTGGCCTTGTAGGATCTAAGCCCTTTGGGGATTTATGGTGAACTTCAGTATCGCAGGTGTCTATCCTTGTTATATCACAGTCCTCCAAGAGATCAATAGCAACTATGTTGCCCTAGGCTTCCTAGACCGGCATCTCCCTGCTCTCACTCAAAATAACAATGAACACTTTGTACCAGTTTTTGATACAAGATTTTAGATTCGGTGAACTATTTTTGTTTAGGTCCTGCAATTCAGGTAATAAGAAAGGCTTTTAAGTCATGTCCAGATAGTATTAATCACACTTAAGAAATGTAAAACAGTACACGAATTTTTTTGCCTCTTCCTTAGATCTCTTATTGGTTTAGTTTCTTTCCTTTGCAACTTTTGTAGCTGTGTCTTTAAGAGATAAGTTGAATTTTTACGGTATGCAGCTGTTATCAGTCACCAATTAAACTGACCAAGTATTTGCCTTGTAGTTGTTTTATTACTAATTAGTTCCTAATGAATGAATTTTTTTATTATTTTGGTTGAGCTATATATTTTTCTCCCCTCCCCTTCTACCCACTTCCATGATTCCCATGTTTTCAAATTTACTAAGGAGATCTTGTCTTTTTCTACTTCCCATGTAGATTAGATCCATGTATGTCTCTCTTAGGGTCCTCATTGTTGTCTAGGTTCTCTGGTATTGTGATTTGTAGTCTGCTTTTCTTTGCTTTATGTTTAAAAAACACTTATGAGTGAGTACATATGATAATTGTCTTTCTGGGTCTGGGTTACCTCACTTGATATAATGTTTTGCTAGATCCATCCATTTGCCTGCAAATCTCAAGCTGTCATTGTTTTTCTTCTGCTGCGTAGTACTCCATTGTGTAAATGTACCACAGTTTCCTTATCCATTCTTCAATCCAGAGGCATTTAGGTTATTTACGGGTTCTGGCTATGACAAATAATGCTGCTCTGAACATAGTTGAACACATGTCCTTGTGAGACGACTGAGCATCCTTTGGGTATAGACGCAAAAGTGTTTTTGCTGGGTCTTGAGGTAAGTTGTTTCCTAATTTTCTGAGAAATTGCCACACTGACATCCAAAGGGGTTGTATCAGCTTACACTCCCACCAGCAATGCAGGAGTGGTCCCTTTACCCCACATCCTCTCCAGAATATGCTGTCATCAGTATTTTGATCTTGGTCATTCTGACAGGTGTAAGATGGAATCTCAGAGTTGTTTTGATTTGTGTTTCTCTAATGACTAAGGATGTTGAGCATTTTCTAAAGTGTCTTTCAGCCATTTTAGATTCCTCTGTTGAGAGTTCTCTGTTTAGGTCTGTACCCCCATTTTTATTGGATTATTTGTTCTTTTAATGACCAATTTCTTGAGTTCTTTGTGTATTTTGGAGATCAGACCTCTCTGATGTGGAGTTAGTGAAGATCTTTTTCTTTTCCAATTCTGTAGGCTGTTGTTTTGTCTTGTTGACCATGTCCTTTGCTTTACAGAAGCTTCTCAGTTTCGAGAGATCCCATTTATTAATTGTTTCTCTCAGTGTCTGTGCTACTGGGGTTATATTAAGGAAATGATCTCCTGTGCTAATGTGTTCAAGTGTACTTCCCACTTTCTCCTCTATGAGGTTCAGTGCGATTGGTTTTGTGTTGAGGTCTTTGATATGTTTGGACTTGAGTTTTGTGCATAGTGATAGATATGAATCTATTTTCATTTTTCTACATATTGATATCTAGTTATTCCAGCACCATTTGTTAAATATGGTTTCTTTTTTCCATTTTATATTTTCTACTTCTTTGTCAAAAATCAGGGGTTCGTAGGGTATGGATTGATATCCAGGTCTTTGATCCATTTCCATTGGTCCTCCTGTTTTTATGTTTTTATGCCAATACCAGGCTGTTTTCAGTACAGTAGAGTTTGAAGTCAGGAATTGTGATGTGTCCAAAAGTTTTTTATAGTACAGGATTGTTTTGCCTATCCTTGGTTTTTTGCTTTTCCATATGAGGTGAAAATTGTTCTTTTGAGGCCTGTAAAAAATTTTGTGGGGATTTTGATGGGCATTGCATTGAATCTATAGATTGCTTTTGGTAAGATTGCCATTTTTACTATGTTAATTCTACCTACCCAAGAGTATGGGAGGCCTTTCCTCTTTCTGGTGTCTTCTTCAATTTCTTTCTTCAAGATTTAAAGTTCTTGTCATACAAGTCTTCCACTTGTTTGATTAGAGTTACTCCAAGATATTTTACGCTATTTGTGGCTATTGTGAAAGTTGATGTTTCTCTGATTTCTTTCTCAGCCCATTTATCATCTGGCTACTGATTTTTTTACAGTTAGTATCCTACTACATTACTGAAGGTTTTTACGAGTTAAAAAAATTCCTTGGTTGGATTTTTGGGGTCGCTTATGTAAACTATCATATCATCAGCAAATAGTGAGAGTTTGACTTCTTCTTCTCTGATTTGTATCCCCTTGATCACCTTTTGTTGTCTCATTGCTCTAGTTAGAATCTCAAGATCTATATTGAATAGATATGGAGAGAGTGGACAACCTTGTCTTATTTCTGATTTCAGTGGAAGCACTATTAGTTTCTCTCCATTAGGTTTGATGTTGGTGGTTTGCTTGTTGTATATTGCTTTTAATATGTTTAGATACATTCCTTGCATCCCTGTTCTTTTCAAGACCTTTATCACGAAGGGATATTGTATTTTGTCAAAGGCTTTTTGGCATCTAATGAGAGAATCATGTGGGTTTTTTTTCAATTTGTTTATATGGTGGATTACATTGACAGATTTTCATATGTTGAACCATCTCTGGGATGAAGCCTACTTGGTCATGTTGGATGATTTTTCTGATGTGTTCTTGGCTCCGATTTGCCAGTAATTTATTGGGCATTTTTGTATCAATGTTCATGAGTGAGATTGGTCTGTAATTTTCTTTCTTAGTAATGATTTTGTGTGGTTTGTGTATCAGGGTAATTATAGCCTCATAAAAAGAGTTTGACAATGTTTCTATTGTGTGGAACAATTTGAGGAGTATTGCTATTAGTTCTTCTTAGAAAACTTTGTAGAATTCTGGTGCTGGGCTTTTTGGGGGGAGACGTTTGATAACTATTTCTATTTCTTTAGCAGTTTTAAGTCTATTTAATTTGTTTAACCAGCCTTAATTTAATTTTGGTAAGTGATATTTATCCAGAAAATTGTCCATTTCCTTTAAGATTTTCAATTTTGTGGAGTACGGGTTTTGAAGTATGACCTAATGATTCTCTGGGTTTCTTCCATGTCTGTTGTTATGTCCCCCTTTTCATTTCTGATTTTGTTAATTTGGATATTCTCTCACTCTGCCTTTTGGTTAGTTTATATAAAAGTTTGTCAATCTTGTTGATTTTCTCAAAGAACCAACTCTTTTTCTCACTGATTCTTTGTATTGTTATCTTTATTTCTATTTTGTTGATTTCAGCTCTCAATTTTATTATTTCCTACTGTCTAATCCTCCTGGGTAAGTGTTATTCTTTTTGTTCTAAAGTTTTCAAATGTTCTGTTAATTTACTAGTCTGGTATTTTTCCAGCTTCTTTATGTAGGCATTTAGTGCTATGAACTTGCCTCTTAACACTGCTTTCATTGTGTCCCATAATTTGGGTATGTTGTGTGGTCATTTTCATTGAATTTTAGGAAGTCTTTAATTTCTTCCTTTATTTCTTCCATGATCCATTGATGATTCAGATGAGCAAGGTTTAATTTCCATGTATTTGTGGGATTTCTGAAATAAGTAATGCTATTGAATTCTAATTTTAAGCCATGGTGATCCAATAAGATACATGGGGTTATTCCAATTTTTTTTATCTGTTGAGGTTTGCTTTGTTACCAAGTATGTGGCTAATTTTTAAGAAGGTTCATGAGGTGCTGAGAAGAAGGTATTTTTTTTTTATATTTGGATGGAATGTCCTATAGATTTCTGTTAAGTCCATTTGAGGCATAACATCTGTTAGTTCCCTCATTTCTCTGTTAAGTTTCTGTCTGGCAGACCTGTCCAGTGGTTAGAGTGGGGTATTGAAGTCTCCCACTATTAATGTGTGAGGTTTAATGTGTGATTTAAGCTTTAGTGGTGTTTCTTTTACATATGAGGTGCCCTTGTAACTGGGGCATAGATGTTTAGTATTGAGATTTCCTCTTGATGGATTTTTCCTGTGACTAATATGAAATGACTTTTTTGTCTCTTTTGATTGATTTTAGTTTGAAGTTTATTTTGTTAGATATTAGGATAGCTACACTAGCATGTTTCTTAGTTTCTTTTTATTGGAAATTTTTTTCCAACCCTTTACTCTGAGGTGATGTTTGTTTTTGAGGTTAAGGTGTATTTCTTGTATGCAACTGAAGAATTGATTCTGTTTTCAATCCAATCTGTTAGCTTATGTCTTTTTATAGGTGAGTTGAGTCCATTTATATTAAGGGATATTAATGACCAGTGATTGCTATTTCCTGTTATTTTAATTTTCATTGTTGGTGATGTTATTGTGTTTGTTTTTTCCTTCTTTGGGATTTGCTTCTGTAAGATCATCTATTGTCTGTAATTTTGTGGACATAGCCAACTTCCTTGGGTTGGAGTTTTCCTTCTAGTACTTTGCATAGGGCTGAGTTTGTGGCTAGGTATTTATTAAATCTGATTCTGTCATAGAGTATCTTGCTCTGTTCTTCTATGTGATTGAAAGTTTTGCTGGGTATAGTAGCCTGGGCTGGCATGCGTGGTCTCTTAATGTCTGCTTAACACTTGACCAGGACCATGCTTCTATTGTTTCCATTGAGAAGTCAGGTGTAATTCTGATAGGTCTGCCTTTATATGTTACTTGACCTTTTTCCTTTTCAGCTCTTAATGTTCTTTCTTTATTCTGTATGTTTAGTGTTTTGATTATTATGTGGCCATGGAACTTTTTTATCCAGTCTATTTGGTATTCTGTAGGTTTCTTGTAGCTTCATATGCTTATCTTTCCTTAGGTTGGGACAGTTTTCATCTATGATTTTGTTGAATATATTTTCTGTGCTTTTGAGTTGGACTTCTTATATCCCTATTATTCTTAGGTTTGATCTTCTCATGGTGTCCCATATTTCCTGGATATTTTAGGTTAAGCTTTTGTTAGATTTAATGTTTTCTTTGGCCATGGTGTCTATTTCCTCTATTGTATCTTCAGCGCTTGAGATTCTGTCTTCCATCTCTTGTGTTCTGCAGTTTATTCTTGCATTTGTGCTTCCTGATCACTTTCCCATATTTTCTGTTTCCAGAATTCCCTTGGTTTGTGTTTATCTCTATTTTGGTTTTCAAGTCTTGAATAGTTTCTTTCATCTGTTTGATTGCTTTTTCTTGGTTTTCTTTAAGAGATTTGCTGGTTTCTTCCAATTTTTTGTTTGTTTTTTCCTCCGTTTTTTGAGGGAATTTTTTATTTCCTCTTTAAGGGCTTCAAATATTCTCCTATTTTTTAGGTAATTTTCTTCTGCTTCATCTATAGCAGAGTGTTCAAGTCTTGATGTTGTAGAGCCACTAGTTTTTGTTGGTCATGCTGCTCTTTGTGCTGTTGAGTGTGCTCTTACCTTGTCTACCTATCTTTTCCTTTGATCAGTATAGTTGGGTTTGTGTCTTTGGTAATCAATCTTCTAGGTACCAGTAGATCAGAAGATCAGATGGTTGTTCCTCGTGGTGCAGTCTGGGCCACGGTTCCAGTCACCTCAGAGGTTACTAGGTGTTCCAGGTGGTTGTTCAGTGCTCTCAGGCATCACTCTGCAATCCCAAAGGTCATTCAGGCCTGCTCCCATAGAGGTCACAGACTGGGACCTGGTCCTGCAGAGGTGGCTGACTCAGGCCTACTCAGACTCCAGCGGAAGTCGCTGGCTCTGGCCTGCTCCAGCAGAGGTGGTTGGCATGGACCTGCTTCAGCACAGGTTGCTGACTTGGGTCTGCTCTGGTGGAGGTCGCTGGCTCAGGCCTGCACCCACAGAGGTTTCTGGCTCTAGCCTAGTCCCAGGGAGGTCTCCAGCTTGGGCCTGCTCCCATGGTGGTCACTCCCTTATACCTGTTCCTATGAAGGTCACTGCCTTGGTCCTGCTCCATTGCAGGTCGCTGAATTGGGAATTTGTAATGGCAGGAGAAATATGATGGGAAGAGTAAAGAATATAGAAGGATAAAGAATGTAGGATGAAGAAGAGGAGGAGAAAAAAGGATGTAGAATAATTAGAACAAGAATGAATTGGAACAGAGATTTGTAATTCTAATTGGAATTAGAATGGAGGCAGATAATTGGAACTAAGAAATTATAGACAATTAGTATAAGAGAGTTGGAATTAAAGAAAAAATTTTAAAATGACCCTCAGATACTGTGTAAAGTTGTTATAGAAAATTTTCAGTCCTTGCTCCTGAGAATCATTCTCTGAGTTACCCTGGGTAGTGGTCAGGGAGATGGACTCTCAGATGGCTAAATGACCTTGACTTGACCCCAGGACCAGGGCCTGAAATCCCACCAATCCCTGAACTTGCCCCAGAATCAGGCTACAAATACCCACCAATCCCAAGTCACTCTGGAAAGCTCTGGGCCCTCCCTCAAGAATCCCTATGTAAGCTCTGTACCTGTTCAGTTTGCTGCTGCTTCTCACCCTAGAGGCAGTCACTCTCCTAGATTCTTCCTTCCCAAT